>CM047806.1:40723457-41146352 GCA_026214975.1 Gentiana macrophylla | reverse complement strand
GTATATATTTACATACTCTCTTTCCTCAAAAAAAAAAAAAAAATTACATTTTATACTCTCGCATTGCGTTTGGATTGTAGTAATGGAATAGAGAATGAAATGTTTTTAGATTACCCCGTTATCAATTTAGCGTGTTTAGTGGCGGAAGAATGGAATAGGTTTCGATTCCGATGGAATGAAAATGGATGATTTATTAAAAAATAAAAATCCAATGGAATTGTGAAATGGAATGAAAAAATAAATCATAACGAGAAAGCGAATTCCACTTCATCAAGTCTACCAAGCGCAAGTAATGGAACGATATCGTTCAATTGCATTTCATTCCAACAGATTCATTTCATTCATCGATTCCATCAATCAGAAACGAACCATCAGCGTACCAATAATAGACAAGTAAATATACACTATTCATTCCCAAAATCCTTGCATAGAAAGATCGTGAATCAAATACTCTTAACGAAGACTTATTAACTGCTTTAAAACACGTTTTTCTACTTATGTAATCTTTATTTAATATGAAATGCGTCGTTCTTTATTTTACATAATGCGAGGAGATATAAAGGAAAATTTACGAGAATCCGCGGATGAATGCATTAGATGTAAAGGAAATTTTACGTAATCTATAGTTTGCAGAAAAAATAAGTATCTCTTGCGATGAAATTTTTCTGTGTTGCAATTCCACAATAAGGTTTTAAATTATTTACAAGATATCGGTATCCCTTCTTCTCCACAATAAGGTTTGCATCCAAGTTGCTCTTAATTTGGTATCGGAGCAATCGCTCTCCTTGCATAGCACTCACAATCCACACTCCAAAACTCTCTCTTTCCACGACCACTCTTGCTTAATTCCACTTCTTCTCGCAAAAAATCCCTCCCTATCATGCTTGGATGCTATGAACTATGCAACTGGGCTTTTCAACTCAAAAGCATTTGCATCGTTACGACTCTTTCTTTCGGGCATTGATTTGATCAAAGCCTTGCCCACGGCAACTCTCACTACCAATGGTGTTGCTTTCGATCCAACCCGAGATCATGGACTATTGGAAACGCCAAGACCAGGTTGATCTCAACGCCATCGCAGACCTCTCTCCATCACGGCGCTCCCGGCTCATTCTCAAAGCCAAAGCCAAAACCTCGCCGAGAAATGGAAGATTCTTGCGGATGTTTTTGCTAAACCATCTCGTGGGGGCAGATTAAACAAATCAAGAACAACCTTAAATCTCTCCATAAAGGCACACAAAAATGTCGTAATATCTCTGCTCGGTCAAGAACAAGTGTGATGAACTTGCCTTTGTTGGTTACCATATGATCAAGGCGATCTTACGGATTTAACATTTGAACAATTAGGCGATGATTACAAAGAGCGGGCTATACAGCTCAAAGACACCGCCACCAATTAGTGAGATCTCAAAAGTCATTGTTGAACTGCGAACTCCGATCGCTCCGCACGCTTCTCTGTGGTATGGTCCTTCTTCGCCTCACATTCTTGCTCGCCCACTCATCTCCGGCCCTTCCACTGGACTTCTTCCTCACCCCACATCTTGGTCTTCAAGGCGTATTCCGTCTCAAAAATATGGTGAAACCAGCAGGCAGCCCTCGCCGTGGGCCGCAAGCCATACTGGGCAAATGCCAATTATGCTCCACCCTATGGCACTCGGCGTAGTGGTGCCCACACTTTCGTGTTCAAGCCACACTTCTCCAAATTTCGGACTTCCAACAACACGGTTCACAACAACAATATTGGCACCCACGCAACCCACAAGCTCATGTAGTGCCCCACCCCTCATCCACTTGGTTAGTAGATAGCGGGCAAACACGAATCACCGTGTGAACCTTCTCTTAACATGTCTTTCCAAACTCCGTATCATGGTTCGGGGATGACATCATGGTTGGCGATGGCAATGCACTTCCGATCACCCATGTAGTGGTTTGACATCCTTACTCACTTCCTCATCTCGCACACTTACTCTTAATAATGTGCTTTCCGCCTCAAATTTCCCATAATTTATTAGCTATTTCTCAACTTTATCAAAACCATAATGTGTCAGTTGAATTTTCTACCATATGACTTAGTTGTTAAGATCGCCTGACCAATTTTCCACCGATGTGTGCACCCATTAAAGATGGACTTCTGAGTGGCCCTCTGCGCCCATTACTTGTCTTTCTTACATTAACCACACTACACTCAACATACCTAGCATCACCGTTTGGGACATCCAGCCAAGACCTATTTTTCAATCTATTATTTCCATAATAGATTAGACGTTACTTACTCTATATTTACACATTGTTCTGCAGATGCCTTGAAAATAAAAGTCACAAACTTGCTTTTGGCTTATCGTCTTTAAATTCTACCATACTTTTTAGAATGTATTTTTTGATGTGTGGATGTCTCACGTGTTGTCCGATGATGGCTACAAATATTATATTATTTTCATTGATCACTTCACCAAATACATATGGTTTTATCCACTTCAGCGTAAAAGTGATGTCAGCTACAATTTTCCAAATTTAAAGTTATTGTTGAGAATTTCTTTGAAACTTCCATTAAAATTCTATACTAAGACAATGGCACCGAATATACCGTGTTACGCCCGTTTCTCACCGTCTCCACGGTATTTCACATTACATCACACCACCTCACACCCTGAATATAATGGCTACTCGGACGTCGACATCTTCATATAGTCGAAACGGGTCTCTCGCTTCACACTCACTCTTCCACTTCCCTCCTCATCGCCCTATGCTTTTTTGCTACCACCATGTTACCTCATTAATCACATGCCCACATACACTTTCCATGAAATCTCTCAATCTTTGTATTTTTGGCAAAAACCCCAACTATAACAAACTCCGCTCCTTTGGTTGCCTCTCGCTACCCGTGGTTCCGCCTTATCTTGACCATAAACTCCAACCCCGCTTCCACTCCACGTGTGTTTCTTGGATACTCACTCACCCAAGATGACTACTATTGTTATGACACTTCCACCTCACGCGTATACGTTTCCCGGCATGTCAAATTTAGTGAAGACGTTTTCCTTCGAAGTAAACCAAATCCACTACACCACTCAATGCATATATCCACAACACTGATATATAACCTCCCCCCATACCTACACCTTCCCCTGGTGGAACAATGGACCATTGTCTTATCCGCGTAGTTGAAGCGTTTCACGTGGTATCGTTAGCATAATGATGGAATTTATTATATGTGCCGGAAAAGGTTACGTCCTCTAATTTGATGACGTGTTCCGAGAACCGTGAGGTGTCATCATTGCACCGGGCTTTGAAGCGACGCGTCCGTTCGGGCATACTCTATATAAGGACGGCCCCCACAAACTCAGTTAATCAATTAGTTTATTGGATTAACAAATAAGATGACTGTCTTTCTACTTCCTGTGGGAACGATTGAATTCTGTATCTGTGAAACACATTCTCAGTAACTTATTCCCGATAGTGCCAACGTGAAAGTTCTTCTGACCGTGCCACTCAACAATCATTCACGAACGGATCAAACTCTATCTTGAAACAAGCGGGAGTCGCGAATCATTTTAGGATTAAGGTTAGCCCATATATGATCATCTTGTGATTTAATAAAATTTCACAATCACGAATTATACGAGAAATTGTGGATTAAATCGGTCCGCAGACCTATATAGCTACATCGTATATATATGCTCCATTTAGATAACCAATATCGTCCGGACAAGGCGGTCACGCTTATAAAGTGTTTTGGGCGATCAATGGTGGTTTAATCAATAGATATCATACTTTGATTAAGTTCATCACGGACTAACCGTTTAAGTGTATCACAATAAACTTAATAATCATGTGTGACACACACAAAGTTATATGGCTACATGTGATACTACTTAGGGTTTTCAACGGTGTATTACATATAAGCACAAAGCGAATAATAAGATGATAAATAAACCTGTCATTTATTAATAAAAACAATCACAAAATTTGTCTTTTCGTGCACTACACCTATCTTTGTGTGACCACGTCCGAGGGTATCGATGGACTATGCATGGTATCGTATGCCTACACCTAATATCGCGACGCTTTATGATTTGAGGGTAGTGTTAGTGATATGTAATGACGAGCTGGCTAACGTTGCGGATTTCTAGTTCTTGATCCGGTTGAGTGTTTATTAAGTTATGTTTAAGTATGTTGATAACTACAATGAATAAGTTGGATGTTATGGTTTGAATGGTTAACTTTGATTCAATGAAGTATGTGATCTTTATGAATGGTTGCCTTAGTAAATTCGAGCTTATCGTTTTAGCTTCGGCGCAAATATCATAGCACGGGGTTCGTGATTCGAGATGAAAAATAAAAAATGCGATATCTCGAGTCGCGGCCAAACATGTCAAATTGCTCAGGTTTCTATTAGTTACAACGTTCTTCAAGCATTACGGAACTTGCGTAATCATATCCATAGTTTTTTAAGCAATATAATTGATACGTAAGAGTGAATGATAATGCTTGATTCCAATGATAGTGATATGAGAAGATCTAAAAATCAAATCTTGAAACTTTCAAAAGGTTTGGATACCATCCTTTTGAAGGCGCGCCGACGGTTCATAGATTTGAGTCATGTTGATGTAGGAAAATACTTGTCTCGATTTCGTTTATAGTAATCTGTTTTATCGCTTTATAGGAAAATTCCAAAAAGATATAGACAATACTCAACAACAGAGATGAAGAAACAATTTTACGAACATGTATTTCACATCTATACACACAACAACACAACAATATGCACGAAATTGAACGACACAAAGCATAAGTGAGATACGAAAACTTATTGTTTTAGTAGTAGCGCTTAGAACGCTTTTTCTTAAGACTTTAATGCCCCGACTATGTGCTCACGGTGATGGCATAAGTCTCCCAAGATACTAACATCTTCCTTTTCCTAGTTGTAGCACTTCAATGCGGAAAGAGCGCCCGAACTAATTAGGCATTGTTATCTCAACTTAATGTATGCATAAAATGTGTTTTGATTTTTGCAGAGTTTCATTATGAATGCAAGATGATTATCCGTCTCTATTTTTCATTCAACAATGCGAGATTTATATGCGAGGAAGAGGTAGAGTAGCTACGCTTTCAATATTGAAAGTTAGGAAGTTATTTGTTGTAAATAACCGAATTTTGAGCGGATGTCATTCTGTTCATGAACATGATTCGAACAGAGATGCATTGTTTCAAAAGTTCGATCTGAATGATGTCCTGATTCGGCTCACATAAACCACTATATATTTATACAAGATAATTCCTCATTCACCCGATATCAAAATCGAGTGATTCAAAATCCTAAAATCAACTACTATCTTAGTAGTTTTCAAAATCGCTTTTAGCTCCCGAAAATTCATTCTCGTAACACATTCAAATGCAGTCTGAAGTTGAATGTTCGTCACTTATACTTAAACTCATTTCGGAGTTAAAACACCATAAAGTTCCAACAGCTTGAATCTTCAAATAAGAGTCAAAATTTGTATGAACTCAAAGATCGACTACATGTTTAAAAAAGAAAAAGCGATTGCATGTCATTTTGTACATATTATTATTATTATTATTAGGGGTTCTATTGACACCCCCTATTTACTACTTCAGCACCCACTTACTACTTGTACCAAAAATTTTACTTTTGGCACATGATTTTATATTTCTATTATTTCCATACTTCATACACCACAAACACTACTACTTTCACCCAGCAAATTTTAAAAATTCAAACTAGTCCTCCCAAAAATTCACCCTCATTTTTTCCTCAGTTGCGATTGCCACCCCCACCCTCAATTCTGACCCCAAACCATTTTCTCCACCACCCTCAAACACCCTCACCACCATCCTTACACTTCTTCATATTCCATATAGCGTAACCCATTTCTCCCATTTTTCCGACGACCTCCCCCCCAAACCATTTCTCCGGCAACCCCCTTTCAAACAAAGACTTCAGTTTTCCAAGCGACCCCCACCATTTTCACGACCCAAAACATCATTTTTTCATTTCCACCACCACGCCCCTTCCTCTGCAAAAGCAGTTTGCCTCTCTTCCTTCCCTCGACGCTCCAATATCCTCCCTCCCTTTAACACCGCCGGAAAAGGCACCAACGCAACACCATTTTTTTGGAAACCCACACAAAATCGACACCCCCGTCCATGGATGAATGCGTGATGGTTGGGAAGGAGGCCATAATGTTTTGGCAAACGAAGTGAAGGAGGAGAAGAAGTGAGGAAGAAGGAATAGAAGAAGAAGAAGAAAGAAGCTGCGATTTTTGTTTTTGTTTTTGGCAAATGAAAAGGTTGCGATTTGGATGCTTGATTTATGGAAGGGCAATGGGTGAGGAGGAGGAAGAAGGGGGAGGCGGCTGAGGGAGGAGGAAGAAGGGTGGCGGCTGGGAGGGGAGTAGGTGAAGATAAATTAAGGTTTTATTTTGAGGAAGAGAAGAAAACTTTATTTTTGTATTAATTATGGATTAAAGTGTAATTTTATTTTTATAATAGTTATGTGGTGTATAAAGTAAAAATGTGGTGTGTAAGTAAAAAAAAAACAAAAAAGGGTGCCATAAGTAATAAGGGGGTCTTGAAATAACTCACTATTATTATTATTATCGCGGTTTATCAAAGACGTACGAGCCAATTCTTATTATCGTATTTTTTATATTATTTTTCATTTACTTGACCACTACATCTAAATTGCTTTTCGCACCATGATACGCGGCGTCGATCACATCGACGTTGTGTTTCACTTACAACGTCAGTGAGTCTACGTTTTACACCAATGATACACTTAGAATCGTAATATCGATTAATCGACGCCGTTAGTGATTAAAAAACAACGTCGTGTCGGTTGATGTCCGTCATCAAAACAAACATTTGCGACGCAGACGTTGTATTGCATAAAAATAATAAAATATTATGGTGATGTCAAAAGTAATTTTAAGAGTATTAATAGTAAATGTGCAATTGAAGAAAATCGTGATTCCAATAGAAGCAGCCTATTATTATTATTTTTTTATTTTGACAAAAAGGAAAATCTACGAAATGTACTTTTTCTTATATTTATTTTTTGAGAACACAAAGTGTACATAAGACTATCTTCAAAAAAAAAAAATTGTACATAAAAAGTATTTTTATGGAGAGGAGATTTTCAGGTGAAGTGACGAGTGAAATGATCAGAACCACACAATTTAAATACGAAATAAAACTATGTGGTTAACATTGAACCGTACATGTGGGTGTCTCTACACGTGTGAAGACACCACACAAATACTTTCTTTAAAATTGATATAGGGTTAACTCTACCATCTGGTCTCCACAATGGACCGCTTTCCCACCCTCAATCCCTAAATGAAACTAGCAGACCCATTAAATTTAAAGTGTTCCGTAGGAAGAACAGTACAACTTTATCTACCACTTTCATTTCTCTCTCCCACAACACCATCTTCATAATCTTTTCCACATTTCTTTCTCACAATTTCTATGCGATTCATCCTTATTAGTTTTCCGACGCAAATTGCTTAAAAAAACCTCTGATTTTTCATCAGATTTGGTTGTGGATTCACTAAAGAAAAAAGTTGGGGACATAGTGGTCGCAATCTGGTGCAAATAAAATAATTTGTTTGTGTTGAAAAATTCTGGAAGGTCAAAACCCAAGAAGTAGAATCACTGAGAGCTTAATTGACAGAAGAATTTGCATTCGGACTCAGGATTGCATGGTATAAATCGTTTGAGACAACAGAGTCAGTGGCGGACCCAGAACTTTTTTTTAGCGGGGTCCGAAATATTTTCTATAGGTAAAATGCAGAGTATTTTTAATTTTAGCCGGGTCCGTGGACCACCCTTTGAAGGCTCTAGATCCGCCCCTCACCTGCAGAGGAGACACAACGGCGGAGAATGTGTATTCATTCTCCTGTGTCTTTTCTAGAAACGGATCACTAATTTAGCTGTCTAACAAATTTCGTATTTTTCGATCGATTTATAACTGATTAGCTCAAACATCAGCTCAATTTTGTGTGCATACATTTTTTTCAGTAGCTCTGCTCTTTTTTCAGTACCTCATGTTGCTATCGCCGAATGACTTTGTTCTCTGCTCTGTGTTTCATTCCTAGCGATGGTGTTTGAGCAACTTCTCTTGGTTTTGTTATATGGATAAAAAATATAAACGAAAACATGTTGGTAAAGTTCTTAAAGAGGGGTATAGAGGTGGATTGTTGAAGTGTAATTTTATACCATTTTGAAAAATATAATTGAAACAGAAAATGAGATAAATAAAGAATGGTTTAGGTGATTGATACCTTTGTTGATAGCATTGGAATCCGGAAAAAAAAAGCTTCAAATCACTTCCTCCGTTAAAAATAAGCGATGCAATATTAACGAATCTGTATTACATTAAGCCATTTATTGCGTTGACTTTTATATGAAATATCTTATAATCGCCTCTTAACTAAAAGCTTTGAAATCTGAAAAGACATTTGGAGTCACAAAATATACATTTAATGAAGGGTAAAGTAGAAAAAATACATTAAATCTGAATCGCCGGTTATTTTTGGAACGAATCGTTTTAACAACTGCATTGGATATTATGGAACGGAGGGAGTAGTATCTATTTTGTTTAGGCTTCGATTCCCGAGATTTATCGGCAACCTCTCTCACGGAGGGAGTAGTATCTATTTTGTTTAGGCTTCGATTCCCGAGATTTATCGGCAACCTCTCTCATACACGCCAGCCATCCGGGCTCAGCCGCCATATCAAACGAAAAGTTCAAAAACACCCCTCTTTTGTTTTTTGAGAAGGAAAAACACCCCTTTTATCTTGTCCGAAGTTTGTAATTTTCCCGAACCGTCAGGGCAATATCGGCATTTAATCAATTCCCGTACTCTGCCCTAGCTTGCCGTGGCTTACACTATAATCCGTTTCCTCCATTCTCTTCGAATTTCTTCCAGTAACGCAAAATTATCGCTTCAATTTTAGCCCTTTTCCCCATCCTATTGATTTATCAATTACTATTCATTAGAGTTTGCATTAAAGGAGGATTCCGTACACTTGGGTTTTGAATTTGATTGAGTATAGATAATGGGAGTCCCGGCGTTCTACCGGTGGTTGGCGGAGAAGTATCCGCTTATAGTGGTGGATGTGATAGAAGAGGAGCCGGTCGTTATTGAAGGGATAAAGATTCCGGTGGATACGAGTAATCCAAATCCCAATAAGATCGAGTATGATAACCTCTACCTCGATATGAACGGTATCATTCATCCATGTTTTCACCCTGAAGACAGAGTACGTACTCCTTTCGTTTCTTTTGCATCTGTAGCTTGAGTTTTGGTGAATTTGGTTGATGAGCAACTGGATTTGTAACTATGGTTTTTTTTGTTTTTTTATTTTTTATTTTGCTAATAAAAATTGTTGGGCAAGGGGGAAGCATATTGACACAAGCAGCTTGGTCCATGGGAATATCGAGGCTTCTAAGAATGTTATAGAGTACTGAAAATGTGCTTGGTTACAAGAAGTCCTGTGTAATTATTTAACTTTTGATAGATAAATTTATGAAGTACTACCTGGAGGAATGGTTTTATGGTGCCTTTGATTTTGATTTAGTTCAGGTTCTCTTGTCTTGGGCCCCTTTAGAAGAACTTTTCGCCATTGCTTACGGTCCCTGTTTTTTTGGCTTTGAGTCACTTTACTAGCTAGTGGCTGAAAATAGTCTTTGTAGTAGGAAGACTTGTGTTTGTTTGGTTCTAATCTTATCATTTGCGTGGGCTTTGCCAGCAAGGGCCTCTCCCCTTGCCCCCTTAATTTATTGCATCGCAGAGCATTAAGCTTAGACAAAGTTCTTGTCAGCTTGTAGGCGAGAGTTATTTCTTTCTGTTGACTGGATTTGGGAGTTTAGTGATATGGTTTAGAATTTTTTTGGTCCAACTTTTTTTTTTAAAATTCTCTTCTGGAGTTGCAATAGTGATAGTGGCCTAATTTATGAGCTTCATATGGTTTGTGGCTTATTCTTTCTTGGGAGAATATTTCTTCGGTGATACTTTCCCTATCAAATTCCCTTGTAGTACTCTTGATAACTTTTCTCTTATCAAGTTATCTTGGTGATGTTGATTTTGAAGTGTTTTTTGTGGATATACTATGTGATAAACTAAAAGAAAGCTTCAATATCTTCCTTGTGCAGCCTTCCCCAACCACCTTTGAGGAGGTCTTTCGATGCATATTTGATTACATAGATAGGCTTTTTGTAATGGTTCGGCCCCGAAAACTGCTATACATGGCTATAGGTGGGTAAAGAAAATATGTGCCTGCAAGTTTTAGTGGTAATCAATTGTTATTTGTTAGTAAAAGCTAATGGGAGGTGTTTTCTAGATGGCGTTGCTCCAAGGGCTAAGATGAATCAACAACGGTCTAGACGTTTTAGAGCTGCCAAAGATGCAGCAGAAGCAGTAAGTTTCATGTTTACATTTAAGAGCACGGACCACAGAAACAATAGACCTGATATGCAACATTCTATTATAGGCTGCAGAAGAGGAAAAATTACGTGAAGAGTTTGAGAGGGAAGGCCGCAAGCTTCCTCCTAAACAGGAGTCACAAATTGTCGATTCAAACGTTATTACTCCAGGAACTGAGTTTATGGACGTTTTGTCAATTGCGTTGCAATATTACGTCCATCTCAGACTAAACAATGACCCGGGTTGGAAAAATACTAAGGTAGTGTTCATGCAAATTTCTTGTGTGATATTTATGATTTTCTTTGTTTGTTATCTAATTGGTACAAATGTAGGAGTTGGTATGCATTTCTGATTGTTGACGGGTTTACTGCTTAGTTTGTAATCACCAATTTCTTCTTTTGAAGGTTATTCTGTCTGATGCAAATGTTCCAGGTGAAGGGAACATAAAATCATGTCATACATTCGTTTGCAGAGAAATCTTCCAGGATATGACCGAATACACGACACTGTTTGTATGGTTTGGTATGTCATCTCTCTCTTATTAGGCACGTTGAATGAGAATTGTTTTGAATTTTTCTCAGTGCTTTAGTAGCTGCTTTTGTTTCATATTGCATAAGCAGGATGCTGATCTGATTATGTTGGCGTTAGCTACCCACGAGATTCATTTTTCTATACTTAGAGAGGTATGTAACTTTTATTGTTGGGATTTTAACATACCGAATTGGGCTAACCATTGTTTTTCGTGCAAATATACTCTGTAGGTTATATATACGCCTGGGCAACAAGATAAATGTTTCCTCTGTGGTCAAATGGGGCATTTAGCTGCAGATTGTGAAGGAAAGGCCAAGAGAAAGGCCGGTGAATTTGATGAGAAGGAACAAGCTGAGGCTGTGCCGAAAAAACCTTATCAGGTTAGAACTGTCTCCATTCCTGGAAAGCTGCATTCGATTTGTATTTAGCAAGTCCCAACTTATCTGGTTTTCTGGATTTCAACTTAAACCTACTCTGCAGTTCCTTAATGTCTGGACGCTTCGAGAATATTTGGAATATGAGATGAGAATGCCAAATTCTCCAATTGAGATTGATTTTGAGCGGATTGTGGATGACTTCATCTTCATATGTTTTTTCGTTGGCAACGATTTCTTGCCTCATATGCCTACTCTTGAGATTCGCGAGGTTTTTTTTCCTTCAGTCTTCACCTACAGTTTCTCTTTTTCTTTAATTTTATTAAAAAGCTCTCATTGCACTTGTTTTTTGTGTTATTATTTGAAATATTTGATTTAACCATTGTAATTATGTTTTTAATAAGGGAAGGCGGGGTAATTGATTATGCGGTATTGGAAACTGTGTCTGGAGATGTGAACAAAATTTTAGTGTGCCTAACTTTTTATATGCATTTTTTTTAAACGCATGTATTTCTATGTATGTATACATGTATAAATATGTATGTATATATGTATAAACAATTACATAAATGCATATATATATATATATTGTTTGACTGTAGAAGGATGCTTGGTGGCTTTATGTGCAAGACAATGTGAGGTAGAATGGTATAAAGAGATGAAAAAGATTAAAGTTGGGCAGATTATTGACTGTTTTGTGGAGCAGACTGGGTCTATTCCTATAACCTTTGGTAGAGTTGGATGCCAATAAACGTAGGCTTTCAGACTCGTAATTTAACCAGAATACATTACATGATGGTTTCATATAGAAATGTATTGGCGAATGTAGTTTTGAATTGTTTACAGTATTCTCTGCTGTCAAATGTGGGGGTGAACTGAGTCGTGCTGCATAAATGAGTTCATCTGTATTTGAGGCTGGAAGGCTTTTGTACAACAAACTTGTGTTTAAAAACAAAATTCACTGCTTGATGTGCAACTGAGATATGTATAATATGTATGTATATATATATATATATAATAATATGTATGTATGTATGCCTGTATATATGTGTGGATGTATATATATGCATGTATTTTCTGTTATATATTCCCTTATCTCTGTGATTTTAAGAGATTACGATGAGGCTTGGTCTTGACTTGGTTTTGGTATTTTTGTATTCAGGGGGCAATCAATTTGTTGTTGGCTGTTTATAAGAAAGAGTTCCGGGAATTGGGTGGATATTTGACGGACTCAAGCAAGGTACCCAGTTGGTTTTCCCTTTTATACTGGATGTTTCATGTTATCCTTTGCTTTATACTAACTATCTCTCCTATGGTATTTCAGCCCAATTTGAGCAGGGTTGAGAAGTTTATTCAAGCAGTGGGATCATATGAAGATAAAATATTTCAGAAAAGAGCCAGGTTGCATCAGGTCAGCTTTTTCTTCTTTTTTTCATTTCAACCACCCCATGGGTGGTTTGTATTTGCTTACTTAAATCCTTGGCATAAGTGGATTTATTCATTGTGAATATATTTCCTTGTGCCTCTTTTGGATTTTATATGCATCATGAACACTGAATTCATTGGAGAACAATGCTGGGGCAGAGGTGTGTGAGTTGATTTCATATAGTCATGTTTCAAGCTATTTTTTAGTCACTGAAATCTGAATGGAGTGCAGAGTGGGCATTTATTAAGACTACATTAGTTGCTGTATCTCCAATTTTCATTACTTATGCCATTCCTTAGTTTGGTTACATTTGGTCTGCTTTGGTTGTGGCTTTACCGGTATAATTGGCTCAGTATGCTCCATACACATTGTTCACAATTACACACATGAACATTCGAGCTCTTGACTTTGATCAACCTGTTTTGTAGCTTTAGTAGTGTAGAGGAAGTAACAACAATTACATAAGCATTTGCATGCATATTTGTGTGTAGCCCCCCCCCCCCCCTCTTCTCCCCCCCTCCTCCCTCTGTTGTTATGTTCTGCTGCCTGTCACCCTTGTTTTTTGATTAGGCTTTTTTGGTTGAATTTGTAGTCCAAAATAACTACTAGTGGGGCTATAATTTTTAGAAGATGATATGGAATCTCAGATTATCCGAAATGAACTTCTGCAATATTCTCCCTTTTAACTTTAATTGAAATAGTCAAATTATTTTTCTTAGAGACAAGCTGACAGGATCAAGCGTGAAAAGGGTCAACTTAAAAGAGGAGATGATCGTGAGCCTCAAGTTCAACCCGAGTCTCTTGTTCCTGTAGCCCCATTCCGACAATCTCGTCTTGCCTCTGGTCCAACTCCTTCACCTTATCAGCAGTCTAGATCTTTTACACCCAACAAGCACAGTCCGGTTGGCAAAGCTACCTCAAGTATGGCTCATCTTGATATTAAATGTGAGCAGTCTCATGATAAGCAGACTCTTGGCCGCCCCCAAAAGGTTTCACGTACAATGTCATCAGGGGCTACTGTTGGTGCAGCAATTGTTGAAGCTGAGAAAAGTCTAGAAATTGATGTATGTTTCTCTTCATTATGGATAGGCATTCTGGTATTATAGTTATGACCTTCTTCTTTGTTAGAATTAATTATGATGTTGATGTTCCTTGGTTTTGTACGTGACGCGCCTTTGTTTTTTATTTTTATGTTGACAATTCTACTGGGGTGTACTTTTACCGCCCCGTAATATATGTGGTTATAGAGGTTTTCACACCGATTAAGAAAGTGGATAATTTTCATATGTGTAAAAGTCTAAAATACCCTTTGACTATTGTTAATGCAATATTTTTAAAGTGATGAAAGTGGTTGGATGGATAATAAATTAAGGGTAGATGAAGATAAAGCTAATAACTGCTCTATTGGTATTATAAAAATACTTATATTATGGCGAACAACAAGATATGTAAAAAGACATATTACAGGATGGACGTAGCATTTGATATAGCGGATTACCTTGTATGAGCATATTGGCACTTATAGTTGACATTTGTTCATTGCCATTGTTTTCAGTTTACCTATCTTCTTGCCCTTTTCATTAGTCATTCTTTAGTTTGTCTTGCAGTTGAGATATTGAACATCTGTGACCTTTTTACCATCCTTTGGTGATTCATAGGCCCAGGAAACTAATGAAGAACTGAAGACAAAGCTAAAGGAGTTGCTTCGCGGAAAGTCTGATGCTTTTAATTCTGACAACCCAGAGGAAGACAAGGTTTCTACTTGAAAGTGTATTTTCAAGCACCAACCTCTTATTTTTCATATTTAACCGGTCCTTCAAGGTTGGGATCTTCCTGTAGCTCATAGCATGACCATGGATAAATATTCTTGCCTGCTTCTTGCTCTTGTGCTTTAGGTTAAACTGGGAGAGCCAGGGTGGAAAGAAAGGTACTATGAGGAAAAGTTCTCTGTGAGAAGTCCGGAGGAGCTTGATGCTGTACGAAGAGATGTTGTGAGTTTTTAGCCATTGTTCTTAACAAGTCTTTGGGGTATCATACTGTTTGATTGGTGTAAAAGGAATACGCTCTATGTTCTCTCTGTACTTTGTCATATATCACGTGGAATGCACTTTAAAAGTCTAGGTCCTTTCATCCTTGTTGCATGAAGCTAATTTTTGTTATTCATTTTGAGGTCGCAAAATACACTGAAGGCTTATGCTGGGTTATGCACTACTACTATGAAGGAGTTTGTTCATGGCAATGGTAAAGTTATATTGCTGTTTTGTTGGTTGAACCTCTTACTAGTCTGAGTTCTTGTTTTGTGCTTTTATATGGAAGATCTGTGTGGAAGCAACATCTCTCCTTTCTTTGCTGGCCTCACTTGTATAAAGAGAACTTACCCCCCACCACCACCACCACCACCACCACCACCCAAAAAAAGAAAAAGAAAAAAAACGCACCCCCTTTCTTTTCTCTTCCCCTGTTGAAAATACTGTAGTGGAGAACCGCTATCCTTGAATTGTCGTTCTCTCGGTGATACTTGCGGTGTGATAGTTGAATCAAGTGCGGTAAATTAATGGAGCTTGCACCTTTTATTGTTTTTGTACTCGAAATCTCATATTCTATCAAGTGTCACCAAAATTTAATGTGAAATGGTGAAACTGGATTCCGAAATTTTTTTTTTCTTTGGATAATTTAAGACGCTTTATTTGACCCTTATGAACCTCACACAAGGCTAGAAACTATCGTCCATCAACCCAAACCATTCAAAGCTAACTAACAATTTCTGAGAAATATCCTTTGGTCTAGATTAGACATAGTGAGCACAGGATCTGAATTTCCACTTGATTTCCGCATCATCCTGGTTTATCTTGTGTGTTGTTGAGGAAATAGTATATTGTTTGTAAATCAATTTTGTTGCAAGTTTATTGCTTTTATTACTTGAGGTTTCAGTTTTCGGATTTCACCATTCACCCTTTATGTATCAATTTTGTTGCATGTTTCCTTTACAGGTTTTATCCATACCACTATGCACCATTTGCTTCAGACCTCCAAAATCTTGAGGAGTTGAATATAACATTTGAACTAGGATCTCCGTTTAAACCATTCAATCAACTTCTAGGTGTCTTTCCGGCTGCCAGGTTATTCTGCCTCTTGCTCATTCTTGATTTTTGTTACCTGTGCAAGCTCTAATTCGCGGCTTTGTATGCAGTTCACATGCCCTTCCTGTCCACTATCGAAAGCTGATGACTGATCCAGATTCGCCTATTATTGATTTTTATCCTACTGGTATGGTTGAGGGCTCCTTTATTGCCCTTGGAATTTCCAAACTTTTCTTGTTATGAAACTAACTCTGCCAATTTGTCAGATTTTGATGTCGACATGAACGGGAAACGGTATTCTTGGCAGGTAGATTTATTTAGCATGGTGCTTTTATTTGTGAGAACCTGCTTACTAAGTAATTTTATCATTTCACTTCTTTTGGCAAGGGTATTGCGAAATTGCCTTTCATCGATGAAAGCCGTCTTCTTGCGGAGGTTGCCAAGATTGAACACACATTGACGGTATATCAGTTTCCCTTTGTTTCTTTCTCTCTCTTCCTGACTAGTTGCTAAAAATTTGATTTACTGAAAGAATTATATTTGATCTATGAAGGAGGACGAAGCCCGGAGAAACAGTGTGATGCTGGACATGCTTTTTGTATCTCTGTCTCATCCTCTCTCTCCGTATATATTTTCTCTCAATGACCGTTGTAAGCAGCTCCCAGAAAAAGAACGACTCAATATTAAGGAACAACTTGATCCAGTTGCTAGGTTTGAATCAGCATTCAGTTGTTTGTAGATCATATCTATTTGTCTTTGCATGCTTTAGCCTGCAATCTTCTGCTTTCTGACTTGTAATGTGAGGAAAAGTTGTGCCTGTTATCTCACCTTTTTTTTTGCTTACTGATATGCTTGTAGTTCCAATTCTTTCAGTATATGCATACTGATATTGAAGAGCCCTCTTTTAAAATTTTCCCCTACTTTTTGATAGTCTTTTTCTTTCAGCCTTCCTTATTCTTTTTAATTACCACCTATTTATTCATTTGTCATGTTTCTCCTTGTTTGTTACCTTGTCTTTTCTTTTTCTTTTTCTTTTTTTTTTTTGAGGGCAACCTTGTCATTTTAGTTATCTATATCATGTTCTTTTGTTCTGCACAAGTGAGTCGGTAGCATGGATGGTAGCAATCTAAACAAGTTATGAGTTGTATCATGCATTATTTATTTCTGGTATCAGGATTGGAAATTTATTTGATTGCTGCGGTCCACTGAACATAAGCCCCTGTGTACTTGTAGCTTTTGTTATCTTCCATACAAGATGTATGTTACTTGGGGATATGGCCGTCGTAATTTTCTAGGATTTGAGGAAGTCCTAAATTCTGCCTTATAGGATTAGTGATCCATTTGACTTCAAGCTATGTGTGAATGGCTTTTGGTTGGATTCACTTTTTTTTGTCTCTTCTAGTGACTAGGAATCTGACAGGTGGTAGTTATTCTGGCTTTTGTTTTGTAATTTCTGGATGCAATTGGCTTTTGTTTGTGTGCTATAATTTTTATTCTTCTAGTTCACGTGGCAAAATCTCTATGCTGCAGTTTAGGGTTGATCTTCATTCTTCATTTTGTCCGTAAGACGTAGTTCAGATTGGACTGGTTTCTGACTTTAGTATATTGTTACATGCAGTGGTGGAATGAATGGCTATATATCTCTTTGTTCTGGTGATCCTTGTTCTCCAGTTTTCAGATCACCTATTCAAGGATTGGAAGATATTATGGACAATCAAGTGATGTTAGTCTAAGCCTCTATATCAGCCTTGTTCAGATTTATGTTCTATATTTTGCAATTTTCTTAATTGATTGTGGCTACTCTTTTCAGATGCACCATATATAGACTTCCAGACAGCCATAAGCACATTACTCGGCCACCTGCTGGGGTTGTCTTTCCTCAAAGAGTATGTCAAAATTATATTTTCAGACATTTTGGCAACTTTTATCATTATTACATATTACATATACATGTTTATATCTTGGTCATAACCGTCCTCTGAGAATGTATAAAATGTAACAACTTTGCAATTTGATTTTTTGTTTGTTTGTTTGTTTGTTTGTGACATGGTTTCCTAATTTGCTTGTTATTTTCTGATATTCCTCTATTTCCTTTTTACCATCAATTAAATTTGTTGGATAGTATTTGCAATGTGTTAATTTCTTCTGATAGAAACTTTTGCATTATCGTACATACAACTTTATTCACTTAAATGCTTTTGTTTTTCTTATGGTTATGAAAAGCTTAGTTCTTTGTGTAGGTGGTGGTGTTATGTAATCCTGAGTTTGGATTATGGCATATCAACTTCTGAACATCTAAAAAGTGCTTATTTTTCTGGGTTGGATGGCTATACCTAAAAAGTGCTTATTATTGTACATGTATGTGTGTGTGTGTGTGTGTGTGTATCGGTGTATATGTATTTATTTGGAGAATATACAGAGAATCACTCTGATAAACTGTTCCATTGGAGGGTTGCGAAAATGACTGTTTTTCTAAGGTGGATTTTCTGTAGTGTCTCAGGTTAAGCTTAAATTTTTAGTTCAGCCGGTGGTTTTGTAAGTTTTAAGTGAATCACCTCTCAGTACATTATTGATAGACTGTCATACCTTTATTTTTCTAATATTCTGTTAGATAAAATTTTAAATAGAGAATATAAGGGATACGTCACTTTTTTCACCTTTTTTCCACAAACATTTCTATGCACTTTGGTTCCAGATACCTGTTCTTCGGGTGATCTGGCATTTTATGCCTGACTTGAAGTTGCTTGTATCCTTGTATTATCAAGTGTGGCATGTGCTCCATAATATTACGCCGGGTGTTCGAGAACCATCACAAAGCTTTCTTTGTGTATGTGTGTACACCGAAATATTGCACCGAATTCACAAAATCTTTGTGAATTTTAATTGTGAACTGTGAATTGTGAATGTTGTGTGTGCACTCGGTGCAATATATTTTGTGCATGTATATGCAAACAAAGTAAGCATACTTTGTGAATGTTCGGTGAACATTTGGTGCAATATTTTGTTGGACCTATCTTTTTTGTTGAATGATAACAGGCAGCATTAGCCTGCTTCTGCCCCTTTTATGTACTCTACCATTTGTAGTATTTCTTACGGAAATTCATTATATTTTCCTGGCGATCTTTTGTATTTTCTTTACTGTTATGAAATTTTACTTGTGTTTCTCCACCGAGACAATTACACAGTAATATTGATTGACACTTAGCTATTTTGTTTGTTTGTTTGGATAATATATAGATTGTATCAATGGATGATATAAAGCCAGCGCCAGCATTGTGGCACGAGGATAATGGAAGGAGACCCATGGAGAATGGAAGAAGGCCACCTATGGAGAATGGAAGGTATAATTGGTATTGGATGGATTTTTTTAATTTTATTTTTTCGCACTTTTGAGTTGAGAATCTGTGTTGTCAGCATGATGATGTGGTGCTTACAATGGTGTTGTGATATTAAAATTTGTTTGGTTTTGATGAAGCAGGCATAATCCAGCAGGTGCAATTTCAGGCAGGCAACTTGGAGATGCCGCTCATCGTCTTGTGGCAAACAGTTTGCAGTTAAAGGCGGGTGGTAGGAACAGTTATAATAATAATAATAGTGATCAAATGTACGGCACGCCTCCATCTTATGATGCTGGGTATGGCCCCCAACGTTCTTCCTCGTACAGAAATGATAGGTACAACCCTTCTGGTCGGAATGTATCTACGAGTCACTATAGTCAGAACTACGTGCATCAGCCATACACGCCAGTTCCACCCCCGTATAATCCTAATTATGGACATTCATCATCATCATCATCGTATGAGAGGAGGGGGGTAGTCCATCAAGGTAGAGGAGGGTATTATCCACAAGGAGGAGGAGGAGGAGGAGGAGGAAGCTACCATCCACCACCACCAGCAGTAGTAGTACAGCCGCAACACGCCGAGCTTGATTACCCTTTGTATGCAGGACAAGCTCCTCCAGTTGTTCCTGGTGGTGGTGGTGTTTATCAGCAGGGTGGAGGGCATAACATGTACGGAAGATATCAGCAGCAGCCATATGTGGCGGCTGGTGGCAGAGGCCAGAGCTACAGGGGAGGTAGTAGTGGTGCTGATGTTGGTGGAGGCAGGGGGGTGGGGTATGGTGGTCCACGTGCTTCAGGGAACCAGTTTTCGGCACTGGGAAGAGGAGGAGGGTCCTTTAGACGGCCACCACCTCCTGAGCATCATCGTCGTTGAGGTGTCTGTTATTTTAGCCAATCGCCTATCCTTGGCAGCAGGGAGTTCTTGTTGTACTATAGTTATTTCTCCATTTTTTAAAGCAGAATTTATAGTTGTATCCCGATTATAATCATTATGCTCTTTTTAAGTAATTCATTTTAAATGGCGGCTAGATTGTTGTTCTTATTTTTGTAGCTTAATTCAAATAATTGTATTTGGTTTCCCATCCTGAATTTTTGTTGTATTTTGCTTTTTGACTTTTCTAGTATTTAATATAGATAGTGGTGTTGATGTCAATCTGCACTGTTTTTATATTTATAATATTCAAGTGGTTGTCGTGTAGTATCTGAAGTTACAGTTTTTTTTCTTTTCTTTTCTTCTCCACAGTGAATGCAAACGTTCCAACGCCAAAACCACTGTTTTTCTGCTATACGGATTGTTGGACAATGTGTCGATAGATAAAGTCTTGTGACTCGAATTCTTTCAATTAAATCCATAACATAAAAGCAAAACAAAAGTCTTGAAATGATAAAAATTTAAAAAAAAAACAAGAAACGGTAGCTGAGCCAGCACCGTATAATGAATTTCCAAACAGACGGTTTTGGATGTGCCCCTGTCGTGGCTCTTGCTGCAGGCCTAGGCTGCCCGCCCGTGTTGTGGTCTTACATTTATCATAAATTTCTCAACTGTAGTAATTGGTGCTGCTGGGAATGCTGAACAACACCAGCGTGTACTTGCTGTTTAAGAAAAATCCCTGGCGTGAAACACACCACTTTCAAATCCGCTAGCTGTGTTTATATGCACTTTCTTTTGAGGGTGTTTCTTGTTAGAGTTAAGTACCGGTTTGATTATTTATGAGAACTAGCAAAATACACGTCCTTTGCACGTGTTCCGATGGAATCCATACCTTAAAATATTACAAATTACTCTAATACTCCCCAACTCATCCAACAGTTCATCATCTAGGAAAAATGGTAGGTATTCTTGACAATCAAGTCATTTAACTTTCTGTAATCCACACAACATCTTCAGGTTCCCTATTTCTTTTTCACAGGGAGCAAGAGTGATGAAAATGGACTATTATTGTGTTGTATAATCCCTCGTTGTAGCATTTGATCTACCAACTATTCTATTCATCCTTCTGATAGTCAGCATATCTATATGGTTTTACCTTCACATGTTCAACACATTCATTCAAAGTTATGGTTTGTTTATAGCCCCTCACTGGTTGCAGTCTTTGGGAATATACAAACACCTCATGATACTCTTCTAAGACAAGAGTCAATTCTATGGGCACGTGATTCGAAGCCTATTCATGTATCAAATTGGGGCTCCCCTAAGAGTATGTAGGTCCCATTTCTCAATTTCTTAGCATATCTTTTACAACTGATCATCTTAAGTTGAGTTTCTTCTATGTAACTTCTCATTCTAATTTGTTCTCCCTCGTTGGTGAAATCCACATCCGTTTTGTTGTAGTCAAAGACCATGGGGTTGTACCTTTTCATCCATCCCTAATACAATGTCACAGTCTCTCAACTTCATCAATCTCACATTCTGTTTCCAGCTACTATTGTGATTAACATAAGGTGATTTGGTTTTGTCACACATTGCACCTCGTTGGAAACCTAATGGTCTAGGAAAGTGTGAGATGCACCACTGTCTATAAGAATGGTAATTGGATTTTTTTTCCAAGAGGCCTTTGATTTTGATGGTGTTGGAGGTGACTTGTCCATATAAGGTGTGCATGGATAACTGATTATTAATATAATAGTCATGTGGGCGAAGTATGGTATTGAAAAATAAGTGTTTGAATTCAGAGAATCTCTTAAAAAAATCTATAAGGCCCTTCGTGTATTTTCAAGTGGTTATTGATGTTTATTGTTGTTAATTTATATATGTTTTATAGTTGTTTATGCAAAGGTACCAATGTTATTTTGTAATGTTTAGTAGTATAAAATTTTAATTATATTATTGAATGGCGTCGATAGAAAAAACTAAACAATATTATTAATTGCACCACAAAAAGATCAAGAATGAATCTTCTATATTTGGTGTGTCCATCATCCCATACCACATCCTCTTTATCTCCAATGTCCACTGCAATCTCTCCCCAAACTCCATTATCCTTAGGTACCCGAAAGTGTATGTGTTTGTGCTTGCACACTTGGCTAGGGGTGTATTATTCATCACACCTAAAACATAACCCATCGACCCTATTCTCTTGCAACTCCTTAGGAGTAATTGCTTTATGTATCATTTGTTAATTCTCGGTGCCGGGTATTTTTTTAGTCCTGTTAGTGGTCTTTTGTTTGAGTTGATGAATTTCTTCTACTGCCAATTCTAATGGTCTACCTGCTAAGTAGCAAGCTGTCATGAACTGGTGGGTGAGTTCCAATTTGATGAGACGACGACGAAGGTGTTTTGTGAAAATATATCACTCACACCATCAATCTTCTTCATCCACACTTGTAACATAGACATCAAGGAATCCATCCGAGCTTGCATGGTAGCTTGATTTGTAGTCATAGATGACTGGAACATGTCCATTTTAGCATGCACCACGTCAATTTTCACATTACATTCCTGCACCTCCTCAATGCAAGCATGAACATTTTCTCCCAACCTATTCTAGTTCTTCCACAACTTTTCCATACCCTTCAGTTAAGTACTTTTTAGCCATGGAGATTCCACAAGGGCAAGATATGGTTCTGATACCAGATGTTAAGCTTTTGGTATTTCTAAGTCAGGGTAATTGTCATCCAAAAAACATTAGTAAATGGGATAGAGAGAAAAGCGAGAGACATGGAAGGAAAGAGTAAATAAGAGGTTTTATTACTGACAAAAGTTGTGTATTACACCATAAGAGCTCAGCATTTATAGTAGTTGTCTCAATTCAGGCTAAGTACGTTATCACTAAGCTAACTACTATCTCTCAGCTCACTTCTCTAAGGTTGAATTTCCCCTTAAAATAATGTAAATTTAATTTTCTTCTTTTTGCATTTTTCAATCACTACACTTCTTTTATGCATATTGATTAATTTTTAACAATACTTATAGTATTCATGTTGTTGAGGTATTGATAAATATATTTTTGTTGAGCGCGGTTTATGGTGTAAATGAACTACATTAATAGGTTAAATAAATAAATAAAGCAAAAAAACATTAATATAATATCCCTAAAAAGGGAATACTATAATCGATATAATATAATGCACGTAAACATATAAGCAACCAAAACATTAAATGTATTAATAGTGTAAATCAAGCCTTACATAACTCGTTTAGTCTTTTTCTTGTTTTATTTTTCATAACCTAATTTTTTTTCTTAACGGTTACAATCGCATCATCTTCATCAATATAAACTTGGCTCATGTCTTCGTATTTTATGGTTGTTATTTGACTCATTCCACTGCTTGTTGTAGTTTGGCTCTCCATTTTTTCTTTGTTTTTATCGTTGATGTGTGTATTAGTTTTTCATCTTCTACCAAATGTTTCTTCTTGGCATATTTGTGAAATTTTGGATCGGTTGAGGCTTCATTGACAGATTTTTCCCATTGATGAAAATGGAAACCGAAGCTGAAGTTATGCACCCCTTTATCAATGGAAACCGAAACTGAAGATAAGCACCTCTTTGTCCACTTACGCCAAGTAGATCCAAAATTTATTTGTTCCAAAATGGAATCCAGAAAACTCCAGTTGACCGAGTCGAATGTTTTTTCAGAGTCTGCATTGAAGATAAAGGCGTTTCTATTAAGTTTTTTCATATAGTCAATCACTTAATTTGTTATTAGGACACCATCAAGTATTTGTCAGCCTTTGATGAAAGTAGGTTGACGGTGATCAATGAGGAGAGGGATGACACTCTTGAGTCTATTAGCTAGCAATTTGGATTTTTTTTTATACATGCTGCCAATCCAACTAATAGGACGGTAGTCTTTGAAGGAGGTAGGGTTGCTCGTAGTCTTTGAAAGAGGTAGGGTTGCTCCATTCGGTGAGTCATTGCTAAGCAATGATAAACTATTTGAATCTTCTCCACTGAATTGTTCTTTTGCTCTTGCCTACCTGGGTTTTCTCTCATTCTTCTTCACCATCCTATGTTTTGCCGTAAATTTAGAAATTATTACTTCATTCCGTGTCTAATCAAGTGGTCATGACTTTGAACCTATTCAGGGCAAGTGTGTTTGCGTGGTATTACGTTTCTTTAAGAACAAACTTTTCGTAGATGATTCTAATGCATAAAGTATTTGTATCATATTTTTTCGTAGGTGTTTCAAATGCATAAATTATTTGTATCATGTTTTTTCATAGATGCTTATTGAACAACAATTAGAGATAAATAAAAGTCGAACAATAATTATTTTGTAAATGCTTCCGAGGCTTCTTCACAATAATTTTACAATAGATTTCTCACTTGGTATAGATAAATGGTTGATTTGGATACTTATTCACAAAATAATCATTATTTGAATGATTACCCACTTGAAAATTAATTCTCACTTGTAATCACAAAATTTATTTGTTCCAAAAAGAAATAATAAGTATTATTTAATTAACTTTTTACTTTTTATAGACATATTGTTGGTAAAGATAATTTCTTACTTATCTTTTTTTTTCTATCGTTAAAAAAAGTTAGGTATACACAAATTCTTGCTTATTTGGTTGTTATTTTTAAACGATAAAACAAATTATTGCAACAATAATTATCATTGATTGAAAGCTTATCATAATTATTATTTTTTGTTTTGGCGTACCATAAATTTCTTTTTGAAAAAGCTTATCATTTTCCTAAAAAAAAAAAAAAAAAAAAAAACTTATCATAATTAAATTAACAACAATAATTATAACTTGAAAGCTTCTTCACAATAATCATTCACTACATAATTTTTTTTTTATTAATATATGTTCGCATAATATGTAGATAATTGTATTTTATTAACGCATTAATTAATGAATAAAATTAATAATTTAGGAGAAACACTTTTGAAGGGAAACACTTGAAGGGGGAAACACTTTTGAGGGAAACACATTGGCTCTTTTTATTATAGTTAGTTAATAATTAATAGTTAATTTGTAAGCATGCATGAACTCGCAGAAACATAAACGAAAATAACTTGAACACAACACAATCGCGGAACATAACCTTTTTATTCGCGTATTGCAAACATGTTGAAAGTAAACATAAAGCACAAGTAAAAGCAAAAAACTTATTCGACTGAAACGAGTTTAGAAACGTCCTTAAACATTATTGCCCCCAACTATGTGCACACGGTAATGACAAATTTCTCCTAAGATACAACAGTTTATACCTCTCCAAGTTGTTATCTAAGACTTGTATGAATGTAGAAAAATATTCAGAGCTTTACTACTGTTTGAAGAGATATAACTCTTCAACATTTTAGTTTTTTGTCTAGAATTAAATTAATCCGAATCAATACGAAGCATTGCATCAGTTCAGACAGTGAATTGACCGTTGGCAACCAAGCGCTTTTAATAGAATCATCGATAATTCGAATTGCATCTATTCATTGAACACATAACTCCCTAGCAACCTCCAAGCCCAAGGACGAAGGTTGGACCGGAATCTCGCCACGTGTCATCTCCATATCAACTTAGCAATAAATACACATATAGGATATACGAATCATGAAGGCCAAGGACTCAACCTTTTAGCCTATAAGTAGGCGTGAGCTCCGACCCGAACCCTAAGTGGGGGGTCAACTCGGCAGGCTCTTCCCATCCACCACAGGTCGGCCTGGGAGGTCTTAAGCATATTAGCCCACGTGCATATTAAAATCGGGTAAACATGGAAAGAATCATCAACCATAAAGGTCCCAATCCTATCATTTAAATCAGCGTGATTATCTCCTATAAATAAGGAGATTAAACCGTAATTATCTATTTCCTTAGGGAACACGAAATCAAAGTCCAATAAGGCCACGACCCATGCAGGCCTAGGGCACAAGCCCCTCTATATAAACAATCCCTAAGGAACTACGAGAGTCTTGATTCCTGATTAATACACAGGATACGTAGACAGCTTGAGATACAACATCTCTAGTCCAGTCTAAATCTCAGACAAATCCCTCCCGTTACATCGTCTTTAGTGTTCTTGAAGCTTGAATAGGTTGTCACTAGGATAAAAGGCCTCGGAATTAATACCCGACGATTTTCAGCATCGTCACCCAGCCCAAGCCACAAGCCCGAGCTGAGACCTGAACCGAACCCCGAGCCGAGCGTCAAGCCAGAAGCCCGAGCCGAGTGTGGGTTTCTGAACTAACAAGCATATAAGTCTTCCCTCCTCCACAAGGCACAAGCCCGAGCCGAGCGTGGGTTTCTGAACAAAACATGCATCTAAGTCTTCCCTCATCCACAAGCCACAAGCCCCAGCCGAGCCGGGCGTGGGTTTCAGAACCACCAGCAAGCATCTAAGTCTTCCCTTTCCACAAAATTCTCTTGCCCCCTTGGGGCCAACTTGAGGTATTTTACCTATGTGACAATGGAATTACTATTCTTTTAATAATAATTTTATTGAGAAGTTCTTTTACTAATAATATTCCCACGTATTTCACTCTATTTTTAGGCATTAATTTCTCATTTACCTGATATCGGAATCGAGTGATACAAAAGTTTATCATCATTTACTATCTTAGTAGTTTCCAAAATTCTCAATAGCTCCCGGTTATCTATACCGTAGGTCGATCAAAATTGAGCTCGAAGTGAATTGTTTTCCACTTGAAAACAAGCTCAATTTTGAGCTAAATCTCCAACATTTCTATGCATTCACTTTCACAGGTGTGTAGGTGTAAGATGGATGTATCACAACCATCAATTTGGTATGACTCCCCAATAACTATTGCACCATAACTCTTCTCCCGACCTCATGTTTGCTGTAACCTTTCATATGATAAAGATAAAGTGTAGCAGCCTCGGGTATATACCTTTCTATTTTCTACTTCACTCAATATGCGATTTAAGGAAAACAGATGATTCTTCTAGTGCCCAGAAAGAAATGTTGCTAGCTTCATTTAGGCCAACCATAAATACCATTGGCAACAAAAACAATTTGGCAAATGAGTAATTGTAACTAAATCTGCGAGTCGAATTACAACTTCAATACAGACATTGTACCAAAAACCCATATAAAAAAGGACAAAAAAGAGAAGGACAAAAAGAGAACCAATGCAGAGAGATGGAAAATATGAAGTAACACACTGTACAAACAAACATGGAACTCGTTCACAAAAAAATCGAGGATATTCTTATACGAAGGGTCTCTATTGAACCACACCATTAGATGAGTGATACATGTGCAAAAAGACAAAAACATGTTTGGCCATTTTATGCAAACGACACTCATCCAACGTTCTGATGCAATAGAGACTCTGCCCAAGAATCTCCAAAACAAATCGCACAATGGCGTCATCAACTTTAGATGCAACTAATGTTGCTAGAACTAGTACATAAAAAAACTAGGTGAACGATTGAACCGAAGACGTGGTTACTAGACCAGAAAGAAGAGCAACTACAAGTGCACTGTTGTATGTGCTTGGCTCTGCTTGCATTGAATTGTTTCTTGCATCGATGTACGTCTCGTTAAGGAAGGGGCCTCCCACAACAGCTCCAATCGCAACATTAGGATTAGGGTCTACTGAATCAAGCCACTTAAAACCATCTTTGCATCCAGTTGTTGCATCAGCTGGGATGGAGGCTCCTCTATGGTGTACAAATTGTGGGTAGTCTTTACCGTAGCCAACTAGATAACTCATCGACATCGGATTATTTCCCAAGACATAATCAGCCTGTAAAAATACAGAATGGCAGTTGTAACAATGCATCAACACACCAAATCAAGAAACAGTTGAATGCTAACCTTGTTTTGTGCTAAAAGAAGAAGATGCTTGCATTATCTGGCTACTGCACTACTACTACTAAAAAAAACCATAATTCAGGGTTGTCCGTTAATTCTTGCTTTGGGGAACCTAAGGTATATTATGCAGTATCATATGTTTTGGGAGTTCAAACATATTGCATTCCTCACCGCTAGAGTTTTTAGATGACATGATAAGAATTAGAGTGATCAAACATGGTATCTTGTATTTGAATCTTACAGCCACACAAGAGAACGTATGCCCATGTTCTAAGGAAAGATTCTTAGGTACAAAGTCTCGAACTCTCGATTACACAGGATTGTCAGATGGGTGTCATTATACAAAAAGACTAATTTCACACAATGTCACCCATGCAATGCAATGATGTAGTGCAATAGACTCTTCACACAATAATTTCCCGTGTAGGAAGCCTTAGTCAACTTTATCTCGGCCCACACAAGAGAATGAAGCTTTTAGATGTAACAATAATGTATGAAGATGTAACTGCAGACGCAAGAGCTCCTGCATCAAATAGTGATCCAGTACGATGTCCAACTATAGAAATAATATCCCACAAAAGTACCTGTGAGGCTGCAAACTTCCGAAGGTCAGCTGGTGTGAAAGAATCACCACTGCAAGAGATTTCTGCAGTCCGAGATGATAGCATGTAGTCACTGTAAAGAACTGCAAGAAAAGCAGATGCAATAGGATGCTGCAAAGCATTCCACTCGCTAATCCATATAAGACCACCTGTTAGATCATATACAAAAGGTGAGCAACAACAACATCCTTCACTTTCACAAAATCATAATCAGACATTGAATAATAAATTCATGGCTACATTTAGTTCCTTAAGATTTGAAGATTGGTTTCTCTTTTTTCTGTTATTAGTCTTTTGATTTATCAGAATACAAAAGTCCAAAGTTTTTCACACTATTTAAGGATAAATGAGGGATTTTTCCACTTCATTTTCAGTGTTGGCTCCTGTCAATATCTAGGCCAACACCATGAAATTTCAAATAGATTATTAGATTATGCAAGTTCACAGCTGTTTGTGTGTTACTATCAGTAACTATATCTATACCAAGTTTGGTGGAAAATTTTCTTTTCTACCATATCTTTTCATTCTCATTATGTTTGTCTCGTGGATGTCCTTTTATTCATTCCTTTCCAGAATGAAGGCAAACACTAGTACCCATTAACAGATTTTGATGTTGTTACAAATAATACTGCTCATAAGCAAGGTAAAGCTAAAGTAAAAAAAAAGGTGCAGCAGCTGCAACAAACATCAAAGGAAGAAGAAAAAGGTGTTGCACATGATACCAGAAGCATGAAGCAGTTGTATGTGTCGTTGCTTGTCTTCAGGATCAGCACAACAAGGAGAATTATCCTATCAGCATTAGCTAACTTATGTCTAGAGTTAGAGTAATGAAATGTTTCTCACTAAGGTTAAGGACGAACACTTGTTGGTATCTGTAAATTATTTGAAGTTCGGTTAGTTTGTTATTTAGCTTTGTATCTTTGTTTTGTTTAGGACTACTGCTTTACAAACAATAGCAGGTGATTGTATTCATTAAGTTGGCAATTAATAAAATTCACTTGAAGGTTTTCATTGAATTCTCTAGTTCTGAAAAAATTTCTCACTTGTTTTGTGCATAAATTTGCCTAAGTTACAAGCTTCCTGTATTAAGAAATTTGTTTCCATATCAAGAATGCTTGAAATTTACAAGGTATCAGAGCATATCGCTTCTTTCTAGTGATTCTTGGAGAATCTTTATTCTCTTTCTTGAAATTTTCATTATAACTGGATAACTTATTTCAAGTGATTCAGGAATCATGAATGTATAGAGGGGTACTCAAAATGTTGGTCAGAATGGGCAGACTGCTACGCAAAACATGGTTATTCCTCTTTACTTTTCACAGTTGGAAACATGTTATGCGAATGGCCTCGTCTTAAAATTGGATTTATTGATGGTAGATTACTGATCCCAATTTTCCCTTATGAGAGCAATGTAACGATATGGTGATTTCTAGGATCGTCTGTTCAGTTGACAAAAACACAGACAAATACAGTCATTCAGAAAATGTTCCACTTGCCACTATTTAGAATGTCTATTTGGTTTCCTTGCTGTGGATCAAAATGTATCTCGTGTTTGACTATTCGAGACAAAAAGGGACACAGGGAGAGTGTAGCATCACCCATGTTTTGTTAGACACTACGTTCGTGTTCTGATTGATTAAGTGCTGCATTAATATAAACAGCGCAATAATGTCTTAAGGACATAATACTACGCTCGCCTTAGTCAAAGTTTATTGTGTACGTTATCTGACCATATAATTAAATTTGGTTTTGTAGTAATTGCATGATATAGCAGGAAATCATGAATATGTATCCATACTGAACACAGTTTCGAACATGTTTGGTACTAGAGACTAAAATGCATATTGAAGGAAGACGGTAGCGAAAATAGGAGATTTAGCCTCAAGAGAGAGAGAGAGAAGGAATACTGTCTGCTCTGCTAGCCGTGGCTGTAGGAGATTTTGGAAGAAGGCCACACATGACAGCCTCTGCCGTACCCCTGTATTTCTGCAGGATCTGAGAATTTGAAACGTCTTTTGAACCAAAGAAGCTTAATCTGGACAACAGAACCTGCACAAAGGCACAGTTGCCAATTTAGGCTTGGCTGATTACTGGATGTCGTGCTATACATAAATACTTGAGGGAAAAAAAAAAATCAAAATACCAGATGAATATCTTTAATATTGTAGATGAAAAATAGAAATCATTTGAAGTTATTCATAAATCTTGAAAGTTATCATATGCTGTTTTGGATCTTCCCCTATATGTAAAGATTGTAGTCTTGAATATTTTGCTGACATTGTTTTCTCACACTAAATCGTTAATCACATCTAACTTCAATAATATCCAGCAGTATGCTATTTAACTTTTTTATTTGTCTTTTGGAAAATACACCACATTTGTCTATGGTGAAATTCAAAATCGATGTTATATTCCTTTCCATCCAGGGCCAGGTTTATGCATTTGTATGTGCATTGAGATGTCAAATCGTGCTCCAGAAATTTCGAAAAAAAAGCATTTATCCACAATATCAAATAAAGATTTTCAAAGCTAAAGGTGTAGATAGAACATGTCCATGTTTGGCTAGAAATAGGGTGCATTAATTTTGTAAAAGAGTCTAGTTGTACAGCATACAGCTCAAGTTGGAGACAAATGTTTACCGGAACGGGTATCTGATACAAAAAGGATATAAATTGTGAAGCATCCTGCATAGCATATGATTTCCCTTTATATATTGCAAAAGTACCTTGTTCTTTGCCTCAAGCTATTAACCGGTTCAAATATATCAATTTATTGCTGATTTTTGTAGCGTTTAACCAGTTTTGTGACTGAAAACTAAGAACTCAAGTCAAGTTGGTCTTCAGTTCTTCACCAAGAGGCCAGCTATATTGAATGGAATGTTCTAAAACACGGAATATATATCAGGAAGCTAAAACTAATGCATATAATTTGCATTAGTGGTAATGGTAAATGATTTATATCAAGCTATGCCTTTTCAATCCTGGATTCTGAATTACCATAAAGAGAAAAAAAAAAAAAGAAGTCTTCTGAAGCTATATACAATAAGCACTTCATATAATGGTGATACATACCTGTACTCCGGGTAACTTGTTATCCCAGCTAAACCATGATGGACTTCCCCAGTTTGCAAAAGCTTGGCCATTTTGTCCAGTTACGTAATTGAAGTAAGTTTGATCAGTGGTAGCATGATAAAGCCAAGTAGCTGCCCATAACAGCTCATCTCCATAACCTGTTGAGTTGTAATATGTCTGGACTTGTGGAATGCTGATGCTGTAAGAACCTCTATATTTGTCAGCAAATGTGAACAATTGTTTTGCATGCTTCAAAAGCGAACCGGAATACGCCGAATCAATGGATTTGAACACTAGAGATGCTGATGCTAGAGCAGCTGCAGTTTCAGCTGCAACATCTGACCCTGGAGCAGAAGTGTTGACCTGTGTCAAAGGCCTTTTTTCCATCATATTTTCTGGCCTCTCCCAACACCCATGGTCTGAATCCGGATCTCCAACCTGTCAAGTTTTAAGATTAAAGTTAGGAGCTACTATATTCTCTACTGGAAAACGCACCAAAAAAAGACATAAAACCAGGGAAAGCAGTATCATTCCACAGAGTACCGAGCTTACTATGATAAAGTGAATAGCAACTCAAATTTTCATTGATACGCTGTGGTGTTAATTTTATACAGTAGGTCATACCACGTATGGTATATAGGATTTGAGTTTTGACCAAACGTATCTACGACTATTCAAATTACTATGCATTATCACTCTTGTCTCTTTTCTAAGATGAAATTAAAGAAGCTCTAAGAAGAGAAATATCATGCATATAAACAATCAATCATTAGCATTATGGGAAAAGGGAAAAATGATAATTGAAGATAGTACAGGCATTGGTGATCCCAAAGTGATAAAACAGCCATTAAACCTGAATATATAGGATGTTGTCAGACGGATGAGCGTTAACAAGGTAGTCAGTGATCCACCTAAGGGAGTCTTGAGCAGGTTGCAATTGATTAACAACCTTCATCTGATCTCCATATTCAAGAATAGCCCAGGAGAGAACAGTTGCTGTGAAAGCCATTGGAAATCCAAACTTCATATGATCACCGGAATCATACATTCCTTTTGATAGGTCTATCTTTGCATCCTTACCATCACTAGCTGCAGAATCCCCCCTCCATGGTATGTTGTTATTCACTAATTGTCCAGCTGTGACAGAGCCATTACCACATTCTCAATAAACATGTACCGCAATGTAATCAATGATAAAACAAAAATCTGTAATGGAAATATCCACTAGAAGAAACCAAATAATGATTTGGAAACAACTGAACTCTTAAGCAATCTGAAACTGGATTTTCTAAGGAAATTGTGAACCTAATCATTAAGTTGACAAAAAGATTAAGTGAGCTTCTACAATGCCACATTAAAGTGGAAAATTAAAGATAATCTAGCAATATCAGTTGCAAATAGCTGAAGAATTTGAATGAAAAATTAAAAAAAGCATAAGACAATGAGAGATCTACATACATTTTTGCACGTCAAAGAATTGCAGTGCAGTTTTGAGGGCATCAGCGTATTTCTGGGCAACCGCGCCGGGAGGTCCGGGAACAGGGGCAGCCCCTTGTGAATGATGATGTTTCTGCTTCACCAAAAAAAATATCCCAACTCCCAGTGCTGCTACAACAATCAGTACTAGCAACCAACCCCACCAACCCCCTCCGGAACTTCTCTTTTCCATACTCTAACAATCAAATGTTATCGCGATTCTTTCTTGTTTACTTCAGATCTGAAGTTTCCAGAAGCTGAAAGTGAAGTTGAATATTGACAAGCTAGCTAAGTAAGTGGGGAGATTTAAGAGCAGATTAAGAAAGTAAAGTATAATGACGGCTCACATTGATAGATTCATTCAGGAGAAATGCAGGTGATTCAGTGCAGAATGAGAAATAGTTGGAGAAATTCTGTTCGTGGAAAAGCTTCTCCCCTCCTTTAATGGCGAAGAAGTAATGGTGTTTGGTTCAGGGGAGGGTTTAGGACAATGTGAAAGAAAGGGAAGGGAAGGCAAGTCATGAGAGGAATCTGCGAAAACTGGTTTGCTTGTAGCAGAATAGTGCGCCGACAAATCTTTGAAAACATTTCTTTTGTTTTTTTCTTATGGGTTAGTTGGCTAAATTACATAATTAGAGTTTTAGTTTCTTTAAGACTCTAACTTGATTTTTTTTTGGGGGAATGAGGGAGAAGGACAGAAATATTTCATCAATTGAGTAGAAGGACAGTTTTTCAAACTTTTGATAAAGACAAAACTATTTATTCACTGGCTTCGAATTCACTTGTTAAATTCACCGACGAAATTATTTGTCCGAATTCACTAATTTTCAAAATTCATCGTCGAAATTCACTAATTTTTGGGATTCACTGTCAAAATTCATTGATTTCTGATTCACTAAGGGAGATTCACCGATTTTCTGGATTCACTGTCATTCTTCTCGCTATATAAAAATTATCGCATTGTCCTTCTCCCTATAAAAAATATGTAATTTGTCTCCTTACTTAAAAATATTTCAGACGTGTCGCTTATCCCTAATTTTCCATTTTTTTTATTAAAGACATTAATGCATTCTATAATTATTAGAACACTTGATTAGCCATTATATACCCTTTAAATTTTACTAGTATTTTAGGGCTGGCAATAATGCCAGAGCAGAGTTCCGTAAATACCCTTGTGGTATTATTTTTTTTTTTTTGAAGGTACCTTGTGGTATTATTTAATGTCTCTTTTCCATGCGGCAATTAAAGTACACATATTCCTTTTTTGTTTTTATTATCTACGTCCATTTTTTTCTTTTTCTTTTCATTAAATGTTCTGACTATTTTTTTTTTAGAATAATGTTCTGACTATTGAGTCTTTCTTTTGTACTATTTATTTATAATGTCACGATTTACATACTAAATTTTTAAAAGATTTTGTTCCTTAAAAAAAAAATTAAAATATTTTATAAATAATTTGGTAATATTTTTGTATACGATCACATAGACTCCATCAGACAAACTGAAATGAAATTGTTTTACTATCTTAAAAATAAGAATATTTTTAAGTTATATATAAAAGGCTCTTTTCTTTTTACTAATATGATTTTTAATCTAAACCCATTTTACAGCCCCCAAAGATAGTCTTTAAAGTTCAGTACAATTCATTTAGATATTCTATTTGCATCAACCAAAGAAAAAAAAAATCGGTCATAGTGGGAGGGACTCTAGGACCACTTAAGCAAGAGGTCTCCGGTTCTAACCATGTTGGATAAAGAAAACTTTGTTGGGAGAGGTCCTCACATTTAATTCCTAACAGTATTTCGAAGGATTAGTCTAAGACAATTGATGATACCTTGTGAAAGCTAAAAAAATATTTTATTTGCATCACCATAATACTCTAGGCACCACAATACGGAAACATAAAATTAAAACACGGCATCACATATTTATGTTAATTTTTTTATAGGAGAAGCATCATTAAGATTGTTTTTTTGTGTATAACAGAGACAATGACAGTGACATTTCTACGATATTTTTCTTAAAAAGAGGTACTAAAAGTAATTTTATAATGCCGTATAAAAACACATTTGAGCAAATAATAATGGCCGAAACAAATTTATACTCGTATAAAGGAGCAATCCATTTGTTATATACATATGAATCCATTCAAGGACTAAAACAAATACCGGCATTGACGGTATGTTTTCTTTTTCGTTTTATTTGCCTTATACTACTTATTTAATTTTTTGAGGATAAAAATGAAGAAAAAAAAGGAAAAATTATTGTCATTACTATTTTCTAAGTTATTGTTTGGAAAAAAAACCTTCTGTCCACTTGTTATTTTGAATGTTACCGCATTAAGTTCATTATGGAAAAGCTTGTTGATTTGTATTATAGATATTCAAACTCTTCAAATCCATATAAAAATCCAAGTGAATTTAGTATGTTTATTTTACTTCTTTGGTATGAACTACATATTTTCGATTTTTATTGAGATTCAAATTCTTTAGATTTATGCAAAAATACAAGTGCATCCGTAATCTATTTTCTCTGTAAAATATTTGTGTAAACTTTCTTATTATATGAAATACATATTTTCTATTTTTGGCGTTGTGTGGTGTTAAATTTGTATTATAAAGTTTCATATTCTTCATATCTATATAAAAATACATGTGCATCTGTTACACTATTTTTCTTTGTAAAACACAAATTCTGTAAATTTTACTTTAATTATACGGTATAAAATACATATTTTCTATTTTTAATGTTTTATCTAATACGAATGCTCTTACCTAGATCCATATATTTTTATTCATTTGTATAGATAAACATTATGCGGGGAAGATTCTATAATTTAAAAAAAAAAAATAGAAAGAACGCACTTCAAAAACAAAAACAAAAAGGATTTCCTAAAAAAATCAATTAAAGAACAATAAATGAAGTATATGATGACATAGCTTCAGGGGAAAGAGAAATAATATAGGGGCCTGTGCGCTAATAGCCTGAGATGCGGCAGGGGTGAAATGGCATTAAATATTTACAGAAGGACAATTTTGGAAATCTGCTCTGGCTAGAGCAAACTAGCTCTGGCAGTAGCACTACCCGTATTTTAGAGATTTTTACTTTCAGAATTTATGTAAAATAGTATGCATTCTATCATTATTAGAGCATTTGATTAGCCATATATCATTTAAAAAATTGTATTTTTTATCCTCAAAAAAAAAATTGTATTTTTGATATTTCAATTTTCAGAACTTATGTAAAATAGTATGCAGTAAATATTTTATTTTTTATTATATAAAATACAGATTCTGTAAAATTTTATTTACATCTAACACATTAATCCATATTATGTAAAATCTTTCTTCATATCTGTTAAGATATAATGACGACTTGGCATAATCCTGATGGTCCATGTGTATTATGATCCTATGGTTGCAGTGTGTGCGAGTCATGAGTTAGTTATTAGATTCTGCACAAATCTAGAGAATAGATTATGTGCTAGCTGTTGCATTTCCTTTATGTAGCTCAGCATGAGCAAGAACAATGTATTATTGAATGAATGAACAAGATGGAGTTATCATCTTCTTGTTGTTTACTCCTCTCTTAATTTCTATCTTGGTAGAAGAGCTTGGAAATGGCGACTGTAGATTCTTCAACCACTACAGCGACCAGTATACCGGCGACTATGGATGTTACAGCACCGGTGTCTTCACCTCACATAAATACAGTGTCCTCACCAGCAAATCCCACCAGTGGAGTGTTGTTTTCTTCTTCCTTGGCATGCCCAACGTCACTATTTCCTCAGTTTTCCTCCGTTGGAGCTCCATTTTATCCTGGAGGAAGTACCTTCCCCAGTTTCATGTCTACCGGAGCTCCATCCTTTCCGATGTCACCTCCTGTACTCACAACATCTCCACCACTGCAAAACTTGCCCACTAACTTGCATGCCAGTGATACTACCTCCATTCTTCGATCCAACTGCACTGTCAAACTTAATTGGGACAACTATTTTCTTTGGAAGTATATTATACTTCCGATTGTCAAATGATACAAGCTTGAAGGTTTTCTCCTGGGTACCACACTCAAACCTTCCCTCGTTTCTCCTGGATCTGGGCTCAATTTACAAGCTACTGCTGCTATAGATCACTGGAATTCTATAGATCAGCTCTTAATGGAGTGGTTGCTCAGTAACATGACATAACAAGCTCTTTCTGAGGTAATTACTTCCTATGAGGTCTGGAGTACTTTAGAAAGTCTGTTTAATACTCAGTCAGAAGCCAGATTATTAGAATATAAGACTGCCCTAACTAGGACTGAGAAAAGGAAATAAATCCATGGCTGATTACCTGGCACTTATGAAGTGCTATTCAGATAAATTAATTGCAGCAGGTCATCCCATGTCTAAATCTGAGCTTATATTTGCTGTTCTTAGAGTTTTGGGCAGGGATTATGAATCTATCATTGTTAATTTGACTGCTAGAGTTGGTTGTTTAAGCTGGCAAGAAGTTCAGTCCCAACTTATTACTCATGAAAGATTGGTGGCTAGGTTTAATCCTAGTGCAGCAGGGTCTACTCCCTCTTTGAACTTAGCACATATGCACCCTAGGGGCTCAAACTCTGACTTTAGACCTCAGTACCAAAATTCCAACAGAGGAAGATGTGGATCTAGGTGTGGCAGATCTAGGGGTGGCAGATCTAGGGGTGGTTTAAGGTCAAATTCCAACAAGAGAAGTATCTGCCAGTGGTGTGGCAAGAATGGACTCACTGGCCTTGAATGTTGGCATAGGTTTGATGTCAGTTTTACTGGACCTGGGAATAACAACAACAATACGACAAGTCCTAATGGAAATTCAGGAAATCCTAGACCTTCTGCATTTATGGCATCACCCCAATCTGTCAATGACTCTTCCTGGTACATGGACAGTGGAGCTACAAACCATATTACAGGAGATCTTAACAATCTGCACCTCAGTTCTGGATATACATGTTCTGACACACTTGGAGTTGGTAATGGTGGGAAACTTAGTATCCTAAATGTTGGCCATTCCACTATACCCGCCACACACTCACAGCCTCTTAAACTTAACACCATGCTTCATGTTCCTGCCATTACTAAAAATTTACTTAGTGTCTCTAAATTAACTTGTGATGATGATGTTGTTATTGAATTTACTGATTCTGCTTGCATTGTGAAGGTCAATAACACAAGGATGCCTCTACTCATAGGAACTCTAGAGGGTGGTCTATACAAGATGGGCAGTCCAACTGAACATTTCATGAGCTCTCTTCACTCTGAACAGCCTTCTCAAGTCAAGTTTGACTCTTTTGTTGTGTCTAAGTCCTATTCTGAATCCAATAAAGTTCAGTTTGTTAGTGTCAACAAAGATCCTAATGTATGGCATAGGAGATTAGGTCATCCTTCTCATAGGATTTTGAGTCAAGCTCTTAAGTCATGTAACGTTTCTCTGAATGAAAATCTCGTTTTTTTGTGAAGCTTGTCAGTATGGAAAATCACATGTCTTGCCTTATTCGTTATCTGCATCACATGCTAAGTGTATGTTTGAGCTTGTGCACGCTGATGTTTGGGGACCTGCACCTATAAAATTTACTAATGGCTATTCATACTATGTACATTTCTTGGATGATCACACAAGATATACTTGGCTTTTCCATTGAAACAGAAATATGAAGTTTATACTGTTATCAAACAATTCCAGAAACTTGTTGAAACTTAATTTAGTACCACTATCAAATGTATCCAATATGATTGGGGGGAGAATACAGAAGTATGAAGACCTACCTCAAAGACCAAGGTATTTTGTTTAGACATCCATGTCCCCATGCCTATGGACAACATGGCAGAGCTGAAAGGAAGCACAAGCATGTTGTAGAACTAGGACTAACTCTCCTAGCACAAGCATATATGCCGTTAAGTTTTTGGTGGCATAGTTTTCAACAAGTTGTGATGCTTATAAACAGTCTTTCGACACCTGTTCTCAATCTTATGTCTCCTCATGAGTGTTTTTTTCATATTAAACCTGACTATAAGTTGTTTAAAGTTTTTGGTTGAGCCTGTTTTCCTCGTCTTAGACCCTTTCAAACAATCAAGTTTCAGTTTCATTCTACTAAGTGTGAAAATCTAGGCCTTAGTCTTGTGCATAAAGGTTATATGTGTCGTGATTTGACTGGTAGAATATATATCACTATAGATGTTGTTTTTGATGAGCAGACCTTCCCTTTTGCTACTGGTTTTTCACGGGGCCCAGATAGATCTATTTATGTTACTCCTGAGTCTACATGTGAGACTCAAAGTCAGTTTCTATTACCTACTCAACAGACCTCTTCTTATGACATGTCTCAGATCAGTACAAACACCTCATATGTTCAAGTAAGTAATGGTACTTTTGGTTTTACTACACCTATTTTCAGTCCTTTGCTTACTAGTAACAGATTTAGCCTATTGTCCACTAATCCCAGCTCATTCTCACCTATTTTATACTCTACTGGCTCTCCTGCTTCTGATAACACTATAATCATCTCCACTCCAAATAGTCCATCCAGTTCCCATTCTCCTACTCCTCCTATTTCTAGTCCCTCGGTTTCTTTCCCTAGTCCTCAATCTTCCTCATCACCCTTCATTTCACCACCACCACCTCCCCCAAATCCCAAACTTATTAATACTCATCCTATGCTCACCAGCGCCAAACAAGACATCTTTAGACTTAAAGCTCTTACTGTAGTTTCTCATCATACTGAACCTACAAGTGTATAAGAGGCTTTGTTTATTATTGAGTGGCAGGGTGCCATGAAAGAGTAATATCGGGATCTTATGAAGAATGACACATGGGATTTGGTTCCTCCTTCTTCTCATCAGAATGTAGTTGGCAACAGATGGGTATACAAGTTAAAACTCAAGGCAAATGGTGGTGTCTTGAAAGACAAAGCAAGATTAGTGACTAAGGGCTTTAGTCAAACTTATGGGGTGGACTTCACAGAGACTTCCAGTCCCGTGGCAAAGGCACAAACTATCATGATTGTTCTCTCATTGGCAGTCACCTTTAATTGGCCTATCAACCACGTGGATATTAACAATCTCTTCTTAATGGGCCATTAAAGGAGCCTGCGTATATGGCACAACCCGAGGGATATGTCAATCCTACTAAACCTCATTATATCTGTAAGTTAAAAAAGGCACTCTATGGTTTGAAGTAGGCTCCTAGGGCTTGGTTTGAAGCCCTTAAATCTCAGATGTTAGCATGGTCCTTTAAACAGTCTGTCTGTGATAATTCCGTATTCACCTTGAGAACTTCTGGTCACACTCTGTTGGTATTGGTATATGTTGATGATATTTTAGTCACATGAAGTTCCACCACTCTTATTAATAAGTTTATACACATGTTGGATTCTAGATTTGCATTGAAGAACTTGGGACCTGTCTCACATTTTCCGGGAATACAGGTAGCCTGAAATTCCTCTGGTCTGTATTTGACTTAGACTCGGTATGCCATTCAGTTGTTACACAGGTTGGTATGTGATTCTCTCAATCCTTGCCATACTCCTATTGTTCCTGGCAAAATGTTAGAAGAGGATCCCGGTGAAACCTTCCAAAATGTTACTTTATACAGGAGTGTTATTGGTGGACTGCAGTATCTTACCTGCACCAGGCCTGATATTACATTTGTTGTAAATATCTGAGTCAGTTTATGCAGACTCCACACTTAGAACACTGGAAAGCAGTCAAGACACTTCTCAGATTTGTCCTAGGCACAGTGAAGTTATGGCTTACACTTTAAACATGATGTATATCTGAGTCTTGCAAGGTTTTCTGATGTAGATTGGGGAGTGTCCATAGTTGATAGGAAGTCTGTTGGGGGTTATTGTGTGTTTCTTGGGGAATATCTTGTTTCTTGGAGCTCAAAAAAACAAGATGTGGTCTCCATGTCAAGTGCTGAGTCAGAGTACAAGGCTCTAGCAAATCTTACTGCTGGGATCAAGTGGATTACTTATTTGCTTGCTGAATTACATGTTAAACTTGTTGTTGTTCCTACATCCTGGTGTGATAACACCAGTGCATCTTTCCTTGCCCATAATCCTGTCTACCATGCTAGGACCAAGCACATAGAAATAAATGTGCATTTTGTGAGAAATGAAGTATTAAACAAGAATCTACATGTCTGCTACATTCCCTCATCTGATCAACTAGCTAATTGCCTAACAAAGCCTCAAACAGTGACACCGTTTCAACATTTCAGAAGCAAACTCAATGTTCTTTCCCCACCATTGATTTTGAGGGGAGATGTTAAGATATAGTGATGACATGGCATAATCCTGATGGTCCATGTGTATTATGATCCTATTGTTGTAGAGTGTGTGAGTCATGAGTTAGTTATTAGATTCTGTACAAATCTTAGAGAATAGATTGTGTGCTAGCCGTTGCTTTTCCTTTATGTAGCTCAGCATGAGCAAGAACATTGTATTATTGAATGAATGAAGAAGATGAAGTTATCATCTTCTTGTTGTTTACCCCTCTCTTAATTTCTATCTATATCTATCGCATTAGGTAATATAGAGAATCTAATGCATTTTATTTTGTATAGAGATGAAGACATGAATCGCCGGCGGGCGGTTCCCGTATTGTGCATATTTTCATTACTCCAATGCCATATGCCATAACATATATCTCGGAACACATAAGACCAGACATTCGGCTTCTTCACATTATTGTGGATCCACATGTGGGGCGTAGGGGCCCAAAAAAATCTACCCATTTATCTCTTGATAGCATAATCGTCCATAAGAGACAGGGCCAATCAAAATCACGTAGAGCATCAAGAGCAGTCTCTTTGATAAGATTGCCGGTGGTGCATTCCGGAGAGACAATTGTGCAGCGAGAAAACAGACTATCCCCAACTGGTAGGGAATCGTGGCTAATTTTCCAAAGAAGAAAGTTATATTGTGTCGGACCTTTGAGACGCCAAGTAGAGTTCCAAAGAGAGGGGTGTCTTTTTCCGGAAAACCTTGTTGCCAATTGTACGCACTTTTGACCGTATATTTTCCATTCTTTGGGAAAGCATACCAAACGACGTTGTCATCAGCAACATTAAAGCCATCATGTAGGACACCACTAGCAGCACATATGCTCTTCCATGTGGAAGATGAATCAGTCTTCGGGCAGTTGAAGGGATTGTCATATTTATTAATCATAATTGTAACCCAAAGAGAGGAACCATCCGTGAGAATTTGCCACGTCATTTTATCTAGGAGAGCAATATTCCATGCCGATATTCTTGAATCCTAGTCCTCCCAAGTACATCGGTTGACACAATTTATGCCAAGCAATGATATGCAGTTTTCTTTGGCCATTTTCATCACCGAGAAGAATTGTCCATATATCATCTCAATGTCAACTATAATACATTTAGTCAGTTTCGTGGTTCACATGACATAGTTTGGTAGGGTCGAGGGGGATCTTTTGATCAGAATAGTCTTCCCAACTTTAAAGGGGGATTTCATCTTCCAAGCGCAAAGTTTCATACGCATCTTCTCCAAAATGAAGCTATAAGAGCTATTGCATCAACGAGAATGTAATGTAAAAGAGGGACTCCCAAATATTTTTCCAAAGTCATTTGTATAAGTCATGTTCAATTTCTACCTGAGAATAGTATGTTGTTGCGTCGAGACATTGTTGGAACATGTGAAATTTGATTTGTGCATGCTGATACATTGTCCTGAGAACTCATAAAAAGTGATGTGATCCGTAAACGAATCACATCCGAATGTGCCCAATTACCGATTAAAACTATCAGTAGAGAACGAGCACTACGGCCCTTACTTAACCTGTAGCTAAAAACCTTGGTATGGCCTCAATCCTTAGATAACATGTATCTAAAGAACCTTGGTATATGAACGTCATAAAATATGCTCAGAACCTTGATAGGTTTATATTCGAATTCTCTACGAAAGAATAATCACAAAAAGCTTGAAAGCTTTATATAAATTCATTCAATAATTATTGTATTGTATTGTGTTCATAACAATGACTCCAATTGCTTTTATATAGGCTACAGACTCCAAGTAAATAACATAGCTAAGAAATGTGGGAAAAATAACCGACCTAGGCGCAACTTGGGCTTACTTGACTCTAACAGGCCCAACCTGGGCTTTATTAGCTGAAATAAAGACTTAAACCTAAAGTAACAACTAAGAATAAATAAAAGACTCCAAATATTCTTCACAAGCCCAATAACACAAATAATAAACTTCATTTATTCTTCGACAATGGGAATCACATCAAAAAGTTTAGAGGACTTTTTGGATGTTCCCAGCTTTCCTTTCTGAAGCCTCCGCAAACAAAATTAGATCATCATCAAAGAAGATATGGGATAGTGCCGGCGCATTTCTTTTCAGTCTAACAGTACGCCAATCTCCATTTTGAATTGAATCCTCGATTAACTAGCTAAGAGACTCCGTACAAAGCACAATGAGATAAGGTGCGAGAGGTTCACCTTGGTGAAGCCCTCGTCTATAGGATGAAAGTCCATACAAAAGAAGCTGCGTAAGCTTCCTAGAGAAACCTACAGCCTCCAAAACTGCATGAAGAAAGGTCCAGTCCACTCTATCTATCGTAGGCCTTATCCAAATACACTTTAGCCATCATGTAGCCTTTGCGTCCTTTCTTTTGTCTGAAGCTATAATTAAAGCAGTTCTTGAGCGATAATAATATTGCTAGTGCTTCCTATGCCCGGAATGAACGCATTTTGTTAATGACTTATTATTAGCTTAGTAAGAGCCAAATGAAGCATGCTTGCTTGCTATAATTTTTGAAATCAACTTGGCGATCACATTGGCTAGGGCAATATGTCGGAAGTGATCCAGACTTTCAGGTGGTTGTCTTTTCATGATTGGGGAGATAAGGGTTTCATTGCATTCAGCATGATACCATGATAAAATGAATGATAACAGTACTTACCTTCTGCCAAACATTTTTTGAAAAAATAGGTGGCATGCCATCAGGTCCAGAGGTCTTGTAGGAGCCCATCTGAAAAAAAAGGCAGATTCTATTCCGTTTCGCTCACATCCCTGTTGAGGATGGCATGCAGTATCCATCGTCGATAAAGGCTTAAATCGTATCATCATACTGCTGGTAAGTGGTAACTACTTCCTCATCTTTGGTATAAAGAATCTTGCAAACTCAGAATTTTTTGCGCTTCTGCTATTTTTTAATCAAAGTAAAGATGGTAGGTAGAAATGGGTATTCCTCTCACCTTCCACCATCCACTGAAGATGACGACTTCATTGGTGCTAATAAAATTCCTCTTGGTCAAGGACAAAATTCAGATCAGAGGAGACTTCATCATGCATAGTAGTAAGGTAGTTAGAAGGATATAGTTCTTGACTTCGTTAATTAATACCCTCCAAACAGATCTGCTTCACATGTTTTTTGAAGTTCAAAATTTTCCAAAGTAAGTCATATCCCTGAATGGCCAGTGTTTCACAGTGAAGTTTTCAAAGTTTGGGTGTTCGAGCCACGCCCTTTGGGGAAAAAGAAAAAGGAAAAAAAAAAGAAGAGCATTGGGAACAATTCATTTCTGCACCTCATCATCAGTTATCAGAAGTATGGGATTATGGTCTGAATGGACCTTAGGAAGATGACGAATACGTGAATTAGTACAAGATTCAATCAAAGTAATGTTGCACCATGATAATCAAGAACATATATATCATCTCAAAAAGTTAAAACGGATTGGATAGTGTCAATCAAGAACATTTATAATGATAATGAGCAACCTAGAACCCCATACAACAACATAGACACGATACTTTTCATGCATCAGAAGACACTCACTTTTAAAACACAGAACACAATGATCCATCTGACACGCAAGTTTTCGACATAATAATCATGGAAAAACTTGGACTGTATGTTTGTTTAAAGCAAAGAAGTCGAGCATTTCTTCTTCCACGGGGTGTGTTTCACCAACTATAACGAGGCAGTGAAGTGGAGGGCCGAAATCCACTTCTAACAATTGTTTCATTGAACCGGCAACTACCATCTGATCTTCACTCCCAAGACGGGCAAATCCAACACATGTTGTCTCTTCATTAAACACTTCAATCAACCCAAAAAGGAAAACAAGTTAAGGCGTGAAATCTTGGGAGCAACGTCACATGTAAAGGATGAATTACACACGAGGGGTAGCATTTGCACAACAAACAGACACGTATGCACATCAATCAAGGAGAATCAGAGGCTCACTACCTACGGCCTACCACTACATGCGTCACAATTGCTGATGTGTCAGTGGGACTCATGCTTCACTTACTCCAAATTTTGTTAATCAAGGTGTAAGCGCATTGCAGGTCCCACTGCTGAATCCAGTGATATACACCATGATCAATGGTGTAAAAGTGTATAGTGACTAGTGTTGTGCCACAATCATTTCTCATTACACAAGATAAATTACTTAAAAAAAATGATACCATTTTCTCCACGAATTTGCTCCACCTCCAACAACTGCTCAATTGCAGTGTTTATAGACATATATCTGGGTGGCTCATATTGCTTCTTCCCTCTAAAAACATCCGAGAAAGAAAGAAAAAAACATATAATAACCAATTTTGCAAAGAACCTTTAAGCTTCATGAAATGAAGTTACAACAGCTTAAACCAACCTACACAAGGACTCCAATGAAGGCTCTTTGACGCGTATATCTGTAAATTCAAAATTCAAAGGGTTCCATAACGAGAGAATCATTGCATAAATACAAAAAACATGTCCAAGATTGAAGAGGAAAAGAAACCAAAGGTAAATAAATGCAGGGCATGAAGAACAAGCAATTCGGACTCAAATAAAAATGAAATGGTAAGGTAAAACGACTCAAGACATGAAAACTGATTGTTCTCGTAACGGACACGGTTATATGAATCCCAAGAAGACAGAAGATCAATTAGCTAAATGATTACTCGTTTTCAATGGTCAGTACTAGAGGAAAGCATAAATACATACCAGACAAGATCACTGGTAGTAAGGCTACGCATATATAAAATTCTTAAGGTTTGACAGACGCAGCAAAAAGAACCAAACAGGGCATTAACATAGTTTCTTAGAACGGCATTAATTACTTCAAAAATATTTAGCTAGTGCCAAGTAATTATGCATGATATAGGGTTTTCCTGGGATTTGGCAATTTGGATCTAATCAGCTGTTAATGCTACCATCGTAAATTCAGCATATGAAATGAACCAAAAATGATTTACAACAAGACTTGGGCGTGCTCAAGACACCAAAGAATACCATTACCTGCAAAAGATATACTGCTGCCTAAAATGCATATGAAAAGATTCTTTACCTAACAAACATAGCGTGTGCAGCCCCAGCTTTCGATTCCCTTGAATCTTCTCATAAAAACTATCAGGCCTCCAAGTTTCAGTAAAGAATGGAATGGAGATCGTCTCTCCATAGTGATAAAGTTGCAAACCACATACTCCAATTGCATTCATTACCGATGCATTATGAACCACTTTGACTTCAACCCCCAATTTCTTTGCTCTTACAACAAGATCAGTGTGTGTCGTGGCTCTGTGTTGAATAGCAAACTTGAAGTTCCAAGAAAACTGTAATCATAGATAAGGCAGTCTCATAGACTGACATGATTTAAAACACTAATTTCCTAGAACCGCCGGTCGCTATATCAATCATGGCAGGCAAGAAGTACATAATTTGACAAGTTAAAAGCTTTATAGCACAGGGAACAGAGTTAACACAATCTAGTGCACTCAAGCAAAAAATCTAGGCAATCGGACACGGTTATATGAATCATACGAAAGACTTTATTGTTCAAAGAGTGTCAATTGCACCGGGCCATCAGCATGTCTTGTAAAAAACAAGAAGAGAGAATAAATATTTTCCAGCAAGGTAAAGCAGGCGTAACATACATTAGGCCAAAATAACTCAACTCTTCCCCGAACCACGAACAGGTAGAATAGTTTATCGTTCTCAAAACACAAACTTTCTGACAATTATTTTGAGGCAGGTGACATGACATGATTATTCGGGGTGACGTATGAACTATATTCCTCTGAAAATCACTGCTTATAGGAACTGATACGAAAGCAGAAATAGTGAAAATACCCAAAAGGATCTCCAACAACAAGAAAAGAGACATCGGAGGAACGAGCTTCCAAGAGTATTTCATCGGCTTTTTCCTCCACCATTTCCCTATCTGCCAGGGTAATAGATTTCCCGTACAGTTTTTCCTGAGAAGCAAATCAAGTATATAGCAGCACAGCCATAACAAATTTATGGCAAAAAAAAAAAAAAAAAAAAAAAAAAAACGGTACCAGAGTGGAAAGACCATCGTCGGAGAGGCCGAAAGAGAGCAGAGAAGTGTAGGCTTCAATGAATACTTTATGGGATTTTCTAACAGCTTCAAGGCCTTTAAGGGTGATGTCTTTCTCATCTCCCAAACCCAATCCAACTATATACAGCATCACGTTTGCTTCTACGCTATCAAAATCTTCAAAAGGGGTTCACAACTGGTTGGTACAACGTCAGGGGAAAACGTTTTCAAGTATAACCGATAGGGAAGACCTTGAACCCTAGCATTAGGGTTGAAGATTTGCAGATATATAATTAAAAACATGTTCGTTTATATTAACATGAGGTCGATATGTCCGAGTGGTTAAGGAGACAGACTTGAAATCTGTTGGGCTTCGCCCGCGCAGGTTCGAACCCTGCTGTCGACGCATGACTTTTTATTACTAAAACATTGCCGTCTATTTTTTGGGTTTGAATGTTTTATTTGTTTTATTTTTTTTTTCTTTATGTGTTTTGGGTTCCTTAATATTCATATTTTTATGTAGAGTATCATAAAGAATTGGATTGTCATAGTTCTTCCGTTAGTAGATCATGGGGTCCAGAGAGCCGCGTAGAGACTCTAACATAGTTCTAGTATGAGTATCCCCTCACATTGTAACGAGTGGCTTACGCATCTCTCATTACAGTCGATTATTTTGGGTTAAATGTTCTACTACACTTTCTTTATTTTGGGGGGAGGGGTTCTTTATTTGTGGAGGGGGTTGTAATGATGTTTTTGATATATATTGTACACGTGAACACAAATCTAAATTGTTTGTCACTTGGCTACAAAGGTCAACAATATCTACCACCGAGCTGTGCTATTTTTTGGTCTCATAAATGTAGTAGATTTGTGCATAATATTGTTTGTTTTGATTGTGTTTGTTATACACGTGTGAATTATCGCTTTATAAATAAATTTTCATCCTGTAAGATTAGAATCAATCGTCGTGAAAAGGCAAAACAAAACTTTCTTACAATACAAAGTGTGCGCTTTTATGTTTGTTGAATCAATTGAACATCGTCGCTGCTTGTGTTTTGATTGATTGTAACGAGTTCAAAAAGAGTGAAATATTATTTTCTGATGAGGATTTTTCGTTCTAAAGTATAATAACTTACTTATTATTCCATCTTCTTCAAGCCTTGCGATTGTTGTTGCTGTGTGTTTCGAACAGCAGCTTCCATTTTCCCAAAGTAAGGAATTCGTCCAACATTGAATTTCATCTTGAATCATCTCCGTCCGTCTTGGAAATTGTAGGTGTCGGTTGCAAAGTAATATGAGGTGTAGGTGAACTGAAGTTATAATAAATAGTTTAGCAATTGTTGGTTCCGACAGCGCAGAACGAATGAACCTCTACCGAACCCCTATAGGCGAGGTTCGATAAATGGCTTCAGTGTGTTCGAACCTTGCGCTTTCGGCTGGCTCTGAAATGGCTGGAGCCTTATATTTTCATTATCCGGCTTGGGTTCGGCCTGGTATTTGGGGAAAAAAGCTCAGCTCGGTTCGGCTTGAAACGGCGGATCGGGCTGGGAGGGAGGGGAGACAAACAGGGGATTAGGGTTTTCTTTTTATTTTATGAATAAGAATGAAAATTAAAGCCTCAAAATATATATATATATATATATGGTAAGGTATAATTCTTATTTCCTAAACACTTCGAACTGTATATGAATTTATGATATCCGAAATGAACATGTTCACTCGACCACCGAATATCTAATTTGTAAGGTTCGGCTCAAGTTCGAACCACGAACCGAGCCCGAATCGAGCTTTTTTCGAGCCTAATACTCAATCAAATCGAATACTTGTGCTCATTTACAAAATTTCTAGGCCTGATAGTTTTTTTTTTTTTTTTTTTTTTTTGAAAATTATAGCTTGTTTTTGAGTAATGTGAAAAGACACATTGAAGAAGGTTGGTGCACGCTTATCCTGATATCAATTGTTGTGCTAGTTTAGTGCAACCACAATGGTGCTTCTCTATCACACCATTTGCTTATCTTATTTTTCATTTCATTTACTTTTAAACGCCTTACAAAAAAACATAAACAATAAAATCAACAACTCCAACAAACACTCCGTATACAATTCCTAAAACCACTTTTTTCAATCTCAACTAACTAATTTAATTACCAACACACTTTCCTTTTTTCTATTTACTTTCCAACAAAAAATCAAAATGAAATATTTTATATTTACAATGTGAGAATTTAATATGTCGTGTGCATTATAAAAAAATATATTATGACGTATGCATGCCAAAAAAAAAATCGAATGTGTTTTAAAAAAGGATGATGTATGATAATATTGAAAGAAGAAAAATAGTATTTTTAAAGTATGGTGTATTTTTTTTTTTTTTTTAATCTATATCAATATAAAGGAGAATATTTTTTTTTTGAGGAATGAGAATTTTTTTGTTAAATACGGTAACTTCGCTTTTTTATTATCATTTATGTATCTCGTAATAGTATAGTAATGACTCATCATATGGAATGTGTAACTTGTGAAAATAATTAAACATTTTTCCACCACATATCTCACCAATTTTTCATATCTTAATTTTGAGTAGCAATAGTTCTGCAACAAAAATGTTCACAACAAAAATATACAACACACTTCTACATCATCGATCGTAAAATGAAATCTATTTGGTTCATATGAGTATAATAATTAATAATGTAAGGATAAATGAATATGTTGTTTCCACTTTTGCTGAAAAATGTACTGCTGGAAAGTAAAAGAAAAAAGGCTTGATACTATTCACTTTATCGTAGTCAATATATATTTAAGGATGGTGAAAATAGATAAAGTGCCAAGAAGCAAGGCTTTCATACTCTAATGGCTTTCACAGTAGTGGTCTACCCTGACTCTAAAGTGGGTAGATCCTGGTCAACCCTCCTCCGTAGATTTAGTAATGCTTTCCTCCTCCATGTACAAGTTTTAGGGGAAGAAAAATACGGTTATCGTGGATACTCTTTGATCATACCTAGCGATAGAGATTTGGCCATTTTCTCTTCTGACATTTGGAGAATTGATTACTTTTCATCCATAGACAAAAATAATTGTGCAATTGTAGAATGTTTATTTTTCTAGAAATTATTTGTTCTCTACTCCATTTTTACACAAGAGAATAACCGATATTTATTTTTTTTTTGTCATTCATTTTGATGACACTTTTATTTCTCATAGAACTTGTACCAATATTTTCACCATTTTTTCTTTTCTGATTTTTTTAATCACCGTTATTGTATCCAGACCCGAACTAACATTGGCTTAGACCATCTCCAATGAGAGATAAATGAAAATGTTTTTGTTTGATAAAAATCTTTCAAAGCTTTTTTTGTTGCCGCTTAGGTTTTTTGGGGTGAAAAGGTTTTTAGCAAAGGTTTGTAGATACAAACCTGCCTTCGATATATAAAGAAAGGTTTATAATGCTGATGATGTGGAGGAATGATAAACCTTTTTAAAGGTTCATGACCGAGAGATAATCTTACTCGAGCTTTCTCTCTAAAAATTTCTCGTCTTTCTCTCTATCTATTCAGCCTTCCCTTCTCCCAGCAAAGCCTCCGACGCCGGTGGCCTCCGGCTGCCGGCGTCCTGCCTGTTTCCTCTTATCTTCCTTTATGTTTTTTAGTATTTAACTTCTTTTCCTATGGAGAAGGAAGTACTGAGAAAATTTGTTTTTTTTCCACAGTTTTGGTGGATTTGCATGAAGGTTTTCCTTCTCCCATTTAACAATCGAATGCTCGTTTTGTTGTTTTTCGTTTCTTTTTAGCTTCTTCATGCTATTTTATTGTGGATCTGGTGGTTTTTGGTTGTTTTCCATGGAATCTCCAGGTGATTCTAGGATACTCGCCATGGTGGGTGGCGGCGGCGGGGGGTAGTGCCTTCCGTGTCCAATGAAAGCTTATGGTGGTTGTGTGCTTTGTTTTTTCTTTCCAGTCTTTGTTTTATATGTGTTGTTCTCAGATGACCTTGGTGCTCATCGGACTTATCGATCACTACGGTTGATGCAAGTTGGTGGTGAGGGGTTGATTTTCGTTTCGGCCATGGACGTGCGTGCGATGACGGATTGTTTCCATCTTTTCTTATCAAATAAAGATGTCGGTCATATATGAGACAACATTGGGTCTATTTGGGGTTATCACAATGTTGGTTGATTACGTTAGGATAGTTGAAATCAGTAGCTGGCCGGTAGTGTTTCGGTGGTTGTCCGGTGGTGGTCGTCGTAATCCTTTGCATCTTTTTTAAGTGATAAAAATTTTTCGTTTAGAAAAAAAAAATAAAAATTGGAGAATATGAAAACATATTTTAACCCTAAAAAAAAAGGTAGGTTCTATTGGCACCACACTTTATTATTGACATTTTTTTTGATTTTTTTTTTTTACTTCTGGCACCATACATACATTCTTTTTTTCTTACTAAGACCACACTACGAACGCCGATAACGTTGATATCAACGCCGGATGACCGACGCTTCTTTACGCGACACTTTTATAATGTAAATGTCGCTGTCTTTCGTTTTTAAACAGTCAGTGGCACTGTTGTTGCTGTTGAAAACCAACGTCAATGAAACTGACACTGACGTTGCGTTCATTAAAAAAATTCGTGGTGTTGAAGTAATTTTTTACGGTGCCGGGAGTAATAGGGTGCCAGTAGTAAAAACGATATTAATAGTTAAAAAAAAACATATTCTAAATTCTTTTTTGAGGAACGTATTCTAAATTCTAAGTAGGGTTGGCAAAAAATCCCCAAATCCCGACCCATCCCCAAAACCCGTCGGGACCCGATCCCGACCCGACTATATTTTATTTTTTCAAAGTAATTATTTTTTACAACACAAAATATTTTCAGTTATCTTAATTTTTTCTTTTTTCCTGATAAAAAGTCCATTGTTTCCACTTCAACACAGAACCACATGTAATGTTTTCCTCTTCTCTCCTGCAGCCCCTTTCCCGAACGTCTTGTAACTAGATTTGTTATAACTTATATATTCAAAGCACTTATCAAACTATGTCTGTGAGACTTTTAATTCATATTAAAAGATTGTTATTCTACGTTAAGAGAGATTGTAATATTATATGTTGAAAGGTTCATGGTGAATGAGATAGACTGTTAATCCTATAAATACGTTTTCTTAGTTTGCAACCTGGATGACTCGTGGATTGAAATTTGAGTTTCTTTGTTTGGTAGTGATAAAGTATCATCTATCAACATAAGCCAAAGATACACTCATTAATGTTGCAAATGTTAATAGCATTCACAGGCTACATGACCACATGATCATTGGTAGATGTCCGAAAGCTTAAAGAAAGCATGGATAGATGTAGTGGAATTTATACTTTTTTTCAGATGAGTAATTTATTAATCATTGTCTGCGATACAAACGCGAATAACATGAGAAGGTGGGGAGGAGCCCCATGTGGAATTTATACTTTAAAGCTTTATCTTCTAGTTACTTGGTGATAACGTCGAAATTATCAAGGGTGTTCAGCGGACGTTTAGTGGTGGATATCAAGCTATATTCTGTGTGTGAGTGGTGGTGCTGAGCGGAGCTAAAGAACTCCGGTGGTGGTGCAATGCAAAGTAGAAAGTATTGTTGGAAAATGCAGAGTTTTGCCTGATTTTTATATATTTCATCCCATTTTCTGAACAATACATGGAGCCCTATTTATAGGGTATGGACCGACTTACATTCAACATAATTACAACTAAGGACATAGTACAATTGAATCTGCGGTGGCGGCTAGAGTCGCATTAGAGGGTAGGCGGCGCAGATCCTAGGATGATCATCCCATTCCCTTAGCTGATTGACGTGATCGTCAGTCCACAATCTCCAGGTGCTCTAGGCGGAGATACTCGTGCGGATCTCTCACCCTTGTGTTTATGAAGGGCTTATAGTTGGAGCCCGTTTCTGGCATGGCCGAGTCAGAGGGGTGTAGGCCGTGCCGTCCCCTCTCTTAGGCTCCTGACCGCCTAGATGCGACGGTCGGCGACCAGGAAGTCGGTGCCGTCCTATCACTTGGTGTAAGGGAGATTTTGAGATTTGGAAACTCATGAACATCGCCTCAAAAAAAAAAACTCATGAACATGAAATTTTTTTAAGATCATAATTTTCGGGATATTTCAAACATTCGGGTATTCCGATTATCGGGCTTGGGCTCAGGAAAAAAAATAGAATCATAAATCTCGTCGGGACGGGGATCGGGTAGAAAGGTTACGGTCGGGTCCCTTCCACCCCTAATTCTAAGGACTCTTCTAAAAAAAAAAAAAAAAAATTCAAAGCGCGTCTTATCCCATCAAACTAAATTTTAAGTTATCTTAAAAAACAAAAAAAAAACATTTGAGTAATACCAAAGCAATAAAAGGAGGGCGGAAGTTAGAACGAACGAGCACTTTAAATCCCCTCGCCGACGTCTGTATCGGCTCGCTGCTCTTCTTCCTGGCTTACCGGCGATTTTCTTTGATTGTCCGCTCCGATTAGTTTGCAGGTTCCTGCTTCAGCCATCGCACGCATATGTAGTTTTCCTACTTGAACGGTAAACTCTTACGAACCGTGAATTTACTGGAGTGATTGTGTTATATTGCTGTAGCGCTGATCAATTGATGTTTATGATGTGATGTTTTTATTATAAATTGTATTTATTTAATGGTTTGTGTGCGGGAGGTATTATTTGTGGTTTTTTACCTTATAGTTTTTGTGTCCATTACGAAATGCGCAAATTTCTTGTCTATTTTGAGCTCTACGCCGACGAATTCAACTTAATTTTTTAGCTATATGAAATTTTGCTTTACTTTGGGTATTGGTGTGTTTATTTGTGGTTAAACAAATGAGAAAATGTGATGTAGTCTGCAAAAATTTGGCTGCCATGGTTGGGGTGGCTGAATTAATGGTGATTATGGGACCAAAAAGATAAATGATTGCACGTTATCAATAGTCTGGACCAATTTGAGAGAATAGAAATATGATTTCCAAAAAAAATAATTATAACAGTAAATGTTCTACTTTCTTTTTATTGTTGATTTATCCAAATTTACCTAGATATCTTGGACAAATTGAAGCTTGGATACAGTGCAAAGACCCGAACTCTCCAAGTGAGCTGTAAAAAAGGTAACTGTTGGGTGAGTTGTTCATTGAACTTTGCATTCAGAGAATCTGAATTAAGAGACTTAGGGCAGTAATGATCAACCAGTTTTGCATGAATGTATCAGAGACTTGAATCTGAGAATTGATTTAAGGACTTGTTAAGAGTTCAAACCATGCTGCTTCATGTTGCATTTTTGGAATTTTTACAATGATTCCCAGAAACCATAGTGAGGAACTTTCAGACTTAACTTATGGCTGCTGCAAGTAATGTATTTTCACTACCAGCTGGTTGGAGTATTTGGTTATACATAGTTCTCTTTCCTCATTTCCTTTCATGTTGGTTCAGGAAATCAGGATGATTGGATCGTTTCTCACCAGAGGACTTGTGTATGTATCAGATTTTCTGTCTTTGTGCCCTGCACCTTTTTTTGCTCAATTTCTGCCTTTGCCTTAGTTACATAATATATGACATTCTTACGCAGAATGGTCTTTGGTTACGCATATCCTGCATATGAGTGCTACAAAACAGTGGAAATGAACAGGCCGGACATTGAGCAGCTCCGCTTTTGGTGCCAATACTGGTAATACATGTATATCTGGCACCTTTAAAAGTTTGCTTAAACTATTGAGCTAACTTTCATCTTCCTTGAATCTAGGATATTGGTGGCTATGTTGACAGTTGGTGAGAGAGTTGGTGATGCATTTATTTCATGGTAAGTGTTCCAAAACTCCTGACAGTGTATACCTGTTAAGATACTTGAGCCTGATTCTGCATCCACTTTTCCGTTGGTTAGACTTTCTTTATTCTCCTCCATTTTATGTGTTTCATGTAGGGTTCCAATGTACAGTGAAGCTAAGTTGGCTTTCTTCATCTACTTGTGGTGGCCTAAGACTAAGGTATTCCATTTTACATTGGAAAGTTAATATTTCTGTATCTTTTCTCTCTGGAGTTAGTTTAATTGTTTTCACTTGTGGAACTATGTCAGGGAACAACGTATGTGTATGAATCTTTCTTCAGACCGATAGTTGCAGAACACGAGCCAGAAATTGATCGAAGTTTGTCGGAATTGAGAACCAAAGCTGGGGACATGGCAGTTCTTTATTGGCAGAAGGCTTTTAGTTATGGTCAAACAAGAGTGTTTGATGTTTTACAATATGTTGCTTCACAATCTAATCGACCCCAACCTGCTAAGGTGTGCATATGCGAAGTGTTATGGATATTTTAATCTTTCTTTTGTCATCTTTCCAAAGCATTTTAAGGTTTATATAGTTGTAGCAGCATTCTCTATTTCATCGATCATGCTACTGGTCTATGCTAACCAATTTCCATGAATCTGCCAGATTCGTGAAATGGTTGAAATTTTAGAATACAACTATTGTAGGAAGGCTGTACCATGTGGTATGCATCATTCCCTTTTATTTCTACTCTCTTTCATGTTGTAGGAGTGTGTATGATGAATGAGTGAAAATGAAGGGGTATGATGTACGGCACTTGGTAAACCTATCTACAGCGGTTTTACCATAATTTTTTCTCGAAATGAAGTGACATTTCATAAACATACTTCTCATTTCCAACAATGCAATATAAACAGCTAATAGTTCATGATATATCCGTCAACTATTTTGCACACACATCAATTCTCTCAGTGTATAACTGTTGCTGGATTAAAATGTCGCTGTTTTTTTTTGTTGCTATATTTTTTTCTACTTGCAGAAACAAGAACAAGTTCGCCAACCCACAGCTCCTCCAATTCATAATAAGCGAGCAACCACAACGGAAGAACCAATAACTCCCGTGTCAATTAGTTCATCTTCAAGTCAGGGTCTGGAGGATGACGATGATGATGTTATAGAAGAGGTTACATCCAAAGGGCATGTTGCTGCATCTTCTTCTTCTGCTGCTGTTCCAAACGCACGTAAAGTAAATCCTGCCCCGCCTCTTACACAAACCACTAAAGCTTCAACATCAAGTGAAGCTAAAGCAATGGAGATTGAAGTTGAAGTTGCACCATCTCCAGGTGTCACCAAGGAGAATCCACAATCAAACCCACCACCACAAGAGACGATTATGGAAGAGACTGTGCGTGTCACGCGTGCTAGGGCAAGGAAAACTCAGTCGGCACCTGGTAGATAAATGTTTTTTGGTTCATTCATTAATTTGTTTCTGTTGCTATATGTGAGATTTGGTACATATGAACTGATGTTTCGTCGTTTTTTTTTTTTTAAAACTAGCTTTATTAGTACTCAGCATCCCTCTTTGAAGTTAGTTAATAAACACTGAAATGATGAGTTTCTGGCTCGCTGATGTGCTATGTATGTATGAGTCAGCAGCTGGAGGCTTAATAACTTTGCTGTGGCGTATGCGTTGTTTAGTGCTGCCACCCAACATTTATTGAGTACCACACTCTGAAACTTTCCATCTTTAAAAAGCGGGTTCAAAACCGATTTTCAAAAAGTTGAGTCAATGTTATATATCATGGTACACCGATGAATCATCACGATGCAAATAAAGGCACCCTAACAAAATAGTAATCTCTTTCAAAATAAGTAAACTAAGAATTCTCAGCAGTAAGAACATCGACTTGAACATTTCAGGGAGGTCCCTCAGTATCACCCATCCATAATTCCTTTTCTCTCACTTTCTTATTTTGCAGAACCAACTGTCAGAAGATACAAAATAAAAAAAATAAAAAAATAAAAATCTAAAGACGCCTAAACCAAGTGGAATGAACATAAGTTTGAAAATAAACCAACACCAAAAGCAGCAGCACCACCGCCACGAGCCACCCAGAAGAGCCGCCACCGTCTTGGCGGCGCAACCGCGTCGACTCATCATAAGGAGTCGGGACTACCCCTCTAATATAATAAAACCATCTGCTCCCCATCACCGAATGAACCACCAGTATCAAAATCACCGGCAACAAGAACAAAAACACCTTGAAACCCGTCACCGTCCGCTCTACATGGGCTTTGTAGTCGGAGGTTGTTGCAAAGTAGAGCAAAAGAACCACCAGCCCGAAGATCACTAGCAGTGGCGTCGGCGGTGAAGAGATTGACTCCAGGGTCCGGTCTTTCCAGCTGATTCCCCTCCTTCTTCCTTTGAGGTACCAATCCATTTCTGTGTTTTTTTTTTTTTTTTTTTTTTTTTTAAATTTAAAATTATTCTTTCTCTCTATTGATTTAGATGCTTTGCAGAGAATGTTGGTTTTCAGGTTTTGTAACGCGTAGAAGAAGTATATAGAGGTGGTAAAGACTAAAGAGGAATGCTTTAGAATAGATTCCTATGTTATCTAGCTGTATCCAGTAACCGACTTCACCACATTTACCCATTTTCTTAGAATATATAGATGCAAAAAGGAAAAGAGGAAGAAACAAAATATTACTATAATATTTTTATAACGTGATGGAAGAACTAATAATAACGAATATATTCTCTCCGTTGTAAATTATAATTTGGGAGTAAAGATTTGACATGAATTCACCCACGCGTGAACTGCAATCGTTGGTTGACAAGCAAATCGCACGGGAAGAACGTAAGATCGAATCTCAAGAAAACTGTTCGAGCATGCATCAGTAGAAACGAATGAATCTTCATTGTTTTCCATTATTTTCTTTTCCAAACCTCACCAAACTTCTCCTCTCGAATTCTCCTAGGGTTCAAGATCAAATTCCAACAATATTCAAGTCAAAAAAAAAAAAAAAAAAATCTTGATTCCAGCCTTTTCAAGCCATAGTAACTATATTTCATGTTTCTAGGTTTTCAAGCATTCTTACTCTTGAAATAATGGTTTCATTCTTGAATCTCCAAGTAATTTTGTAACTTCGAAGGAAAAAAGGTTCCTAGAAGAAAAGTATTTATTGTTGTAGTGTTCTAAACTCAATCGAATCGGACCGATTTGGACCGGGTCGGATCATTTGACACTATTAGATTTTTGTCGTTCGTCCGGGATTCACTCTTCCTTATGGTAAAGATGACCATCCGGATATGACCATCACAAGTGAATGTTTTATTCATGGAATAGTTTCAAAGTGAGAGTGAAATAGTTCACTTCGAGAGAAATTTAAAATTCATGATATAAGAAATAATCGATGTATGACACTCGAATAACGATAATGTGGATATTGATTATGCGAAATGATATATTTATATGGTAAATATTTCACAAGAAAGGTTGTAGTCAAAACAATGACTCTTCCAAATAATTTAAGGCCGTGACATATTCCTAGATGTCAATCACTATCAGTGAACATGGACTATGATGTTCGCTAAGAAGCATCAAAGTTTAAAACTTTGGAGGGGTCCCTTTTATTATGTTAAATACATCCAAAATACCTCTAAAAACCACCCCGAAAACCATTAAGATACATCAGATGACACTCTGATAGGTTAATTAGGGCTAGCATCGAGGCGCCATTTTTGCCGCCTACGTGATTGTTCCGAGGGCAAACAAGCGCGACTTTTGAATTCTACCAGCCACCGGAGGTTACCAACAATCTCTAGAAATTAGAAAACCTATTCGAGCTTACATCATTAGAAACGAATGAATCTTCTTTGTTTTCCGTTATTTCTTTTTCAAACTTCACCAAGCTTATCCTCTTAAATCCTCTCAAGTCTCAAGGTTCAAGATTGAATTCCAAAAATAATAAGGTAACAAAATATGCCATAATAAGTGATATCTCAGGTTGTATATCTCGTGTTTTTGGTATAACTTGCTTTTTTTTGCATTTTGGTACGTATAACTTTGCTTTGATGTTGTGTTGATCATAAGTAGCTAAGTTAATTGTGGCTTGGGTGATGAGAAAATAAGCCAGATATCTTGTTATTGCTTGGATTCAAATTGGGTAGTCTTGTATGTTCTCAATTAGTTCAAGTCATGGTATTTGATATTCATGGATGTGAGTAATTCGCTACTACTTGCATAATGTAAGTGTTGACGTAAGTATAATAATTGACATAGTCACTATGAACACATAGTAAAATCGTGTAGAGTAAAGAAATGATGTATAGTGTGTGTGTGTGTGTAACCTAATGATGTGATCCGTGAACGAATCAGATCCGAAAATACTCGAGGATTTGACTGAAGGCACCAATAAAATGAGCACCTTGACCCTTGGTTCCACAAGATTCGCTCATAACCTTGATAAGTCCGGTTGGGAATCTACCCACGTGAGAAAACTCACCAAAGCTTAAAGTTTCAAATAAAATATATTAATCTCAATATTTGTCTGATGATTACAATGACGCTAAATGTCTTTATAAAGACTACAGACTCCAAGTAAATATCACAGCTAAGCAATGTGGGACAAAAATAAATACTAGAAATAACAAAATAAAAAACATAATAATAAATAATATTAGAAGTCTAATAAAATATGCCATGAAAACAATATGGGATAAATGGACTCCAGGACAAAATGTCCAAAAGGTCTCATTTTCGATCACATCACCTAATCTTAAATCGGGCAATTTGCAGTTCCTTAATGTGTAGTCATTCATCCAAATCTAGTCATAATCGATGGATCATTGTATGGTTATAATTGGTTAATGCGAGAAATTGACGTTAATAACATGAATTGCACATTGAATGTCTTGAGAACTCATTAGTGAAGCTTGATTCCAAGTGATACGCCAAACTCGTAAAAGAACCCGCGGATCCACATTTGGGCCTAAACGGAGGCCTAATATTGGATAGTGTCCTCGGCCCAACGAGTCCGTATCACCGTAAGCCGGATCGGGCCGGGAATGATCCAGCCCGCCTAATATCCTAGTGACTCAAAGTCACTGGGTAGGCAACGGATAGCGATCATCAAGCCTTCAACCCGCCATTCACTGCGCGACCCGAAGCATTAGGGACCGGCCAATCCACCCTCTGTCTCGTGAGTCTGACGACTCGAACCAAGCCTGCTCATCAAGGTAGACATGATTCAAACATGACAATGGCAAGACGAACTCAGCAAGCGACTAAGTGTTGTAATTAGCTGTCCGGGGTAGTTATGTTATAATCACATTTAATTATGTCGCATCGTACTTAATTATATCTTGTCGTAATTAGCCTAATCTTCATTAGCAATCCGCCTATAAATAGCGGCACCTTTTAAATCATTATCATCTAAAATATACACAAAGCAGGCAACACTCTGCTAATTCGCCGCCTTGAGTCCGCCATCTGTTCTTCAAACAATATTCATACATTTCTTGAGCACCGCCGTGCACCACCGGCATAATCACAATTATACATCCAGATATCCACCTCAAAACACAGTTATAACCACTGTGATAATTCCGACATTATCAGTTCGACGAGTTCAGCAGTTAGGCAGATTTCCGTGCAAAATGAGTAAACGCTCAGAATCAAAACAAAAATTAAAGAAGATCGACAAATATACAAGAGTGAATATACTCGGTTGAGCTCAACACTTGGAAGAATTGCATCAAATCAATATACAATATATTCGTGCAAAAGGCCAAAACGCGGTCACATTTGACGTCGAACATAAATCATAAAGTTATTACAGAACAAGTTGTTTTCAAGATAACGAGGCCAAGTGTCAAACAAATTACAAACTTCAAAATATAAAGAGAGAGATAAATCTACTGTTGATGCTCCTCGCCATCAGGCTGGATATTCTCATTCATAACGTTCTCGAATTTTTGCAAGGAACACAATGTCAAACACTGGAAAACATCGGTATCCAACCCACAAGGAAACGGTAAGGCAGAAAGTGCCAACAAACAAATTATCAAGATGCTGAAAAAGAGTTAGGGCGAGAAAGCTGGTAAATGGGTTGACGAACTCCCTGCTGTTCCATGGGCACACCGCACAACCATAAAGACTCCCACAGGTCAGACGCCTTTCTCTTTAACTTACGGCTCGGAGGCCTTGGCACCGATCGATATGGCACTTCCCAACGTCAGAGTCGCACATTACGATCAGCTCGACAATCAGCTTATAGGCCGATCGAGCTCGACCAAGGAGAACAAAAAGTCTAACAACCCATAGCCGACTCTTGAATTATAAGTAGATCGCCAAGCGTCATATTGACAAACGGATATGAGATCATTAATTCAAAGTGGGCGACTTCGCTCTCCGAAAGAGAGAAGCCGCTGGACTTCGACCCGACATGGGTAAGTTCACATCTAACTATAAAGGTCCTTATCAAGTCTCCCGAGAAGTCAAGAAAGGGATTTATATTCCAAGGGACAAGAACGGGTTCGAGCTTAATCGACACTGGCACGTGATGAGCGAAAAATTCACCCACTAAAAATACATTTATAAAGACTCGCAACTGTGGGTAAACTAACTCTCTAACTGGCAGAGTACCAGGTCGATTGTTAGGATAGCTACAGGAGTACGAGGTCGTCCCAAGAGAAATGTGGTTGTGAGTACCAAAGCGAACGTGGTTCTTAGTCTAGGCGATCAAAGTTTTAGGTGGAGTTTTTATACTAATGCGAAAAATAAATTTTAACTAACGAGATTAACTAGGTGATTAAAAAGTATAGCCGAGCCATGATCCAACAAAGTTATCTCTCCACAGAAAAACTTGATAAGGAGTGTGTTTTATCCGATTCAGTTCATATGACATTCACGGGTGTCAACTTTTTATTCTTGCGTTAAAATCGAATCTCTCACTTAACCCCCCACACTAGGTTTATTAACCCTCCCTTTAGAGAGCTAACTCGCCCGAAGATGGTTGACCGTAATAAAAACCGTTGAAAAACCTCACGCGAAACATAGTTTTAATGTGTCACTTAGGTTGCCAATCTAACGATTAAGACTATGGTTTAGTGATTCTAAAACATGTTTCAGCACATCTCGTAAAAATAAGAATTTCACTTAGGCATAGTCCAGATCATCATCACTTAGATTGTCAATCTAACAATCGGGACTATGATTAGTGATATCCATATCTCACATCTCACCGCAAAATACATTTATAAGCTCGATGTAACCGTGAACAAAGTTGTCAATTTTATTCAAAGTTAGGAAAATGATCAAAACGGGTTTTAAAACATGAGTTTATCATACTAACGCTTAATTACGCGCACACACACTCCCATCTCGCCTCCCGAGGGTCAATTTTACCCGTTTTCACATAATTCGGCTATGTATATATTTAGCTACCCATATAAACGGATTCACAACATGTCATGGATTAAAATGGCGGAAATTTTACATAATAGCCTTCTCACAATTATGGCGAATTCTATTAAAACCAAATTAAAACCGAAATCCAATCATTTGTCGATTTTCCTTTATACGGATACTACTACAGAGATACATATATATATATAACGAGAATGAAAGGAACAAGAAACAACAAAAAGAAATAGCTAGATATAGATATAACAATAATGAGAAAAAACAAAAGCAAACTTACTATTATAACGGAGATATCAAAAGCTCGATATTACAACTATTTCAAAGAACAATCGAACTTCCACTAATTTCCCGAGTATTAAAGACGATACTAATATTACTAAATTTATTTCGGCATAAGGCCTTATTTACAACCTAAAAACTAAAGAAAATAAGAAGGATAGATATATATATATATAGTGTATATATATATAAATGGTACACCCTCCTCTGCTCGCTGAATGATCATATATATAGGAAAAGTTCAAGGGCCGGCCTAGACCGGGTAAGGGCCGGTCTAGACCGGGTGCAATGATTACATTCATCCCCTAATTTATATTTTTCTGGATAAAATTATATATTTTGGAATAAAACTTTTAAAATTCATATCTTGAGTTGTAGACCTCCAAAATTGCAAACGAAATGCCAAAATTACGGTCTCGAGAAACTCTACAACTTTCATGAAGGACTCTTCTTCAGAAAACGTCTTCTTGAGCACCTCGTGTTCCTCCGAACGTTTTTAGACATTTTTTACTTAAATTGAATCAATTAGCCACTTGACTACCATTTGAGTTGTACAAGTCCGATTGACTTGATTCAAAATGCGTTGGAAAGATTATTTGAAGATCTACAACTTTCATTAAGGCCACTTCTTCAGAAAATGCCGTTTTGATGGGCCATTTGTTCGTCGAAGATATAAATCGTTAGTGGTACCACTAACCACCGATCCACTTAAGTTAGTGGCACACTCTTTTATCCCTAAAAACACCTCTTTTAGGCCTCAAAGCGTGTCGTTACTCGGGATTTTGGTCAACCTATAATTCGCAATAAACCACCAAAATACCAAACGTAAATCCGACACGACATTCCGGTTACTAAACCGGTACAAAAACTAGTAAAAACACAAAAAAACACGATATTTTATAAAATAGTCACGACTTATACATTTTTATGAAACTAAGGAATTAATGACTTAAAATGATATAAAAATGCTCAAAATGATATTAGAAACAGGTAAATTGTTATCAAAATAACGTTGAATTTTTCCGTCATCACAACCCCCACTTAGCTTTTTGGTGTCGCCTCGAACAAAATAAGCGATAAAATAAAATGAATGAGGAAAAATTCATGAAGATAAAAGGTATAAAGGACAACCAGATTATGCAACCATTCGAATCATAACCACACGTTAACCGCAATATAAAATGTATAACAGAGTGAGTGTGTGACATGCCTTTTTTCAATTTCCACTATCCTCTCTTGAATAATTCAAGCAAACGCACAAATATCCATTCGAGATAGTCCTAATAACTTTCCTAGGTATAGCGTGAATGCCCACACACAACGTCCTCTCTGTGTACTTATTAGGATAATCCCAAAAGATATCATTCAATTTATACTTTGGGGATAGTCAAGAAGATAATTTTTTTTTTTTTTTTTTTTTTTTTTTTTTAATGTGTAGCATATGCCTCATTCCCAAAGCAATAGGATGTTTCGTGATAACACCCTAGCCGGACTACTATCATCAGTGCAATCGGGAGCTTTTAAACCTCATAGTGATATAGGGCGTTTAGTGATAACGCCTACTACTACACTCAAATCATTGGTAGCTACATCCGCATATAAATAGCTCACTTATTTTGACATTCTTTCTATCACATTCAAACCTTCGATATTCACAATACATGTTCGGAATTAGGTACTAAGCTACTGCTATTTCTAGGATAAACCACTAGAATATCTTGAATGGGTACAGATTTAAAATTTTCGCTTCAATATCAAAGGCTTATGTGAAGGAATTCATGTTACACAAATAAATTTAGGCTAAAATGCACTTACGGTTCACATTGGTTATACATATCCAAATTGATCATTACATCTTTAAATCCATGAAATATATACCTTATACAATTCATTTTAATCAACTAAATAATACTCAAAAAGATCAAAAACTAAGGGTTTAAACACTTACGCCATACTAAACCAATCACGCCTCTACCCCCACTTACGATTTTGCATTATCCCCAGAGATGAGAGAGAAAGACTTAGCTTATAAACTGGCAGAAAGATGCTATCGAATCCCGTGAATGTAACCCATGAAAGCACATCCCGAATCCTGTACTAAAACAACCAAAACAAAGCCAACACGGGACATGGTCCTCGTGCAAAATATTGAACAGGATATGGGAATAATGAGATAATGGCCTCATCACGTCGGAAAATTCGATAGGCAATATAATAGCTTTAGATGGAAAAATAACCATACTAGTAAAGCACAAAACATCTAAGCATATACGTATCATGTAGAGCATCAATTCATAGTCCACTATTCCTATACTCAATTTTTTTATTACACACGCTTTATTAAAGCGGGAATACTCACCACTATACTACAACGACCAAAAATTTGAAACAGACTAGATCGTAAAATGAAATGTGTGAAAAGAGTATTGAGTCTTTTATACCCAGATCCTCGAGGGTTCAATAACCTAAGTCCAAGAAATGATGCATTTGAATTTTTTCTTTTTTCTCCATTGGGATTTTCGGATAACCACCTAATCGTTCCCTTCTTAATGAAATTCAAACATTCATCCTGAGACTTGGTTGTGTTTTGTGTTCATCTTTCATACAGATTCTACATTTCATTAAGACTAGTCTTATTCAAATTATCTTTATTATTATTATTATCGGGCTGCCTCCCGGTAGCGCTTTTGTTTAACGTCGTTGGCTCGACAGTTGACTCTAAATAGACTCAATCAACCAAAATCTGAACTCAAGAAGATCAATAGCTTAAGAAAAGTGATCAAAGCGAGAACCATCGAAATTAAATTGTCTAGAAGCGTTACTCGTTTGGTTCTCGATGTTATCTCCTCCCACCAGAGAATCTTCTTTTATCACCTGTCGAACCATCTTCTTTTGAAAATCACCATAAAGCTCATCCATTGGGAGTATATGAATCGAATCATAGAAAATTCATCCTCACAGAGTGGGCGAATATAGTAATCCGGGACCGATATATCGCCTATTACCAACTCTCCCAAAGTGGCTTTGCTAAAGATGGCCAATCAATCTCTCGCTCCTCTAACTCTGTCATCTCCAAATCTTGCACTTTTCTTCGCGAATCGAATTATCAACCTCATTCTCATCCTGAACTTTTTCAAAGGATAACATTTTCATCCCTAACCACCTCTATTGCACTTGTCTCTGCCTCTTTCACATACCTCACTAATTCAATCAATTGCCCCACCTTGTCTTGAAGATTTCTTATAAGCGAGTCGATTTACCTTGAACTCCCTGCATGTCCAACGATCGCTCTTCCAAGATCTGGTTCAATCGTTCTAGTTGCTCTATTTGACTGTCGGTGAATTCTTCTTGTGGCATGGGGGCGCACTGATCATATTGACTTTGATTCATCGGAGGTGAGTAGTAGTCCTCTTGCCATTCCGGACAATCGATCGGATGGTGAATATGGTTGAAGCTATCAACGCGTTGAGTATGAACACCGTAATCCTCGATAAGCATTGGGGTTCGGGTAACCTCGTAATATGGTGGCTCATTACTCGAATAACCATAATTACGGTCCTGGTATGCATTTGGGCAATTATAGGACCGAGAACCCTGGTTATTCTTTGTTGATCTTGAGGCTCGATACATGAACTCGTTGTTGATAAGGTTGGTAGGGGTATTGTTGTTCGAGATGAGTAGTGTTGATTGAAAAATTCATCCATTTAAACTCAAACTGCAAGATCTCAGAAAACAACAATAAAACAATAATAATAATTTTTTTTTTTTTTTTTCCCCGTAAACACACGATATTTAGACCCCTCAAAAAGTTATGGTTGCCGAAGGCCCTAATCCCGCTTTAGCGGACTTACAAGATATCACCCTCCGAAGAGGCTAAGTACCAAAGTCGTATTCAAACCGAGTTCAGACAATATCACTTTAGCATCCATAGCTCTTTGTCGACATCTAAAATAAAACAAGAAAATAAAAACCTAGGCCCAAGCCTTCGGTTCACTTACAAGATATCACAACAATATCACACATTTCCCGACAACGGCGCCAATTTTTGATGAGCGAAAAATTCACCCACTAAAAATACATTTATAAAGACTATATAATCGTGGGTAAACTAACTCTCTAACCGGCAGAGTACCGGGTCGATTGTTAGGATAGCTACAGAAGTCTGAGGTCGCCCCAAGAGAAATGTGGTTGTGAGTACCAAAGCGAACGTGGTTCTTAGTCTAAAAGATCAAAGTTTTAGGTGGAGTTTTTATACTAATGCGAAAAATAAATTTTAACTAACGAGATTAACTAGGTGATTAAAAAGTATAGCCGAGCCATGATCCAACAGTTATCTCTCCACAGGAAAAACTTGATAAGGAGTGTGTTTTATCGATTCGATTCATATGACATTCACGGGTGTCAACTTTTTATTCTTGCGTTAAAATCGAATGCGACTCTCACTTAACCCCCACACTAGGTTTATTAACCCTCCTTTTAGAAGAGCTAACTCGCTTGAGATGGTTGACCGAGAATAAAAACCGTTGAAAAACCTCACGAAACATAGTTTTAATGTGTCACTTAGGTTGCCAATCTAACGATTAAGACTATGGTTTAGTGATTCTAAAACATGTTTCGCACATCTCGTAAAAATAAGAATTTCACTTAGGCATAGTCCAGGATCATCACTTAGATTGTCAATCTAACAATCGGGACTATGATTAGTGATATCCATATCTCACATCTCACCGCAAAATACATTTATAAGCTCGATGTAACCGCGTGAACAAAGTTGTCAATTTTATTCAAAGTTAGGAAAATGATCAAAGCGGGTTTTAAAACATGAGTTTATCATACTGACGTTTAATTACGCCGCACACAACTCCCATCTCGCCTCCCGAGGTCAATTTTACCCGTTTTCACATAATTCGGCTATGTATATATTTAGCTACCCATATAAGCGGATTACATCAACATGTCATGGATTAAAATGGCGGAAATTTTACATAGCAAATACATCAATTATGGCGAATTATTAAAACCAAATTAAAACCGAAATCCAATCATTTGTCGATTTTCCTTTATACTGACGGATACTACTACAGATACATATATATATATAACGAGAATGAAAGGAACAAGAAACAACAAAAAAGAAATAGCTAGATATAGATATAACAATAATGAGAAAAAACAAAAGCAAACTTACTATTATAACGGAGATATCAAAAGCTCGATATTACAACTATTTCAAAGAACAATCAAACTTCCACTAATTTCCCGAGTATTAAAGACGATACTAATATTACTAAATTTATTTCTATATAAAGCCTTATTTACAACCTAAAAACTAAAGAAAATAAGAAGGATAGATATATATATATATAGTGTATATATATATAAATGGTACACCCTCCTCTGCTCGCTGAATGATCATATATATAGGAAAAGTTCAAGGGCCGGCCTAGACCGGGTAAGGGCCGGTCTAGACCGGGTGCAATGATTACATTCATCCCCCCTAATTTATATTTTTCGGATAAAAATTATATATTTTGGAATAAAACTTTTAAAATTCATATCTTGAGTTGTAGACTCCAAAAATTGCAAACGAAATGCCAAAATTACGGTCTCGAAAACTCTACAACTTTCATGAAGGACTCTTCTTCAGAAAACGTCTTCTTGAGCACCTCGTGTTCCTCCGAACGTTTTCGACATTTTTTACTTAAATTGAATCAATTAGCCACTTGACTACCATTTGAGTTGTACAAGTCCGATTGACTTGATTCAAAATGCGTTGGAAAGATTATTTGAAGATCTACAACTTTCATTAAGGCCACTTCTTCAGAAAATGCCGTTTTGATGGGCCATTTGTTCGTCGAAGATATAAATCGTTAGTGATGTACCACTAACCACCGATCCACTTAAGTTAGTGGCACACTCTTTTATCCCTAAAAACACCTCTTTTAGGCCTCAAAACGCGTGTCGTTACTCGGGATTTTGGTCAACCTATAATTCGCAATAAACCACCAAAATACCAAACGTAAATCCGACATTTACATTCCTAAGTTCTTAAACCGGTATAAAACTAGTAAAAAACACAAAAAAACACGATATTTTATAAAATAGTCACGACTTATACATTTTTATGAAACTAAGGAATTAATGACTTAAAATGATATAAAAATGCTCAAAATGATATTAGAAGCAGGGTAAATTGTTATCAAAATAATAAATGAATTTTTCCAAATCATATCAAGACGCATGATTAATCAAGAGATACTATATGTAAAGATCGACTTGGGTTATGGCGTCATTCTCTCATTTTATACGTGAATGGTCTCGCTTTCTTGTTTTGGGTTATGGCTCTCATTCTCTCGTTTATAACGTGAATTACACTTTCTTATTTGTAAATCTCAACCCGCCGATTGAGTAGGGTGAACTTAATAAAAGCCCAACGTTGTGTTTTATCTCTTATTTGATCTTCGATCACCTTTTGCTTGAGTTATTTTTTGCGAAGAATACAGAGTTCGACAATTATTTTCATCAAGCTCGCGCTTAAACGCCTTCGACCTTGTCAAAAACAAGGAGGCCGCTATATACTAGTTCGACGAGTTCAACAATTAGGCAAATTTCCGTACAAAATGAGTAAACGCTCAGAACCAAAACAAAAATTAAAGAAGATCGACAAACATACAAGTGTGAATATACTCAGTCGAGCTCAACACTCAGAGGAATTGCATCAAAATCAATATACAATATATTCATGCAAAAGGCCAAAACGTGGTCACATTCAACGTCGAACAAAAATCATAAAGTTATTACTGAACTAGTTGTTTTTAAGACAACGAGGCCAATGATCAAAAAAATTACAAACTTCAAAATATAAAGAGAGAGAGATAAAGCTACTGCTAATGCTCATCGCCATCAGGCTGGATGTTTTCATTCATAACATTCTTGGAATGCAAGGCCGGATTCAGAAGCTCCTCGAGTGAATTGGGCTCCATAGTCCTCGCATCTTCGATCATGGATCTCAGGTTCTCCGCGTTCTTGGGTGGCGGGCTCCATGGGTCCTTCCTAGCTTCCCGTAGCTCATTAGCACAAGCCACCAACTCAGCATTGGAATAGGGGATCTCCGGATGAAAGATCCTCAACTTTGGATCATACTGGTCGGTGAGAAGCCATTCGTGTAGCGTCTCCAAGTTGGTGCCGCATCTTTCTGAGCTCACTTAGAGCACCGGGAAATGTGATAGAAACCCTGATCAAAGCACTTCATCCTTTCATTGCTGACTGCTTTCTTGTACTCCTCTGAACCTTGAATGCATCGACGGCCTCCTTCCCCACGGAATCCAGCCTGGCCGCCACTCCGGCCTCAACATCATCAAATTTCTTCTGAAGGGCAGTGGCCTTCCTCTGCTCCCATAGCTCATTGGCTTGTATAATCTGGGCCTAAAAATCCTCCGAAATCTTTTTGAACTCAACGACCTCTTGACCATGAAGAATTTGAAGTTTGGCCCTCTCAAGCTCAACGGTGTTTAGATCCTATGCGCCTTACCAACTTCTAGAGCAGCATCATTCGTAGCGGCCTCAAACTTCTTCTGAAGGGTAACAACTTCATCCCTCTCGTGCACAATTTCAGTCTCCACCCAGCCTGCACGATCCCGGTACTAATCTGAAACAAGAAAGAGCCCGAGTGTGTGAATGATTATAGCATGAGCATAAGAGCATAAAGGGACCAGTAGATCATAGAAGCGATGCTAAACCAGCTAGATCATGGCGTTTCCTCAAGAGCTTTCTTTTGGGATTGGTCTGATCGGCCATCACCGTCCGGTTCAAAACTATCTTGCCCACCGCCAGCTTCACATCATCCGGACAAACCCGCTTCAAATTCCACAGTTGAGGAACATCACTGATCTCATTGGCTAGAATAGTCACATCAGCATGAGTCACTGGCCTCTTAAAGTCCGAGCTGATCCACATGGCCTCTTTCCCTTTGGATCTTGGCTGGGTGCCGAGAAAACTCAGATTCAACATTGACGGCATAGTAGGCTGGCTGAGCGACTTCTCAACAGCCTCGGTAGTCTCGCCCGAAATATCTTTACCCCAACTAGGGGCAGCACATTCAGTTTGTCAGCAGGGAGAGTAGCAGCCTTTGATCCTTGTCCATTCCCAGTCTTGGCCTTCTTCGGAGCATGGGTTTTCTCCCCGCTATCCGGGCTATCGACCTCGATCGTTTGATTGCTTGGGCGGCTTCGGTTTGCCCGTCTTGAGTCTTCGGCCCCACGCTGGACCTTGTCCGTTTCCCCGAAACAGTGGGGTCAATTGCAACAGCTTTTTTTCCTGTGCCAAGGGCTAGCTCAGCAGCCTTAGCTTTCGCATTTGAAGATGCGGATCCAGTCGAGGTCGGGAGGGACACAGTCGGCAAGTCCACCTCCCCGGTCTTTTAGAGTCTCTTGATTCTCTGTGCCTCCGTGAGCTTCTTTTTCAGTGCCTGCTCATTGCGCATCTTGGTCACGTTCATTGTGCCTGCAAGTTATCAGCCCCATCAGTTCAATAGAGGAAAACAAACAAATAATGGGGTGTATATAAAAAATAGCAAAGTATGGAAAACAGAAGGTAATTACTCAATGGAATCCAATTGGAGGGATCGCCCTGACAAACACTATAGTACGAAGGCATGCACCTTCCAAAGTGACACTCTCCATACCAATTCAGATGTCGAGCCTATGACTAGCGGCTCCCCGACATCGGGTTAGGGGATCCCGGATGCCCTGTAGAATGTCCCATCCACATCGAGCAGTGCCTGCAAATTAAAAGTCCGTTTCTGGGAGAGAGGTTTCTCGACAAAGCCAAGTTTCTTCTTGATCTTCTTGATGAAGGCCTCATTGTCTATTTTGGCATTGATCTTATTCAGCCCATCGGTATCTGTTGAGTTCATGGGAAACTTCATGAGCGGCCGCCAACCAACCCGCGACTCAACCCACATGCATCTTTGGTTCCACGAAGAGACCTTATTAGGGAGATCAAAGAAAAGTTTACACTGCCCCCTCCCGGGCACAATCTGCCCACCGGTCCGCTCCGAGAGAACGAGAAAAAGTGCAACAGCACCGGCATCTACAACTCTTTACCCAGTAGCCGACTCATGATGAGAAATCCCATCACGTCTCTTACCGCCCTGAGGGCGAGATCTCAAGGCATCACCTTTATCTCCGTCAAAAACTTCACAAAAAATGATCGATTAGGTGTTGAAATAGTGTCCTAAACCCAATCGGGTTGGACCGGATCCGACCGGGTCGGATCATTTCTACTATTTCTTTATGTTTATACATATATTAATGGCTTTTCTGTTATTATATATTTGTTCGTTTAACAGACCAATTACGATATTGTTATATGATAACGTCCTTAGTGTCAAACTGTGAAAGAGAAACCAGGATAGTGATTATGGTTAATGAAATCTTGACTCACTTTAAAAGGTTTGATACTTAAATGTCTGTAGTCGCATGTGTTATTAAATGGGACACTAATAGCACGATTAGCTATCACGTATTGGATGTCTTCTATCTTATTGAAGGTACGGATAGATCTCGTCTATCAAAGTGTAGAGACTCACTTACTGGAGAATGCGTATTTTAGATTGACCCACTTACTTTATTAAGTGTCGCACTATGTGGCGGTTATGTAATTATCCTGAGACCGGAGTCTTCATGACATCTCGGTGTGGATTGTCATGCTTTGACACTATTGAGTATTCCCCTAGCCATGGGGCGATCATGCGGTAGTGATTGGGTATGATACTGAAGAATGCGTAGGATTCATGTCGCTCGTCCGGAAATCGCATATCCTAATAGTTGGAGTAAGTATCCGAAAGGGCCTTCTTATAAGGAATGTCTTACTCTCGTGAATCTTTTGCAAAGTGAAAGTAATTTAGTTACTTCGAGAGAGAATGATATCCAGATTATAAGATACGGTCGTTAATGTATTGACACTTGAGATACGACTGTATGGATATTGTAACAGCGATATGATTCTATTTACACGGTAACCGTTTCACATGAAAGGTAGTAGTCATTGCATTTGACTCCTCCGATGATTTGGGGTCACGATGTGTTGCTAGACGTTATTTCGTGATCGTTAGGTGTGAAGGGTATTATAGTAAAATGCACTTTATGCCTACGGCCAGCATATTCGGAAGCCTATCGGGTCACACACATAAGAACATCTAGCCGGATTAAAATGCGGTTATGGTGATAACCAAATAAGAAAAGTTTTATCTCGACTATAAAGTGTTATAGTGATAAATTAATATGGTGGTATTTATTTATTATGAATAAATTAAATACAAGATATTAATTATGTTGATTAATTAAACATACATAATTGATGTATAGGTCGAAATTATTATGTGTATATGATACATATGGATTTTGCAAATTGATTAATCATAGTATTATATTAATTAATTAAGAATATTCCGGATGCCAATATTATGGTATATGGGGCGCATGTTATAAGTGTATGATATACACTTGAATTGTTGATAATACTCTAAATGGTACCAATAATTATACCTATATTCATCCCGAATTCTGCTCAAGCGAGGATAGATAGGCTCATTATTGCTTAGAATATATGTTAAATGCTATGTGAGTGTTTCCAGGATCGTAATTCTGCATCTATGCTCTTTTCCCGATGTTTTGGTACTATTTTGTCTCGTTTTGCATGTTCTGTAGGATGTACCGAAACTGGAGTATTGGAGAACGGACCTGGACCGAAAGAAGTGCATTGGGCTGAGTGATTGAAGTCCAAGAAGAATCCAGGAGAAAAGAAGGCCTGGTAGACCAGCGTCTTGTGGAACACGAAATTGATTCTGCCGTATTATCTAAGTCGGTTAGGGTTTTAGAGAGTCTTAAGTCGGTCATTGTATCTATATAAGGCCGCATATACTGAGTATTACATAGTTCATTATCAATTCTTTAATTACATTACAATCATTATTATGCAATAAAGTTTTCTTGAGCTTTGGAGAGTTGTTTTTGGTTTCCTTGCTTCTTCCATCATCTCTAGCTTGAGTAGATCGAGCTAGATCTCCATTGTTGAAGGTATGAAGCTTTGAACGTTCCTTTATTGTCTTCACTATGGTAGATCTGTTCGTATTTATGTGTTTTAGTTAATCTGCATGTTTAACAACCCCATAATTTACTTATTTTAATCGTACTGAGCAATATAGATCTATAAATTAGGAAAAGCCGTCCCCGGTAAACCGGCGGTCTATACCTGTTTACCGAGGCATATTTTAGAAAACCTAAACTGGGATTCACTACAGCTACATTGATCGGAAGGAATAATTAAAACGAGTAATAGGTCTGGCCAATCTAGTATTCGTAATTCGTAAATTAACATTTAGGACCACAAGTGAAGTTTTAATTATGACATAGTCTTGATGGACCCTAGGAACGTGTTGGTCAATGTCGATACCGCCTAAGCGGGTTAGTGGTATGAGGTAACGCTCAATATCGGCGATTCTAGTTCTTTATGCATATGGGCTATTACGGACCAATTAAGGAGGGTAACTTATGTATAGATTGTCTCTTTGCCATTGTCGGAGTAGATAGGGTTAGGAATTGCACCATGGGTGATAAATATGATAATAATCATTAAAAGCTCGCGATTAATCTAAGGAAATTATGTGGGAAGAAAACATAACGATTAACTAATCCAAGTTAGTAGATCGGTGAGAGAGGAGAGAAATACCATGTTTGTTTTCTTTTATGTTATTGTTGGTCAATGACCGCCTTTATGTTGCTTCTTAATTAGGTTAGAATCGTTTATACTTATAAGTTGCATTGTCTTTGTGGGATCGACATTGACTCGCATTTACTATACTACGATGTACCTAGTATTCTTGTTAATAATATCGACGTTAGTGACTTACATGTGATCAAGATTTTTGGCGCCGTTACCGGGGACAATGGCCAATTTTTAAATATAAACATTTTAATCTAATTAAGAAGTCATTTTTATTTTATTTTATTTTTAGTCTTGAGTCGTTCTGTATCAAACCTGAACATGTTAAACTGCCAGAAAGAGAAAATTCAGGGCCGGTATCCCAAGGGTATCCTCCGAGTTACCGAGGCCTGGAAAATCAATTTATGAACAATTCCTGTTATTCAGTGTTATTACCTGTTGATTTTAGTTAGTAAGTCCGCAACAGTTGGGATCACACCCAGCTGAAGCGGAAGTTGCTAACCTTTTCTTTGTTTTTATTTTGTCTTTTTGCAGGAAGATCAGAACACTTCGGAAATTCGATCCATTCTGAGTTGACAAAGAGCAAACAAGCCAAGCAATATGCCTATGACAATATTGAATATCACACCGATTTCCATGTATCCTGGATCTGAAGCACGAGAGCATTATGAAGCGGTAAAGCAACGATTGGAAAAATAGGAGAAAACAATCAAGCAAGAGCTTGAAGATGACCTGAAGGAGTATCGCACATATCGCCCAGGTGAGTTTCCTTGTGAGTTAATTGAAATATCATCTTCGGATTATGATTCTGATGATCCTGAAGAGGATCCTGACACGATGTTTTTTGAGCCTGAGGACTACCCAGACTCAGACACCGTGGTGAAGTTAGGAGACCCTGACACGTCCAGACTCCCGATTTCTGTTAATGGAATATCCGTAGGATTAGGTCTCTGCGACTCTGGCTCGAGTTGCAATATTCTACCTTTTTCCCTCTGTCAAAAGATAAATCTTCCGGTCGTAATGAATCAAACCAGGACCATCACCTTCGTAGATAGAACCAGAGATATGCCTGCTAATTTGCTTAAGAAGTGTACAATTAAGGAAGGAGGGTTCACGTATCCTATTGATTTTACGGTCATAGATGTACCTGAGGACCCTAGTGCCCCAGTTCTCTTAGGATGACCTTTCTTAGCAACGAGCAGGGCGGTTATGGATTTTGATAAGGGGGAGATCACTCTATGGATGAATAATAATGCGGTATCTTTTAGGATCTTAGAACCCCTAGAAAACCGACCGGAGAGTTGTAAGATGACGTATGCTTCAGGAAAGATGGAGATCTTGGAAATTGAATGGCATAAACATAGAGAGGTTGTAATAGAAACCGTTGAGCAAGAGTTTATGAGATTAATGCTGAGAGAGAAAGAAGATAAGGACCACGACAAGATGCTCACGGAAGCTAGTCCTTCCGTGTTGCGTAGTGAACGAGTCGAGTTAAAAGTGGAAATGTTGAGTCCTTGAGTGTAAAGTTTAAATCTCGATGCAGAGGCAGACCTAGCACGCAAGCTAAAAGGGAGAGGTGTGCTAGGAAGAGGGCTCAAAAAGGTTCTTTAAAAGTGCAAATCTCTGGAGCGAAAGTTTGGCAAGTTAAAGCTCCAACCCTTGATTGATCAAAGATCTGAAGAAAGTCGAGCTGGCGACTATAAACTTAGAACTATCTCTTCAAACCTTTAGGTAGTTTAGGATTGAATAAAAGTAGCCAGATGAAGGGACGAGCATTTTTTTCATCCTACCACAAACTTAGGCTTAAAACCGAATGGTTGTGGAAAGGTTTTTTTACCTCGTTGCGGATTCTTGTGAAGTAGGTTAGGTTTTGAGTTGGAAATAACAATTGAAGAATAAAAGGGTAGTCAATTTGAGGTCAGAATTGAGCAGAAAGGTTGAGTAAGAAGTGCAGCAAAGGCAGATAAAGAATCTGGGGAAAAGATACCCCTGGTATCTCGAGGGTAACCTCCGGGTTACCAAGGCTTGATTTTCAGATTTCTGAATGTCTGTTCATAAAGCTGAATTTTTAGAGACACATGGAGGACACACATTGCACCAGATATGGTCAGTCAGCAGAAACCGAACCATTTTCCCCTCTTTTCAAAATTTTCATCCTTTCCCACACTCCATCATAACTCCACCTCAATCCCATCAATCACCTCCTCAAATTCCTCACCCTAATAACTTCTCTACCCACAATCCCACTAAAACCATCCACATTCACTCCATTCTTCCTATTTAAATCACCCCTTCATCACCAATATAATCATTCTTATCATTTTCATCTCTTTCATTCACCAAACTTCTTCCATTTCTTCCTTCTTCATATATTTTGGCCACCATCACCACCACTATCACCACCATAACCAAACCATTTCCTTCCATTTTCAAACCCTAAACACCACATCCTTCATCCCTATTACTATTATGTAGTGCTGCTGCAACGCTGAAGTGCCCAAAATTCTTCATCTTTCATCATCAGGAGCACAAACCCAGAAGAAATCCAGAAAGATTCAGGCCGGTAAACCGTACCCTACCTCCGGTTTACTGAGGGTTGTTTTCCAGAAAAGCTTCTGTATCAGGTTCTGTATTCATTCAGGATGAGTCCTAAGTGTCAACGGTCAACTGTTCTTCCCAGTGGATATTAGACAGTGTATGGAGATGCCAATCCGCTGATAGAAGGGGTTGCGCAGTTCCATTCATTAGCTATTTAAGAGTCGTTCCGAGGCCATTGGAACGCAAGGCTAGTGGCTCGATAACGAGGGGTAGATTTGGACGACTGCGGGTCGATATTGCCGGAGGCCCTACAAGCACAAGATTTACTGGACATGGCTGAGGCACCGGTGATGAGAGATAAATTTATGATCATTATTACGACATTTTACCCCAATATTGATACCATTTTGAGCATTATTGTATCAAATCAAGTCAAAATTACTAAGTTTTATTCAAATGTATAAGTAGTAGTTATTATATAAATTATCGTATTTTTATAAGTTTTTATTAGTTTTGTACCGGTTTAGTAACCGGAGTGTCGTGGTCGGATTTACGTTTGGTATTTTGGTGGTTCATTGCAGGATTATATATTGACCAAGATTCCACGTAACGACATGTTTTGAAGCCTAAAAGATGGATTTTGAGGGAAAGAATAAAATGCCACAAGCTTACGAGTTCAACGGATCAAATTATTTTTCCTACGCGCTTCTACCGTAACCTGTTTTCGATGGAAATTTGACCCGAATTAGAGGCATTTTCTGGAGAATAGTTATTGACTAAAGTTGTATATATTTAAATGAACTTTCCAACGCATTTTGAATCACGTCAATCGGAGGTCTACAACTCAAGTTATGAATTTTTTACCGAATAGTTGATATCTCGGGTCGAACCGGATATTTTTGGCTCAACTTGTTGCATGTTACTCCATGTGCTAACTGTTGGACTTATTTCTTAGTTTTGATGATGAGTGCCATACTAGCTGTTATAGTGCAAAGGCAAAAGATGTCTAGATAAAATGTATAGGTTTATTAGGAGTTTGATTCACAAATAGGTTTGATCAAACAAGCACTGTAAAAGGCTGCCGATCGCTTATCGCCAGATGGTCTAGGTCGATGAGGTAGATAGGTCGATGGACTGATGTGGAACTCTTTGATCAAGACTGAAGGCTGAGGGTTCAAACTCAGTTAATGAAGGCTAAGGGATCAAACTTAGTAGTTAAAGTCAAGGATATGGAATCAGAATTTAGGCAAGTCTGTGATGACCTAAACTGATTACATATACCTTGTGTAGAAGGTCTAAGTTCCATAAGTTGGATGATGTTTGGAACTTAGTTATAATTAAAATGATCTAACTTCACAAATAAAAGTTGGATAAAAGGAATCAGCTGCATTATATTTTACAGACAAAAATATGATGTTCAGCAGACTGATTGGTATTACAGCAGACTGATGAACCTGCTGATATATACCTCGATTAATTCAAGATTATTGGAAAGTTACATGGATAAGAACAGCCAACTACCTCTGACTTATCAAGAAAATCAAAGGCTGAGATTAAAAAGACGTTGGGATGATCCATATTTTTATCCATTGGATACAAGTCAAAGGGGTGGACAGATTTGCCTTTGTCAAAAAGTAATCTCGATGTCGTCACCCCATGAATAGTGACAGAATGCAAAGCAGCGATGGGACAAATACAAGGAACGGTCACATTTGAATTTCAAATGCAAGTCACATGCATTCCTACCTATAAATAGAAGACTTTCAACTCAACAAAAGATGATGAATTTTTGGGATAAACTTTAAGTGACAATCTGAAATAAAAACACCTGCTTGAACTTACTCGAGCTTAAGGTCAGCGATCTAGCTATTTTCTTCAAGTGCATTCATGTGTTCAAGCCGCATCAAGCATACACACTTGAAGACGCAAGTCTGATTATTATATCATCCTAATCAAGCTGCTTTTGAATCAATCATTTATTTGATTCATTCTTTATTTTATAAAGAACTCCTTGAAGACAAGTGAAGCATCGCTTTGGTGTGAAAGATCATTGTTTGTGGTGGAGTCAGGTGAAGAGGCAATTCTACCCTTCAAGGACCAGTGGAAGACTCAGGAGCGAAGAATCCTACCTGCTCCCGATTTTGATTTGTGAAGCCATAGTTATTGGTGAAGGACAAGCAACCTAGGATTCTTTGTAACAGATAACTCAAAGATCACTAGTGAATTTCCTCCAACATCACAGGAGAAGAGTGGGCGTCTGATTACATCACCTGGAACCACTATAAAAATCTCTCTATTTACTTACTGCACTTAAATTCTCGTGATTTAGTTTTTATCCATATCAACCTGCTGAATCTAGCAACTGAAATCACACATTTGCACTACTGAGTATCCAATACTTAGTATCATATTTAACAACAAGTAACAAGGCTTAATTTTGATACTATTCCATTTGCACAAATTCAAAGACATGAACTATCGGTAGACTCACATTTATCGCCACCCTCATCAAGTCTCAAGCAGACTCTGAAGTATCGCCAGATCGCCGAAGTTGCGAATTTGTTAACTCCAAATTTTAAGTGTTAAGTTTATTCACCCCCCCTCTAAACTTAACCAAAGCCTTTTCAAGGGACCAACACTAACTAATGATGATGATGATGAGTCATAACAAACTCATCAATACCTCCCACATGCTTGTAACAAACTTGGCATATGCTTAGCATATTCCTTGGCATATACTTAGCATATTCTCCAAAAATATCTCCTCAAATATCACCTCCTCATTACAACCTCCCTCAACTCCCCTATAAATACCTCCCCATATCCATAAAAAATCCTTGCCCCATCTTGGCCACTCTTGGCCAAGATCTCTCTTCTCATCTCCTCCCCATTTCTTCCATTTCCCTCTTCTTCCATCTCCTTTCTTCTCTTTTCTTGTTTTCATTTTGGGCCCATATATATATATATATATATATATATATATATATATATATATATATATATATATATATATATATGTCGATGTATGTATATATATATGCATATGTGTATAAATAAATAGAGTAGTATCGTTGTAATGCTTGGATTTATTATCGAGGATTGTTGTCTCGGAAGCCGTTGTTACTTTCACGAGGATTAGGCTCCAATTCAAAGAGCTTGTAATCGGTAATTTTCTAATGTTATTATGTTTATTATTTCTATCTATTTATATACATATATATATTAGTAGTAGTAATATCTAGCCAAGATATGAATCAATTAGTTAATCTTTTGGTAAAATGGATGATCGACTCGTAATAATGATTAAAACCAATTATAATGAATCTTTTTCTACAGAGCTTAATGAAATGTTAATATTGACATAGCTAATCAATATAAAATGTAATCGTAACCTAATGACGAACTAAACGGTGAAGTTAGGATATGAGAAAAAGGTAGAAAAACCGGAGGGTAAAAATGGCCGAGTGAAAACGTGACAACAGAATCCTATTTCCTACCCGGGGGCAGATTTGTCTTGGGAAAGATGAATCTTATTAAATTTGTGCTCAAGATCTTAATAATGTTAAAATCACAGTTTAATTGAAACTACACCGTTTGTGTTAAATCGATCCGCTTGACAACCGGAGCCTCTTGAATAACATCGGCCGTCGACAAACGGAATAACCTCTTTTATCCGGGGTAGATTTGTACTGGTACTGCTCGGACTAACTAAGATTAGCATGGGGCGATTGTGGACCTTGGGTGATGACATTTGACATATGACAATTTCATACGCCAGTGTGTGATGAGGAGTTGTCAAGCTTAGTGAGTACACCGATTCATATATAATTGACCTCCTTGCATCAAGGAAAAGATCTGCCTCATTTATTTCTACTAAAAGAGATCGTAATTCATTAAAGTATTCTTGGCTAGATCTAAAAATATATATATTATTTATTTTTTTACTATTTTACTAACAATCTAACTACTAACATAATCTAACCCGATAAAATGGTAAAAACTGCGACTTAGATCGAGTTAATAATAGCTTCTTGGTGTTTAACCCCACTTAAAAGAATTACCATGTTTTCCACGAGGAATACGACTGACTCACCGGACTAGAGCTACAATTTGACCCGGTACATTTGCCGGTTAGGATCTGTATAGCCTAGGTAATGTCCGTCGACTTTACGCGCGCCGTTTCCAAGGTTAGGTTTAGGTCTGTCAACCGGCAAGGTTCAACGCCACGGTGGTAAGGGAATTCAATACATACGTTTCGCATAACCCCGGAGCCACATTTGCTATGGTTCACGGTATTAAGGTTGATTTCTCTATCGAGCGGATCAATGCTCATTTTGGGGTTAGAAACCCACCGGTAGGCCCGAATGAGTACACATCCGCGAGCAACATTGCCAATCTCGAGAGGATGGGTATGGTTGCTAATTTCTTAGGGGTGCAATGGAAGCGTAATCTTACTGGAGCCCCCACCATCTTCCTAGAGAACGAGTTATCCTGGGACCGGAAGATGGTCAATAGATTCGTTTGTGCACACCTTCTTCCGACTAAGCACACGGTCTTTGTCACCACTTTGAGGGCAGAGTTGATGTTCTATCTAGAGACGGGTGCCTCAATCAATATCGGTCTTTTGATGCATAGACGTATTCATGAGCTCGCCGCCACTTCTGAGCGAGAGCTGCTACCATACGGTCCGATGATTGATATGTTTGCTCTAGAGGCCGAGGTGAAGATGCTTGTCAGTGATGATTGGGAAGATCTTGAGCCACAGCTCAGTTCACAGTCAATTTTGAGAGTACAGAGACGGGTAGAGTAGAGAGGGAGCGTACTCCGGTGCATGGTGCACCGAGGACTCAGAGAGCCTTGCTTGAGGAGCACTCGCGAGAGATTACGAGTCTACATAGCAAGTTGGATATGATTATTGACTTTTTCGGAGTTCCATCTGCTACCCCGCCACCTAGGACTGCCCCTCGTCATCGAGCATCCTCTTCCGCCGCCGCCACCTCAAGTTCTGCACCACCTCCCGGTTTTGAGCCTAGAGACGACTGGGAGGGTGATTCTGATGAGGACTAGATTTTATTTCTTTCTATTGTTGTTTTCAATTTTTCTTGTTTTTATTTTATTTTATTTTTCTTTCCTACTTAGTTGATGTAGCAGAATATTTTACTATAATGATTTTGTTGGCTTAATTTGTTTTGGAGTTACTTCTTTTCTCTTTTACTGCCGCATTTTTGTTATGCAGTTTCTTGTCACCACTATTCTTCTTGGTTTTCGTGAGTTACTTAGCACAGATTCTTCATGGACTACTTACATGAGCCCGATGATTTATACGACGATCCGTTTCTTCTTTGGTTCCGCCCTTAACCGAAGCTAAGTTCCTTTTTCGTTTTTTATTTCTCATCTTAAACATTGGGGACAATATTTCGATTAAGTGGGGGTAGAGGAACGTCACTTAGATTTTTAGAATTATATTCCATGAATTGTGTGATTGTCTTGATTCTCTTTGATGCACGATTCACCACTTAGACTTTGATTCCTTTCGACAGAATTTCGAAAAAATTATGATATCTTTGATCTTTTCAAGTTAATTGACTTCATCTTTGTTTTACTTTGTACGAGTAAGAGAAAGTGTCTACTTCTGAAGTAGTAGCGTATTAAGCGCATATTCTGTTATGAGCCACCATTTAAGCATGTATAACTCACTTCCCTTGGTGTGTAGTCGATAGCATATTGCTTTAACTAGAGTTGACCCTGGCTTTATCACGAATTATGTTTCACTTACGCTTAGAAAGGCAAAGGAATTTCGGATTCGGTAGTTTATCATGAGTGGGGCCGTGAGGATAGATAAATCTATGAGAGTTTACCCACCAAGAAAGAGAAGTGCATTGAAATATATACATTTATAATCTCTTTGGCAATATCTTAGTCGATGGAGCGTAAGACGCATGACTTTTTCATAGACCGATAAACGTGAGCCTAAGAGTAATATATGCTCAGTTCTCAATCCGCCTTGCCAGCTCAATTAATTAATGACTAACATGTTCGAGACTGGTTAGTTCGACTACGGGTTGACGTAATGTGAGATTGTCTGCAGTTCTAAGCGGTTGTGAAAGTTATTGCACACACACATTGGCTCATGACTTGAATAGTTATTAATGTGTTACTGATGGATATGAGTGGCATGATCTTGATCTTGGCTTAGTGAGGCATATTTGTTTTTAATTAACTTGTATATTGATCAGAGTGTTGTGTTCTTTTCGCCTTTTTTCTTGGGACGATCAAAAGCTAAGTGGGGGGTAGTTGACAACGCTCTAAATGGTACCAATAATTATACCTATATTCACCCCGAATTCTGCTCAAGCAAAGATAGATAGGCTCATTATTGCTTAGAATATATGTTAAATGCTATGTGAGTGTTTCCAGGATCGTAATTCTACATCTATGCTATTTTCCCGATGTTTTGGTACTATTTTGTCTCGTTCTGCATGTTTTGTAGGATGTACCAAAACTGGAGTATTGGAGAATGGATCTGGACCGAAAGAAGTGCAATGGGCTGAGTGATTGAAGTCCAAGAAGAAGCCAGGAGAAAAGAAGGCCCGGTAACCCGAGGGTTAGGCCCGGTAAACCAGCGTCTTGTGGAACACAAAATTGATTCTGCCGTATTATCTAAGTCGGTTAGGGTTTTAGAGAGTCTTAAGTCGGTCATTGTATCTATATAAGGCCGCATATACTGAGTATTACATAGTTCATTATAATTTTTTTAATTACATTACAATCATTATTATGCAATAAAGTTTTCTTGAGCTTTGGAGAGTTGTTTTTGGCTTCCTCCCTTCTTCCATCATCTCTAGCTTGAGTAGATCGAGCTAGATCTCCATTGTTGAAGGTATGAAGCTTTGAACGTTCCTTTATTGTCTTCAATATGGTAGATCTGTTCGTATTTATGTGTTTTAGTTAATCTGCATGTTTAACAACCCCATAATTTACTTATTTTAATCGTCTTGAGCAATGTAGATCCGTAAATTAGGAAAAGCCGCCCGTAAAACCGGCGGTCTATACCGGTTTACCGAGGCATATTTTAGAAAACCTAAATCGGATTCACTACAGCTACGTTGATCGGCAGGAATAGTTAAAACGAGTAATAGGTCTGGCCAATCTAGTATTCGTAATTCGTAAATTAACACGAAGGACCACAAGTGAAGTGTTAATTAGGACATAGTCTTGATGGACCCTAGGAACGTGCTGGTCAATGTCGACAGCTGTCTAGACGGGTTAGCGGTATGAGGTAACGCTCAATATCGGCAGTTTTAGTTCTTTATGCGTATAGGCTATTACGGACCAATTAAGGAGGGTAGCTTGCGTATAGATTGTCTACTGCCATTGTCGGAGTAGATAGGGTTAGGAATTGCACCCGTAGCTGATAAATATGATAATAATCATTAAAAGCTCACGATTAATCTAAAGAAATTATGTGGGAAAGTAAACATAATGATTAACTAATCCAAGTTAGTAGATCGGTGAGGAGAGGGAGAGATACCATGTTTGTTTTCTTTTATGTTATTGTTGGTCAATGACCGCCTTTATGTTGCTTCTTAATTAGGTAGAATCGTTTATACTTATAAGTTGCATTGTCTTTGTGGGATCGACCTTGACTCGCATTTACTATACTACGATGTACCTAGTATTCTTGCTAGTAATATCGACGTTAGTGACTTACACGCGATCAATTGTGCAATTAATTAATAGTATTATCATATATTAATATTAGATATTAATGAGTATAGATTTGCACACATGTGTAAACTGATTTATGGTAATATAATAAAAGATATATTCAATATTGGATATTGACAATATATATATCTTGGAAAAATATTTAATATAAGGTATTAGATTCTAATGGGATAAATCAAAAAAATATATTTTCCTTCCTTTATTGGGAATTAGTTTTCTTTCTCCTCTATCCAATAGGAAGCTTCTCTCAATAGGATTGAGATTACATTTTGGCGCCCCCTTCATTATAATTTGGAGGTGGGTATCAAGCTCTTTTGTATATCACAATTAGAAGAGTTCAAATTTACTAGAAATTTTAGAGCTTTATTGAAATAGAGTTTTGGGATAGAGAAAAAGGTGGCCTAGCAGCCGACTTTTTCCGGTAGCAATATATCCAATGGTGGATTCCGGCGGGTTGTTCGTGTGGATCAACGGTAGAGACCGAATACTTGGATGGCTTCGTGCAGAAACTACAACCATAGACAAAGCAACGATCTATTTTAGATCATCCAAGGTATATTCTATGTCTACGTCTTTTATGCTTGTTGCTTAAATGAAGTCGATCCTGGCTAAAAAAGAAATAAATTTTAAATTCCGTTGCCTTTCCGCATAGTTTTCATAACATTAGAGGCCTGGGTCCGGAAACCAGATGGTCGTAGTGAAGCCACAAATAATCTTCCTCATCCTTGTCACAGATGCAGGGCCTATCTTTCTCATCAAAATTTGTGAAATGATAGTCCACGGATACAATGTACTCGGCCAGGACATAGGTCAGGTTTTTGCAGTCTTGGATCTCCTTCCAGCGAGCCTTTACCGTTTTGTCGAACTCTTTCTGTAGACTAAGCTCACGGAGCCCCTCTTTGGTATATTGTTTTGGTACCTTCGGTTTCGTGGTTTTCCTGGCACGCTTTCCTGGCTCGATGTTGACTTGCCCACGCGATCCCGCCTCCTTAACGGACTCATCGACACCTATTCCCTCTTCCTCGTGCCTGCTCATCTCAACCTCCTTGCCGGAATCATATCCGCGAGCCTATTGAGCATCCTCGTCGCTGTGGGTACGTTCTGAAGACATCCTGAAAAACAAAAGAGCAAGGTGGAGTAAGAAAAGAGCAAGGTGTTAGTCAGCTAAACTCAGAAGTTGGGACAAGACGAGCGTGTTTGCTCATCTTGACACCTCGCCCTTCTGCTTTTCACAAAAATAAAAGGGTGAAACCATAGACCTACATGCTTAACTGGGGTAGGAACTAAAGAATAACGTACTTGTCTACCGTGAATTAAGGGAGGCAAACATGTGCATTTACATACCAGGTCGTTCCAAAAACTGGAAAAGTTACATGAAGATAGGGCCAAATTCAAGAGGAAAAACATGTTGATTCACATAATAACATGAAAAATGTGCATAAACATGCTCATGGTCCCCAAATCTACGTGTTCTTGCTCCATTAAACACATTCCAAGCAATGAAAATGGAAAAATGCAAGAAAAGCGGCAATAAATTACCTGAAAACTTAAAAAATTTGGGTTGAAGGTTTGAATATCGGTCGGAAATCTCTTACTCTCACCGGAAACCTCAAAAAACCCTGGCAGAATCTTCGAAGATACATCGGAAACTTCAAAGTCTTCTTCGTAACCTTCTTACTCTCACCGGAAAACTCTTGCTTCGCCGTTGCTGGTGAAAGTTTGGATTTTGCAAAAGTGTTTAAGTGATGGCGGAGTTCCCCTTATATAGACAATATATAGACAAGGAGGGAAACCAAAACATCGTCCTTAAAATTCGAAATTCAAATGCCATAATGATGGCATGGTTATCAAGGCGTCTCCAGCCAATCAAAAATCGCGGTCTTTCAAGTCAGCTTTGATGTCAGTTACGGGATCGAGGCAATGCCTCATATAATGCTTTCCACGAACACCACTGACAGTACCCGGACCTCTTTCTCCACATGGCGAACTCAACAACCTTAAGCCCGTCCACTTCACTGGCGGGGAAATCAAGCCCGTCTGCTTCATAGCGTGGCATCTAAGCCTGTTCGCTTTATAGCGCAACACCTTGCAGCGAGTCACTTTAGGTCATAAAAGCTGCATGAGCCCGTCCGCTTCATAACGCGACACCAAAAGCCTGACCGCTTTATAGCGCATCACTCCTCAGCAAGTTGCCTTAAGCCGTAAACGCTGATTTAAGCCCGATCACTCTCAATTCGGCAATACAACCGCTCATGAAGCTATATGCTAGAACTGCAAACCACTCTACAAGAGGTCACAGGGATGGGGTATATCAAGCCACCGACAACTTTACTCCCCGCCTTCCCATTTGCACAAATGAACAAGGCACGGAGTAGGGGGCCATTGATACGCCAAAACCGTAAAAGAGCCTGTGGATCCACATTTAGGCCTAAACGGAGGCCGAATATTGGATAGGGTCCTTGGCCCAATGAGTCTGCATCACCCTAAGCCGGTCCGCTTAATATCCTTGCGACCTAAAGTCACTGGGCAGGCAACGGATAGCGATCATCAAGCCTTCAACCTGCCACTCACTATGCGACCCGAAGCATTAGGGACCGGCCAAGCCACCTTTCGTCTCGTGCGTCTGACGACTCGAACCAAGACCGCTCATCAAGGCAGATAGGATTCAAACATGACAATGGCAAGACAAACTCAGCAATCGACTAAGTGTTGGGTCCTCTCCCTGTGAAACCGCCATAACAGCTGTCCGGGGTAGTTGTTGGAAAGGTGTCCTAAACCCAATCGGGTTGGACCGGATCCGACCGGGTCGGGTCATTTACAGTCTATTTAGTTCATGTAATAACTTTATTATGATTAATAGAAGCACTTATGTTATTATATATTGTTTATCTTCATATTGTTTGTTGTATATATATAGTAACGTCCCTAGTATCGATCTGTGATAGAGAAACCATGATAGTGATTATGGTTGATGAGATCTCTAATCACTATAACAAGGTTGGTACTTAAATGTCTCTAGTCTTACATATTGTCAAATGGGACATTGATAGTATAATCAGACTAGCACGTATTGGATGTCTTCTATCTTTTAGAAGATAGGGATAGATCTCGTCTCTATCGAAGTGTAGGGACACTTGGACCGTATGCGGACGTGTATTAGAGAATGCGTGACGTTAGATCGACCCACTTACATAAAGTGTCACACTATGTGGCGGTTGTGTAATTATCCTTTGACCGGAGTATTCATGGCATCACGGTGTGGATTGTCATGCTTTGACACTATTGAGATTTCTCCTAACCACGGGGCGATCATGCGGTAGTGATTGGGTATGATATTGAAGCATGCGGAGTATACATGATTGGTCGTCTGGGAATCGCGTATCCTATGATTGGGATCGAATATCCGAAATGGCCTTCTTATAAGGAATGTCTAGCTCTCGAGAATCTTTGCAAAGTGGGAGTAAATGTGTTATTCCAAGAGAGCATGACATCCAGATTATAAGATACGATCGTCAATGTATTGACACTCGAGATACGATCGTATGGATATTGTTACATCGATAGGATTGTAAGTTACACGGTAACTGCTTCACATGAAAGGTAGTAGTCATTGCTTTTGACTCTTCCGATAATTGGGGGTCATGGTGTGTTGCTAGACGCTATCCCGTGATCGTTAGGTATGAAGGGCATTTTAGTAAATTGCACTTTGTGTCTACGGCCAAAATATTCGGAAGCCTATCGGGTCACACACATATGAACATCGAGTCGGATTAAAATGCGGTTATAGTTGATAACCAAATAAGGAAAGTTTATCTCTAGACTATAAATGTTATAGTGGTAAATTAATATGGTGGTATTTATTTATTATGAATAAATAAAATACAAGATATTAATTATATACAAATTATGTTAATTAAAGAATATTCCGGAAGTCAATCTTTTGGGATATGGGGCGCCATTTTAAGTGTGCAAGATACATTTGGATTGTGCACTTTAATTAATAAATATTGCCATAATATTAATATAAGATATTAAATGATTTTGGAAAATAGATTTATGGTAATAAGATAATTATAATCAATATAGGATATTGGCAAAATAAATTATAATTAAAGAGATAAATCAATCTAGTTGATTTTCCGTATTTTATTGGAAAAATGTTTTCTTCTCCTACACACTAATGGGGCGCCTCTTATCACTATAAATAAGAGGTGGGTGTCAAGCTCTTTTGTACAACACAATTGCAAGAGTTCATAATTCTTGTGTAAAATAGAGAGCATTCCATAGTGAGTTTGTGAAGGAAGAAAAGGTCCGGTCTAGCACCGGAGTTTTTCGATAGCAATCAAGGAGGATTCCGCGGGGGTTCGTGTGGATAAGCGATAGAGGCCGGACGCGTGGGCGGCTTGCGCGTTGAACTACTCTCCGTTGGCGGTCAAAGCGACGATCTTATAGATCATCCGAGGTATAACCGTCAAACTACTTAACGTGTTTATTGCATTAAACGAAGAACGATCTAGAAAAGGAAATCAAATTTTAAATTCATTGCGTTAAACTAGTGATTTCCTAACAAAGGTATCGAGAAAGGTTTTGAGCTTAAGCAATAAGCATAATTTAAATGCGTAGTATTTAATCAATAGATGCAAGATTTAAATCACAAAACGTTGAAAAAAAAAAAAAAAAAAAAAAAAAGTTTTATTGGGTCTCGGCCGACTAGCGGCGGCCCCTCTCAAGGCGCGGGCGGCAAAGGGGCCCTAAGTCGCCGTCATCAGTCATTCCTCCTCTTTCAATGGGGAGTTCGACCCTTTTCGTTTTGTGATATTTATTGTGCATAGATATTTCGTTTGTTTAGTTGTGTCATATGGCTAACCAATGGTTCAAATAGTTTGGACCATCGGGAAACCATATATGGCATATTAACTTTCCAAATTTTGATTTGGAATAGGCTGAGCCTAAACCACTTCTAAAATTTTGATTTTGGAAAGTGGCGTGCCTAAACTAAAACTATTTGGCCTTTCCAAATATTTGATTTGGAATAGGCTGTAAGCTTTCAAATATTTGATTTGGAATTAGCTGAGGCACAAACCACTTCCAAAATTTTGATTTTGGAAAGTCTCGAGCCTAAGCTAAATTTAGTTTTGGAAAGGAAAAAAATAGGAGACTTTTAATTTTATTTTGAATAGTTCAAATTTAATTAAAATTAAAATCGATTTAAAATTAAATGTTAATTTTAATTTTCGATTAAGTCATATAATTAATTAAAAGTTATTTAATTATTTGACATGATAAAATAAAGACGCATGAGTAGTTAAAATTAGAATTTAATCTTTTCATAAGATAAAATTGTATGGATTAGATGTGTAGATATAATGTGATTATATGGACCAGATTGATCATGGACTCGACCAATAGGATAGATGTGAATGTTTTCTTTATGTTGGTTTTGAAAAATTGTCCTGGGCAAGTTATGAAGAACGTGAGCTAGTTTACTTTTTGCATTTATCCCATTCCCATTAGCTCCCCGTGTGCGGCGGGTGTAATTATTAGATAAATTATTATGTAACAAGAATGGAGCAAGAAGTTGAAGACCAAGGAGAGATAAAGAACCCATTGGCGTACAGCAATAAAGATCCTATTGGCGGTTGCAGATACCCTTAGTTTGTGACCCGCGGTTTTAAATCGGTTTGTATTCGAAACCGCACCTAGGAAAAGTCCATGATCATACCGGTTATTTTATGCGCGGAATGTTGTGTATGTTTTACTTTATATGATATAGTAGTAATATGCACATAGTAGATGAGACCATAATTAAACCAAATTAATTAAGTGAATTAATTTAAAATTATTCCCACGTCAAAAATCAAGTCGGAATTGCCTCCCCATATTATAACGACGGTGAAGAGCCCTTGTTCGGACCCAACTCACCAGCCAAAGCGGGGGTTGACCTACCTCGGGTATATCGTCGTTATCGAGATATGATCGAAAGAGATCTCATGAATATTGGGGTTAAGACTCGACTAAGAATTCTCTCGCCACCACCAAAGCGGGTCGTTTGGATTTTAGAGGCAAGGGTTTGGCTATTTTCATAAGATGAAATATTGTCAAAGAGTTGACTCGTCAAACAACAAGAATCGTATAAGATACGATCGACAAATCGTTGTCCACCTATTTAATTATTTTCGCCCATCACCAAAGTTGGGGTCGGGGTAGTTCAATGGGATCTTGCCCACTAAAGGAATTATTTTCTTGAAAGCCAATAGGGAATAGTTGGCTAGTGGGAGTAAAAACCTTATAAATTTTTAAGTGCAAATTTAGGGTTTTTATACATGAGCTTTTACTTATTCTATCTTTATTTATTGTTGTAGAAAATGTGAAACAAATTGAACCTTCGTTTATCATCGAAAACAAGCTTGACGAGACAAATTTTCTCGATTGGGAAAGAAACCTCAAAATCGTTTTGAGGCACGAGAAGATTGGCTATGTCTTGGGCGATGCCCTACCGGAAAAGCCCGCCGAGGGTTCGGGTCGCAGATGTTGTCGAAGTACACAACAAGCAATTTCTCGACAATCTCGATGCTACATGTATCACGCTTGCTTCTATGACACACTGAATCGCAGAAACAACATGAGTCTTTGGGCGCCTACTCTATCATGGTCCACCTGAAGGAACTTTATGCTTCTCGCCTCGCACCGAGAGTGAGGTCTCGAAGGCCCCTGTTTAGTTGTAAGATGGCGTGCTGGGACTGCTGGGGGTCACACGTGCTTAAAATGATCGGGTACATAGAGAGGCTTGGGAAGTCGGGCCACAAGTTGGAACGAGTTGAGTATTGACTTGATTCTACAATCTCTACCGATTCATTCTTGCGATTCGTGATGAACTATCACATGAACACGATAGATTGCTCCCTTGCGGAGTTATTGAACATGTTGAAGACTGCTGAGGGCACTGTGGGGAAGGGAAAGTAAGTGTTGCTGGTCACTTCGAGCAAGGGCAAGGCAAAAGCCCAGAAGAAGTCCAAGAAGGCGAAGGCTGCACCTAAGCCAACGCCTAAGATAGCGAAAGACAAATCCAAGGATGCTTGCTTCCATTGCGGTGAGACCGGACATTGAAGGAGAAACTGCAAAGGCTTCTTGAGTACCAAGAAGAAGCATTCTGATGCTTCGACTTCAGGTATATTTATGATTGAGATCAATATTGCTTCTTCTAAGTCTAACCACTAGGTATTGGATACTGGTTGTGGTTCTCATATTTGCACGAATATGCAGGCACTAAGAAGAACTAGAGATCTGAGGAAAGGAGAGGTGGACCTATCGTTGGAAATGGAGCAAGTGTTCTTTACCGGGCCGTAGGAGTTTATTTTCTTTCATTGCCCAGTGGGCTAGTACTAGAACTTAATAACTGTTATTTTGTTCCTGCTCTTACGAAGAACATTATTTCCATATTTACATTAGATGTTGATGGCTTTTCATTTACGTTTGAGAATAAATGTTGTTCTTTTTCACGTGATGGAATCTTTTATGGTACTGGCATACTTAGCAATGGTCTCTACATATTAGATATGAATGTTGACGTACTTAATATAAATAACAAGAAAGCTAAAACAAATGACTTGAATGAATCCTACTTATGGCATTGTAGACTTGGCCATATAAATAAGAATCGCATCTCCAAACTCCATAAAGATGGAATGTTGGATCAATTCGATTACGAATCGTTTGACGTATGCGAAGCTTGTTTACTTGGCAAGATGACAAAGTCACCTTTTAGTGGCAAAGGGATAAGATCCAATGAATTGCTTGAGCTCATACATACTGATGTGTGTGGCCCAATGTCAATTCAAGCCAAAGGAGGATACTCTTATTTTATCACTTTCACTGACGACCATTCTCGCTATGGTTACATATACTTGATGAAGTATAAGTCTGGAGCCTTTGAAAAGTTCAAGGAATTCAGAAGTGAAGTGGAGAAACAGCTAGGTAAAGAAATCAAAACACTTCGATCTGATCGAGATGGAGAATACTTAGATGGAGAGTTTCAAGACTATCTGAAGGAGAATGGGATTCTACCTGAATGGACCCCACCCGGGACGCCACAAATGAATGGCGTATCTGAGAGGAGGAACCGCACCTTGTTAGACATGGTGCGATCCATGATGAGCTATGCAGTTCTCCCAAAATCGTTTTGGGGGTATGCTCTAGAAACCGCATCCTATACACTGAACCGAGTTCCATCAAAGACGGTTGACTCTACGCCATACGAGGTATGGACTAAGAGAAAACCGAGCCTAGGTCATCTAAAACCTTGGGGTTGTCCGACTTACATGAAGCGAATGATGCCTGACAAATTAGAGCCCAGGTCTGACAAATGTCTGTTTGTGGGTTATCCTAGGGAAACCAAAGGGTACCAATTTTACCACCCTGAGGAACAAAAGGTGTTTGTTGCCAGGACTGGCCACTTTCTGGAGAAAGAGTTTATTCTGGATAGGGTCAGTGGGAGTAAAATTGATCTTGAAGAAATTCGAGAACCACTTACGGACAACGGTCCGTTGATGGAAGTAGAGGATGCACCACATATAAATATGGCGCCACCCTCTACCGTAGACACACTAGCACCTCGAAGATCCACCAGGAGAACGCCGTGAACCCGAAAGGTACACTCAAGCGTGTATCTCATGGAAGATGAGGACCCTAGAACTTATGAGGAAGTGCTGTTAAGGTATGACACAGAGAAATGGCTGGAAGCCATGAATTCTGAAACGGAATCCATGAAAGACAACCAAGTTTGGAACTTAGTTGATCCACCTGAGGGAATAGTTCTCATAGGGTGCAAATGGGTCTTTAAGAGAAAGACCGACATGGACGGTAACGAGACTACCTACAAGGCTAGGTTAGTGGCAAAAGGATATAAGAAAAGACAATGAGTTGACTATGACGAAACCTTTTCGCCGGTTGCCATGTTAAAATCCATTAGAATTTTGCTTGATATTGCAGCATACCATCATTACGAAATCGGCGGATGGATGTGAAAACAATTTTCCTTAACGGGAACCTCGTCTGAGGAAGTGTATATGACACGGCTGAGGTTTCACAACCAATGACGCCAGGATGGTGTGTAAACCGCAAAGATCCATTTATGGGTTAAAGCAAGCTTCTCGGAGTTGGAATCTTCGCTTTGATGAGATAATCAAACAGCTTTGATTTCATCAAGAACGAAGATGAGCCCCTGTTTACAAGAAGGTTAGTGGGAGTGCCATTGTGTTCTTAGTGCTTTATGTAGATGACATATTGCTCATAGGGAATGATGTGCCTATGTTACAATCAGTCAAAGCTTGGTTATCCAAGAACTTCTCTATGAAGGACTTGGGTGATGCAGCCTATATTCTAGGAATAAAGATCTATAGAGATAGATCTAAAAGGTTGCTTGGTCTGTCGCAATCCACCTACATAGACAAGATACTGAAGAGATTCAGCATGGAGCAGTCCAAGAAAGGATTGCTGCCCATGTCACATGGGGTCTACCTGTCAAAGGGAATGAGTCCTAAGACAGAGGAGGAAAGGGCACAAATGAGTAAAGTCCCTTATGCTTCGGCAATCGGGTCTATTATGTATGCCATGTTATGCACAAGACCAGGCGTCTCGTACCTCTTAGTATGACTAGTAGGTACCACCAATCCAGGAGAGGGTCACTGGATTGCTGTCAAGAATATCCTTAAGTACATGAGACGTACTAGGGATATGTTCCTGGTTTTCGGGAACGATGATTTAGTATTACGAGGTTACACGGATGCGGCTTCCAAATCGACAAGGACGACTTCAAGTCGCAATCTGGATTTGTTTTCACGCTTAATGGCGGAGCGATCACCGGAAGAGTTCCAAGCGAGAGACTATCATGCGGACTCTACAACGGAAGCCGAATACATAGCAGCCTCGGAGGCGGCAAAGGAAGCGATTTGGATGAAGAAGTTCAAGATCGAACTTGGTGTGGTTCCTCCACTCGAAGGTCCAGTGCCTCTCCATCTTGTGATAATAATGGAGCGATATCTCGCCTAAGGAACCAAGGTCTCATCGAAGTCCAAACATGTGCTACTGGCGCTATCATTTGATTAGAGATAGTAGATAGAGGAGATGTAAAGATAGAGAAAGTCCACACGGATGATAACATAGCTGATCCGTTAACCAAGGAATTGTCTCAAGCTAAGCATGAGAAATATGTTCACTTGCACGGGCTTAGGCATATGGGTGATTGGCTTTAGGCCAAGTGGGAGATTGTTGGAAAGGTGACCTAAACCCAATCGGGTTGGACCGGATCCGACCGGGTCGGGTCATTTACAGTCTATTTAATTCATGTAATAACTTTATTATGATTAATAAAAGCACTTATGTTATTATATATTGTTTATCTTCATATTGTTTGTTGTATATATATAGTAACGTTCCTAGTATCGATCTGTGATAGAGAAACCATGATAGTGATTATGGTTGATGAGATCTCTAATCACTATAACAAGGTTGGTACTTAAATGTCTCTAGTCTTACATATTGTCAAATGGGACATTGATAGTATAATCAGACTAGCACGTATTGGATGTCTTCTATCTTTTAGAAGATAGGGATAGATCTCGTCTCTATCGAAGTGTAGGGACACTTGGACCGCGTGGGCGTGTATTAGAGAATGCATACGTTAGACTGATCCACTTACATAAAGTGTCACACTATGTGGCGGTTGTGTAATTATCCTTTTGACCGGAGTCTTCATGGCATCACGGTGTGGATTTTCATGATTTGACACTATTGAGATTTCTTCTAACCACGGGGCGATCATGCGGTAATGATTGGGTATGATATTGAAGCATGCGGAGTATACATGATTGGTCGTCTGGGAATCGCGTATCCTATGATTGGGATCGAATATCCGAAATGGCCTTCTTATAAGGAATGTCTAGCTCTCGAGAATCTTTGCAAAGTGGGAGTAAATGTGTTATTCGAGAGAGCATGATATCCAGATTATAAGATACGATCGTCAATGTATTGACACTTTCGAGATACGATCGTATGGATATTGTTACAAATGATAGGATTGTAAGTTACACGGTAATCGCTTCACATGAAAGGTAGTAGTCATTGCTTTTGACTCTTCCGATAATTGGGGTCACGGTGTGTTGCTAGACGCTATCCCGTGATCGTTAGGTATGAAGGGCATTTTAGTAAATTGCACTTTGTGTCTACGGCCAACATATTCGGAAGCCTATCGGGTCACACACATATGAACATCGAGTCGGATTAAAATGCGGTTATAGTTGATAACCAAATAAGGAAAGTTTATCTCTAGACTATAAAAGTTATAGTGGTAAATTAATATGATGGTATTTATTTATTATGAATAAATAAAATACAAGATATTAATTATATACAAATTATGTTAATTAAAGAATATTCCGGAAGTCAATCTTTTGGGATATGGGGCGCCATTTTAAGTGTGCAAGATACACTTGGATTGTGCACTTTAATTAATAAAGATTGCCATAATATTAATATAAGATATTAATTGATTTTGGAAAATAGATTTATGGTAATAAGATAATTATAATCAATATAGGATATTGGCAAAATAAATTATAAGTAAAGAGATAAATCAATCTAGTCGATTTTCCTTATTTTATTGGAAAAAGGTTTTCTTCTCCTACACACTAATGGGGCGCCTCTTATCACTATAAATAAGAGGTGGGTGTCAAGCTCTTTTGTACAACACAATTACAAGAGTTCATAATTCTTGTGTAAAATAGAGAGCCTTCCATAGTGAGTTTGTGAGGGAAGAAAAGGTCCGGTCTAGCAGCCGGAGTTTTTCTGATAGCAATCCAAGGAGGATTCCGGCGAGGGGTTCGTGTGGATTAGCGATAGAGGCCGGACGCGTGGACGGCTTGCACATTGAACTACTCTCCATTGGCGGTCAAAGCGACAATCTTATAGATCATCTGAGGTATAACCGTCAAACTACTTAACGTGTTTATTGCATTAAACGAAGAACGATCTAGAAAAGGAAATCAAATTTTAAATTCCGCTCCGTTAAACTAGTGATTTCCTAACAGTGGTATCAGAGAAAGGTTTCGAGCTTAAGCAATAAGCATAATTTAAAGAGGAAACATACATGACATATAAAGGGGTAAGTACATTGAGTACTTATTAAAAGGTACTATCTCCGTCCAAAAATGTAAATTCACTTAGGTTTTTTCACACAGATTAAGAAAGTTGGTTAAATTCGTTACGTGTCATTAATTTTGATGAAAAAGTCTATAATAACCTTTGAATGTCATTAATGTAAAGTAGTGAGAAGTTGGTTGGTAAATAATAAATGAGGGGTAAAATGAGAAAAATATAATAAATGCTTCATTGGTTAACTAAAATGGACTTATATTGTGGGACAAAACAATAAAGCTAAATGGTCTTACATTTTGTGATGGAGGTAGTAGAGCTATTGAACAACATGCTTTATAAGTAAATTACTCTTACATCTGAGTATCATTTCGTGGCCCACAACACGTCATGAGTTTCCGAGGGTTTCTAGTCTTAGCTTATCTTTGTTATATAAGGTATTCAAGGGCACTATGCATAGTAAAGGTGTACCAGGAAACACAACCATTGCGACCCTGTAGGGATGTCACTAGCAGTCCCTGGAAGTCGTCCCGTTAAAGAGTGATCGGCAGAAGTCGTCCACTTTGTCTAATCAACACCACATTACAATATTGTATCATGCCTTACCATGGGTTTCAAGATATTTAGTCTTTTATCCAGTCAAGTATGTTATTTAACATCAACCAGGCACCTAAGTTCATTCAAGGAAAAAGGCTCACCTAACAACTCTAGTCCCTCATCCTAGACTTCTAGACTCTAACCAAATCCTACCACATACACAGACAATGATGAGTCCCAACTCATCAAAGAACAAGGCATATCCTAAGTTACGGTCACGTGTTTCATCTCGTCAAAGAAACCATGAACGCGTTAAAAACTTATTCATAGCTTTGTCAAGTTATATCAAGTTAATTAGATCAAATAGGAAGGTCCAAACCTAATCTAAGCCTTAAAACCACAAAAATAAACAAGATTGGGTTTGGCTTGCACCACCATCCTTTGGAGCGTGCCACACGCACCATGAAAATCTAAAAATGATTCTGCTCAGTTCTGGCATGTGCCAGACCCTGTTGAAATAGTGTCCTAAACCCAATCGGGTTGGACCGGATCCGACCGGGTCGGATCATTTGTACTATTTCTTTATGTTTATGCATATATTAAATGGCTTTTATGTTGTCATATATATGTTCTTTTAAAGAACCAATTATGAATTGTTATATGATAACGTCCTTAGTATTAAATCGTGATAGAGAAAAACCATGATAGGCGATTATGGTTGATGAGATCTCTAATCACTTTAATAAGTTTGATACTTAAATGTCTCTAGGTGATGTACTATTAAACAGGGCATTGATAGTATAAAACAGACTAGCACGTATTAGATGTCTTCTGCCTTTTTGGGCGAGGATAGATCTCGTCTATCGAAGTGTAGAGACACTTGGGTATGCGTGGGCGTGTATTAGAGAATGCGTGACGTTAGGATCGACCCACTTACACGGATAAGTGTCACACTATGTGGCGGTTGTGTAATTATCCTTAAGACCGAGTCTTCATGGCATCACGGTGTGGATTGTCATGCTTTGACACTATTGAGGTTTCCACAGCCATGGGGCGATCATGCGGTAGTGATTGGGTGTGATCTTGAAGCATCGCGGGGTATACATGATTGGTCGTCCGGGAATCGCGTACCACTTTTCAAAGAGGGTAAATATCCGAAAGGGCCTTCTTATAAGGAATGTCTCGCTCGTGAATCTTTGCAAAGTGGGAGTAAACGTGTTACTTGAGAGAGCCTGATATCCGGACTATAAGACACGGTTGTCAATGTTTGACACTCGACGCACGACCGTTGGGATATTATTATAGCGATAGGATTGTAAGTTACACGGTAATCATCGCTTCATATGAAAGGTAGTAGTCATTGCATTTGACTCTTCCGATGATTGGGGTCACGGTGTGTTACTAGACGCTATCCCGTGATCGTTAGGCATGAAGGAAATTTCGTAATTTGCACTTTGTGTCTACGGCCAACATATTCGAAGCCTATCGGGTCACACACATATGAACATCCACCGGATTAAAATGTGGTTATAGATGATAACCAAATAAGGAAAGTTTATCTCGAGACTATAAGGGTTATAGTGGTAAATTAATATGGTGGTATTTATTTATTATGAATAAATATAATACAAGATATTAATTATGATGATTAATTAAATATGTATATTGATACATATGATTTTCAAAATATGTATATATGATATACATGTATTTTTGCAAATTAATTAATCATAGCATTATATTAATTAAAGAAGTTTCCATAAGTCAATTAATGAAGATATGGGGCGCATTCTTGTTGTGTGTATGACACACTTGGATTGTGCAATTTAATTAATAAGATTACCATAATATTAATATGTGATATTAATTGATTTTGAGAAAATAGATTTATGGTAATAACATAATTTGCATTCAATATAAGATATTGGAGAATTATAAATTATGGATTCATTTAATATAAGATATTAAATTAAAAGAGATAAATCAATCACATTAATTATGTTTCCTTATTTTATTGGAAAGAGATTTTTCTTCTCCTCTACTCCAAGGAAAAGTGGCGCCCCTTATACCTATAAATAAGAGGGATTGCCAAGCTCTTTAGTACACCATTCTTCCAAGAGCAATTGTTCTTGTGAAAAATTGCAAGAACTCATAGTTCTTGTGTAAGAAAGAGGGGGCTTCCTATAGTGAATTTGTGAGGAAGAAAAGGTCCGTCTAGCAATCGAACTTTTCATGTAGCAATCCATGGTGGGATTCCGCGGGTCGTTCGTGTGTGGGTGGCGGTAGAGGCCGAACACTGGGCGGCTCCATGTTTGAACTACTCTCCTTAGACGGTCAAAGCGCCGATCTTTTAGATCAACCAAGGTAACCGCCGTCTTTAGTTTATTCGTTTATTGCTTAAACGAAGTCGATCTTGGGAAAAAGGAAATCAAATTTTGAATTCACTGCGTTCCCGCGTTGATTTCCTAACAAAGGGGTATCGAGAGAGCTTGAGCTTAAGCAATAAGCGTGTTTTTTGCGTAGTTAATTTTATCGTTTAAATCACGTAATTAAAAGATGATATATTTTGATTCGTAAACGATACACTAAAAGAAATTATTTTGTTATGTGTATTTTATGTTTCAATGTAGTTCATAGTTGTGATTAGTCGATAGATGCAAGATTCAAATCACGATACGTTAAGTCGAGGTTGAGTGATGGATTCTCGTGAACCCACTCTTCGTTAATTCGATGTGCTCGACTTTTTCGTCCCGTGATATTTATTGTGCATAGATATCTCGTTGTTTAGTCGTGTCATGGTTTAGAAAACAACGACATCCCTTTTGATTACTTAATCAAAAGGAAAGAAACAAAAGAGAGATTTAATTTTAATTTAATTTTAGAATAGTTCTAATTAATTAAAATTAAAATTAAAATCATTTAAAATTAATCGTTAATTTTATTTCGATTAAAATCATTTAATTAATTAAATGTTAATTAGTTAATTGATTGGATAAAATTATTTATAGATTAAATGTTAATTGATTAGTTAAGACGCAAGTAGTTAAATTTTAATTTTATCTTTTTCATAAGATTTAATTGTATGGATTAGATAGTGTAGATATAATATGATTATATGGACCCCGATTGATCATGGACTCGAATCGATAGGATAGATGTGAATGATTTAATTTTCTCGTTGGTTTAAAAGTTGTCCTAGGCCGTTATGAAAACGTGACCTAGTTTATTTTCTGCATTTATCCCATTCCCGTTGGCTCGTGTAAGGCGGGTATATTAGATAGAATTGAATGTAACAAGAATGGAGCGAAAGATGGAGACCAAAGAAAGACGAAAATAAAGATCCCATTGGAGAATGGAGCATTAAAGATCCTATTGGCGATGCAGCCTAACCTTAGATTGTGACCAGCGGTTCGCTCGCTTTGTATTCAAACCGCACTCTAGAAAAGTCCATGATCATACCGGTTACTTTACGCATTTATTTATTTTGTGCTTGTATTTATTTTATATGATACGATAGATGCATGACTAGGCACGATCTAGATAAATGTGTAGGATGTATGTTTATAGAGATAGACATATTTATGATGAGACCATAATTAAATTAATTAAGTGAATTAATTTACATAAATACTTCCACCTCAAAAGAATCAAGTTGAAATTGCCTCCCATATTATAATGACGGTGAAGAGCCCTTGTTCGGATCCAACTCATCACCCAAAGCAGGGGTTGACCTACCTCGGCATATATCGTTATTATCGAGATATGATCGTATGAGATCTCACGAATATTGGGGTTATGACTTGACTAAGAATTCTCTCGCCACCACCCAAAGCGGGTCGTTTGAATTTTAGAGGCAAGGGTTTGACTACTTCATAAGATGAAAATTGTCAAAGAGTTGACTAGTCAAACAACAAGAGTCGATATAAGATACGATTGACAAAGGGTTGTTGTCTACCTATTAGACTATTTTCGCCCACCACCAAAAGCGGGGTCGCGGTAGTTTAGTGGGATCTTGTCCACTAAAGAAATTAATAATTCTTGAAAGTCAATTGGAAGTAGTTGACTAGTGGGAGCAAAATCATAAACCAAAAGACCATTTTTGATTTTGCGTGTATAAACAACAACACTCTTTTATCTTTATTTTATGTTGTAGTTTTAGCAAACTTTATATTTATGTTTAATTCTCGATTAGTAAAACCAAATTATGATGATCACCTTCTTCGAGAAACGTTCTCAAATATGGTTACGTAATTTTAATCCTTTTAAAATGAGCAATGACATGAGCAATCCCGTTATAGTAGTTAGAGACAATGAGACTACATATTTGATGGAGTATTCCAAGGCTTTGATTATTAATGAAAGCGAAGCTCATGATATGATTAAATCATTTGAAATAAGTTTCAACGAATTAGTCATATATTGATACGATCTAAGATGATCATTCTCACATATGATGACAATTAATTCAAACGTTGGATAAGAATGACCACGCCTAATTTTGGAAAGGTTGTTTTCAAAATTGTAAGATTTAAGTATCGACTTAATTCTATCATTGCTTAAAGGTTAATTAAATAGTCAATATTTTGAATACGATTCAAAAGGATGAATAAACTATTTAATAAACTTTAGATTTTCTTTATGAAAGGAAATCAAAGACATAGCTCTTGTGATCCTTCTTAAGTCTTATGAAGACTACAATAAGAAACATTTTTCAAGTGCTTAAAGGATTAAAAAGGAAATTTAGGGCATGTGCTTAAATAGAGAACTTATTGAAGTTTCTATTCTAGGCAAGTGAGTTGAGATAAATCTATCTAAGTTCAAGTCAACTCTTAGATATATGATGTCTTACGAGTGTGATTAAATTAGAAAGATTAAATACAGATATGGAAGGTGAAGCAAACGTTGTAACACTTACCACATTCTGGATCTAGTAAACTGATAAGGGAACTAAATAAATGTTATTATGTTCCGGTTCTTATGAAGGACACAAGTTCAGTTATTTGTTAGGATTTAGTAGACACATTCAATTGTAAAGAATAAATGTTATTCCGATAAAGTTGGAAGGTCACTGAACCTAACATACTAGACTGTTGTCACTATATAGTTGATATATGTGATAAGATCTTAACTAAATATTTGTATGGCTGTTATCCTTGATTTGTGGTTACTCTAGGCATAGTCTCTCTGGAAGGGAAGCGTGTAATTAAGCGTCATTCTGATGCTGCTGAACCATATGATCATGAATCATGTGGGTTATACGTACCTTATCCAAAGAGGACTAAAGTACCCTTTTAAGAAAAGGTTATGAAATCTAGAAGATTGACCAAAGCCCAAACATATTGATGTTTGTTGGCTTGTGACAATTTATACCATAAACAATTGTTTGTCTCTCTCTTGGACTATTTTTAGAAATAGTTGAATGTACTTATTGAAGTACAACAATTGAACGCCCGATAGGTTCGAGCTAGTACGAGTATGAGATTGATTTGAGCTACTTAGAATTAATATTCAATCGGATTGAAGTAATTAATACTCGAAGGGTGTTTTCGAGAGGTCGCCTGGTGAAATAAGATTCTCCTTCAAGGATACCATCTTTGGGATACGCAATTGGATTGTGTTCCCGTGAATGGAAGCAACACTTTATATGATAAAGGTGTGACGCAAGCCATGCGAAGTATCCCTTACCCGCTTTCGGATAGTGCCACTTATACTTAACCGAGTTCCAAAGAATAAAGGTTGAATAAATTCCATATTAGACATGGAAGATGATAATGTCGAATCTATCTTAACCGATGATTTGAAGTTATCATAGGCAAAGTTAGAAAGGCTTGGAGCCTAGTACGACATATGCAACTTTGTGGAATATCTTAGCAAGTACTGCTGGATATTATTTACTTGTCCATGAGCAAAATGTTTGTCTCCAAACATGTCTTTGTCTTATAGAGGAAGTGTTTTTTCCAAAAGAAACAGTGGGAGTGAATCAGATCTCAAAAGAGTTTGGGAATCACAAAGATATATTCAACCAATGGAACATGAGCAGACGCCACATAACGATGAGGTGTAGATCACTGCTCAGTGCACACAAAAGTTCTGTAAGTCTGTGGATAACCTCAAGCCTGAAAAGGTTGTTGGTATGTTCATCTTGAAGAATGAATATCTCACGACTTATGAAAGAATGTTTGAAAGGCAAGATTGAGAGATATGGCCAGGAGCCATAATATCTGAATTAGATTCCATTAGTGACAGCCAGATTGTAAACCTAGTCTGCCTTACCTAAGGAATGTCCTCGAAAGGTCGACATGGATTGTAATATGATTACCATCAGGCTATAGTGACGGCTGAGGGGTACGGGGTGTAAACCTTGTAATTACCTTTATGCTGCCAGCTGAGCCCAGTTCTATTTAGATGATGCTTGTTATAACTTGATATCATGGCTATATGATAGTGTTGAAGACGCTGGGCAGACAGCTCAATGCTCATAGACTATAACATGATATGTGAGCCCACGAGGTCCATTTATGGACTCAAACAAGTTTCTCTAGACGATCTCTTTGTTTGATAATCAAAGGAGTTTGATTTAGTCAAAAGAAGGATATGCCCAATGTGCAAGATGGATAGTGGGAGTGTGTTATGATTTTTGAGCAAGGTATTAGATATCTATCTCGAGAATTATCACCCCATGTCACAACTAATTTAATGTTTGGTAGTTCAAGGTCTTTACTGAAAGCACTTGGATTAGCGGCTTGGAAATAAGAATCTATAGCGATAGATTTAATCATTGTTAGATTATAGTTTACCTACATAGATCACGATAGGAGACACTGCTAGCCCGTGTTCTCAAGATCTATCTATCTTAGGACGTTAGTCCTAAAGATGAGGAAAAGGATGATACTTATGAAAGGTTTCCTCTCTACGGAAATTGGAACCATCATAAAAGTTATGCTAGAGGTTCACACTCCATGAATAGTCATGAGCAAGTATGAAAGTAATTCTAGCAAACGTCGAGAATATCCTTAAACAAGTTAAGGAAAGTTCTTAGTTTATTGAAACTTGGAATTAGATAAACGTAGATATACGCACGTATATCCTAAGTCTTATGAAGGCGAGTGGGAGCTACGGTGCTGGTTTGCGATCACTTTATTTAAAGTGATACAGAGAGCTAGAAATGTTCTAGCTTATGGGCATTGTAAAATCTACAACTAGGCCAAAAACACAGTAGAGGCCTTGGAGGCGCGCCGGAGCAAAGATACATGGATATAGAAGGTTCATTCTCGAACCTTGTACGGTTCTTCCACCTTTTCTATATAGCCGATATAGTAAGTGGATTCATTGCTTGAAGCAAGGACCAGGGTCTCGCCAAAGATTCGTGTGTGTGTTGAGGCGCCTCCTTTGACTTGGTCAATTCGAACATGATGTGAAGATAGTCCGAGTCCCCACGGATAGCGATCCGTTTATGGCTGTAATCGGGTTAAGCGAGTATTGCATGAGATTCTTGTGTTTCAACTTGGTCTTGTGTGTGCTAGTGATTGGTTTTAGGCCAAGTGGGAGATTGTTGAAATAGTGTCCTAAACCCAATCGGTTGGACCGGATCCGACCGGGTCGGATCATTTGTACTATTTCTTTATGTTTATGCATATATTAAATGGCTTTTATGTTGTCATATATATGTTCTTTTAAAGAACCAATTATGAATTGTTATATGATAACGCCCTTAGTATTAAATCGTGATAGAGAAACCATGATAGGCGATTATGGTTGATGAGATCTCTAATCACTTTAATAAGTTTGATACTTAAATGTCTCTAGGCGATGTACTATTAAACAGGGCATTGATAGTATAAATGGACTAGCACGTATTAGATGTCTTCGTCTTTAGGCGTGATAGATCTCGTCTATCGAAGTGTAGAGACACTTGGGTACCGCGTGGGCGTGTATTAGAGAATGCGACGTTAGATCGACCCACTTACACAGATAAGTGGTCACACTATGTGGCGGTTGTGTAATTATCCTTAAGACCGGAGTCTTCATGGCATCACGGTGTGGATTGTCATGCTTTGACACTATTGAGGTTTCCCCTAGCCATGGGGCGATCATGCGGTAGTGATTGGGTGTGATACTGAAGCATGCGGAGTATACATGATTGGTCGTCCGGGAATCGCGTGCACTTTCGGAGGGTAAATATCCGAAAGGGCCTTCTTATAAGGAATGTCTCGCTTCGTGAATCTTTGCAAAGTGGGAGTAAACGTGTTACTTCGAGAGAGCCTGATATCCAGACTATAAGACACGGTCGTCAATGTTTGACACTCGACGTACGACCGTTGGGATATTATTATAGCGATAGGATTGTAAGTTACACGGTAATCGCTTCATGAAAAGGTAGTAGTCATTGCATTTGACTCTTTCGATGATTGGGGTCACGGTGTGTTGCTGTGCGCTATCCCGTGATCGTTAGGCATGAAGGAAATTTCGTAATTTGCACTTTGTGTCTACGGCCAACATATTCGAAGCTTATCGGGTCACACACATATGAACATCCAAACGGATTAAAATGTGGTTATAGATGATAACCAAATAAGGAAAGTTTATCTCGAGACTATAAGGGTTATAGTGGTAAATTAATATGGTGGTATTTATTTATTATGAATAAATATAATACAAGATATTAATTATGATGATTAATTAAATATGTATATTGATACATATGATTTTCAAAATATGTATATATGATATACATGTATTTTTGCAAATTAATTAATCATAGCATTATACTAATTAAAGAAGTTTCCATAAGTCAATTAATGAAGATATGGGGCGCATTCTTGTTGTGTGTATGACACACTTGGATTGTCTTGATTTAATTAATAAGATTACCATAATATTAATATGTGATATTAATTGATTTTGAGAAAATAGATTTATGGTAATAACATAATTTGCATTCAATATAAGATATTGGAGAATTATAAATTATGGATTCATTTAATATAAGATATTAAATTAAAAGAGATAAATCAATCACATTAATTATGTTTCCTTATTTTATTGGAAAGAGATTTTTCTTCTCTCTACTCCAAGGAAAAGTGGCGCCCCTTATACCTATAAATAAGAGGGATTGCCAAGCTCTTTTAGTACACCATTCTTCCAAGAGCAATTGTTCTTGTGAAAAATTGCAAGAACTCATAGTTCTTGTGTAAGAAGAGGGGGCTTCCTATAGTGAGTTTGTGAGGAAGAAAATGTCCGGTCTAGCAATCGGAACTTTTCAAAGAGCAATCCATGGTGGGATTCCGCGGTGTTCGTGTGGATCAGGCGGTAGAGGCCGAACACTGGGCGGCTCCATGTTGAACTACTCTCCTGAGACGGTCAAAGCGTCGATCTTTTAGATCAACCAAGGTAACCGCCGTCTTTAGTTTATTCGTTTATTGCTTAAACGAAGTCGATCTTAGGGAAAAGGAAATCAAATTTTGAATTCATTGCTGCGTTCCAGCGTTGATTTCTAATGACCCGCTTCTAGCGTATGCCAAATCATTCAAAAGCATTATGTTTTTATTTTTCTTGAATTTGGAACCCGCCACACCTTGTTGGTGTGAGCCATAACATTTAACACGATACTGTTTGTCTAATGTTCAAGTATGGAGTGCACCAAATCCTTACTGTCGTGTGCCAACGATCAGAAATAGCTTTAAAACCTGCAAATTTTCTGCAACTCAAGTACACGGCCAAAACCATGACATATACATCGGAAAAGCATACCAAATTCATACCAAAACCACAACTTCTACTCTACAAACACTATATAACAACAATTGTTCAACATGAATACTCTCTTACCTTGAATTCAAGACAAAATGATTCCAAACTTGAAAGATGAAGAGCCACACTTCTAAACTTCGGCCTAAACCTATAAAAGCACAATCTAATCTTGAATACTATGATCAAATGTATATAAATACTTAGAACAATGATAAGAGCTATTTAGAACATCTATAAACACCCATACTTCAAGATTCTAGGATGGCAAAAACCATACCTTTTCGGATCACCACAAAAGTTGTATCAAAACGCTCATTGTCTCACATCGAATCTTTCCATCTACTTCGATCTACGTTTCAACGTTTCATCTGTGAGTTACTGGGAAGATTCTATGTTTCTCCAAAGGTTGCCAAAAGTTCAGGATTTCCCAAAATTTTCACGTTTTTTGATTTTCTGAAAACTCCGAAGTTAATGGGAGATTTTATTTCCCAAAAATAAATCTCATATTAATAATTTTTTTCCCAGAAAATAATATCTATATCTATCTATATATAATATATAGAGGAGTGAATTTAACCCGATTATCCGATTGACCCGCTCCAAACACCCATTTGACCCGGCTTATACCCGAAACACGCAAAAATAAATAAATAAATAAATTTGATAGAAGAAAACACAGTAAATCCCTAGAATCATGGAACGGATTACCTGCTATTGACCAAAAAAAAAATTTGATAGAGGTAAAACACAGTAAATCCCTAGAATCATGGAAGAAAACACAGTCAAAAACGAAAGAGGGTTTTCCATAATTTTGTTTCTTGGTTGTGTTTTTTTTTTTTTTTTTTTTTTGATAAGTATCAATTATGTTTAAAAAAGTATCAATTATGTTCGATCTTCAAATTCTGTCAAAGTCAGAAGAGGAATCGGTTTTCCACTATAAATCAGTGCAAAGCAAACTCAACGGAAGGGATGAAAGAATGCTCGCTCTCACACCGTTCATAAGGTATGGTTTGAATCTCTCTCAAAAATAAAAAATTTTAAAAAAAAATGCTCTGCAAGATGCTACAAATCCATAATTTTGTTTCTTGGTTTTTTTTAAGGGCCTGATTTTGTTTAATGACAGATTTTCGATTTCGGTCGACAAGCATCTGCAAAAATGGAACCTTTCATACACAGAGCAGTGATAGAATATGACCAAAATGGTTTGTAATTGTGAATCTTTCATGGAGGATTAATATTCTACATGAAGATTAAGTTGTGTTAGTTTTTGTTTTGCCGCACATGTCTAATTTTCTTCACAGGAAGGTTTGCAGTTTTGTAAATGATGCCATTGGTTCAAGGATAATTTTCTTCACCTGAGGTTCACAATTCAACATCTTTTGATGCATTTTTCTATTATGATTGTCTATTCTTTCTGAGAAAATTGAATTTCACATTCGGGTTGATTCACTATGGCAGTGGAGGAGAGGAGAGGAGAGGAGAGGAGAGGAGAGAAGTCTTCAATATAAATCGACGTTCCTTACAATATTAAGAGCAACTTTTTATTGATATTCTCATCTCATCCGGGTAAAATTTCAACTGCTTTTGATCGATTCTTTCTTTCCTCATGTCTATTCCTATGTTGGTGTTCATGGAAATCGATGCTCTTCATAATCGCCATCCTTGCGTTTTTACTGAATGTTTATTGAATTTGGTTGTTCATCCTCACATTTGGCTGTTATATTCCTTCATTGAATTCGTTCGTTATTTGCCAATTTATCATCATCAGTGGTAAAATCTTTCTTTTTAATTCTTTTTTCTGGTGTCTATTAAATATCATGATTAGGATTGAAATGATAACATTTCATTTTGTACTGAATTTTGTTGTCACAGAAAAACCACAAAGACCCTTCATTTTGTGTACAAGGTTTAAAATCGATCCTGCAGCAACACTGCCGAGCGTATACGGAAATGTGAAATCGATCCTTTTCTTTAGGCTCTCTAATTACTTAAATTTTGTGTTTTTGTGTTTGGGGTCGGTAGCGAAGAATGAAATCCAGCCATTCGAGAACAATGCTCGAGATTTCTTGATTTGCATAAACAGCGTTGAAAGCTCGATTTTTTTTCTTCTACGCTTGATTTGGCTTCATAAAACATCTTGAGGTATTTGTCGGTTCATTAACCGATCGAATTTTTTCATATAAATTAGTGATGTTTTATATGGATGTAACCTTTCATGTGGATTGTGCTATTTCAAAGTTTCTGTCTGCAGGTACCCGAAAACTATTGTAGTCTTGGTGCTTTAAATGGAAAGGGACAAATGGGTCCAAGAAGACTCTTGAATTTTGCATAATCACATATAAAATGTTCTCATTAACTGATTTCTCCATCGTTCAAGCTATCCAGAATGATTTTGGACGCGTTTTCATCTTGACAAGGTATGCAATTCATTTTGTTTCTTAACTTTGTTGGCCGAATGTATGATTTGTTGTGCTTGGGTATTTATTCTTTGTTATAAAATGACTTTTGTGTTGAAGTTGGGCTTGCTATTAAAATTTTATTGCATATAAGCGGTATGAAAGATTGATGGAGAAAATCATCTTATTTTCCTTTCTTCCTGGATAATCCAAATGTTTGTGTTAAGAGCACTTTCACAGTGATCCAAATGTTTGTGTTAAGAGCACTTTCACAGTGTCGAAATTCAGATTTTTTTTTTTCTTGGGATGGGGAGAAAATTCATATACTAATGTTTGTAATGCTTTGTATTGTAATAAGCATAATACTAAAAGAAATGTGAGTAGGCGTCAAAGTTGTGATTTTGCTTAGGTTGGAAAGTTTGAATGGCCATTGTGATTCAAAGTTGTGTCAAATTGTTGTGTAATTTGTTTGTGGTTGTATCATTTTTTTTTTCATCTTTGGACAATGCAGTATTTGTACTGCTTGATCTCTTTTCATTCTCCTAATTATTGTCCAGTTTGCAACCACTGAAACATGATAAATGCATGCAAGTCTAAGTTGCCTAATGGTGTTTGGATGAAAGATCTGCTTAGGAGTGCATTGATGCATTTTTTTTTGATTTTTTATCTATCTTAATCGTAGGGTATGTAATTGGCATTGAAACTTTGATTATGTTTTTTACTAAGAGGAAACATGAAGTATGTTGGTTAATGTTTAATGCCCAATTTCATAAACTTTTTTAAAACATAAATTATAGTCGATTCATTACTAGGAGGACACTTGAGGATTCATTTCAATTATCATTACCTCTCCATCAACATAGTTGATGGAAAATTGAACATGTTGTCTACCGATTCAACTTCATTTATCTCATTACAACAATACAGATTCCTTTGAGTCACCGGGTATGCCTTTGTCTATGATTTAGCAGAGAGTTGCAATGACATTGTCTAAAACAACAATGTCTTCTTATTCTAATGATTAAACTCCACTTTGTCTATGATTTAGCAGAGTTGCAATGACATTGTCTAAAACAACAATGTCTTCTTATTCTAATGATTAAACTCCAAATACATTCAAGATTGATTCTCAAGATCTTCATGCACCATTTAATACACACCGTGAAGATAACGGGGTTGACATAGGTAATGTGGCATCATGCACCATTTTCTCCTTCAATTCCGGATTTCTATCCACCAGTCAAATATTTGCAGTTTGGCGTAGCCATGGTTTATGTCAGTTTTAGGATTAAATCAATTGAAGGTATGGCGCCTTTTCAAGTTTCTCTCATCGTAATTGTGAGTTTTATTCATAATTGCTGAAGAAAACATGACGTGCTTTGTTTTTTTTCTTATGCAATTTCAGTGTTATAGGTGGTCACAAATATTTGTGATTTGTCTTAGCGGTTTATGTCGATTTTAGAATTAAATCAATTGAAGATCTCGTCCGCTTTTGAAGTTTCACTCATCGTAATCGTGAGTTCTGTTCGAAAGCTGAAGAAAACACGAGGTGCTTCATTTCTTTCTTATGCAATTTCGTGTTCTGGGTGCCTGAGTGTTTATTCATTTATTTTATTTATGCAGTTTTGGGTTATGGGTTTTGCTGATTTTGTAGTTTGCGTATATTGTGGTTTGAATGTTTTATTATGTTGATGCAGGTTAAATGACATGGGATGAAAAGAACAAGGTAAGAAAGTTTCATGTTTAATTTATTATTTTTTCTATTTATTTAGTTATGGTTTGCGTTCCATTTTACGTTAACACATGTAATTTTACCGTATGCATAAGCACTGATTAGAAATTTTGTTGTGTTATATGATGTATCATAGTCACCGATGTTGTGTGTGTGTGTGTTTTTTTTTCCTTTTTATTTTATTACAATTTTTCGATGACTTCATGAATATTGGGGCTTTAGATATTTTAGGCGGCAACAATTAATCCATTTTGATCTTCTTGGTGATGATGGTGATGATGATACCGGGGTCCAACCTAACTAATTATCTTTAAGAAGGCGAGAACGGAAGATGTAAAGGAATGTGTGAGGTGATTATGAATACACATGAAATTTCTATTGTATACACGTTTGTTTGTATATATAACTTCAGATTTTATCATTTTAAGGTGTTTGGCTCTATAAAATCTTTGTATTTACATGTAATCAAGCTTTAAGGTTTTTGGCTGTATGAAATCTTTACATTTACATGTAATCAAGCTCTTTGAATTCCGTGCATAAATACAGATATATCGCAAAATTTTATTCAAGATTATGAAGTTTATTTTAGAAGTAATTTGTGTCCGAGCGAAGTTTCTTGATAGATTCCCTCTTTCTCTTTCTTTTTATAAAAATAGAAGTTTCAATGCCCTCAATATTTTCTTCTAAAAATTCATTTGTCCCGTGCATTATGCACGGGTTCGTTACTAGTATATAATATTCTAATTTATAAAGACTGTTTTGCTCTTATTGAAAAATCAAAATATTAGACAAGTTATATCTAGTTCATTGCAGCATCACCCGAGTCACATCGTTTCATATCATTTCTCTTTGTTCAAATCATGTTAGATTTAGTTTTTGCATTTGTAGTTCGTTTTCATTATTCAGTTTAAATTGCTTTTGTGATTGTGAAGCGGAAAACTCCTATGTTCCTTTCATTACGCCTAGACTAGATGTTCGCGTACTCGACTAGATTTCTCCATGGGGACACAACATTGACTCACCTATCTAGACTACAGTTGACCCGGTACTCTGCCGGTTAGATTGGACATCTAGAAAGGCCGATCAAGCTAATTATAAATCAACTCATATAAGTATCAGTAAGAAAGCATACAATGTTTACAAATTACAATGCACTATTAAAGCATACAGTAGTGAACAAGGCTCTTTAGACAGGTTACAACAAGATGATACGAAAAACCAAACGTGTAGTCAATCTTGTATTAAGTTTTGACCTTGGATTTGTAACCTCTTTTTAGTGGGTTCCTTTTTATTACCTTTTAGATTCTGTTACACAAAGTGTAACAACTCAATTGCCTTCATCAAGACACATCTGGATCACAAGAATGTCTTATCAATCTCCTTGACATGTACAACAACCCTTACTTAGACTCACTTCAATTCAACAAGTATCTCTCTGTTCTGAGATGATCTGCACTTCTTCGATGACACCAAGCTTGCTTATGAATCTTTGATTGTTACTTTTGCTCAACAACAGCTTATTAAGTCTCCACATTGAGCTCAATCCAGCTTGAACATACAACACCACCTTCACAATAGACTTGACATCAACTATGTCTTTCTGATTTCACTTAGACTTCAAACTAAAGTGTATGGATTGATTTCAATTGCAAGAGAGTTTAGAGAGTTATAACAATGCCTTATCTTTGGCAGGATAGCTTTAAACTCTTCAAGAACTCTGAATGGCATTTTTTGTAAGCAGATATGCAAGGGTTAGGCAAAAGAGAACTAACCGTTGAATTTGATTTTTTTCCAATAAAAATTCAGCTTGTATGGTACAAGGAAGTTTACTCTCCCTTTCCTCTTCGCCCTCTCTACAAATTTTAGGTATTTTGGAGCTCAAATGATTAAATGATCTATTGGAGGGAAAATTGGGGGCAGATCCTCTGCTGTTACAATATCACAGTATTGGTATTGTGTGTGTGTTGGGGAGGGATAAACTTGGAAATTCAAACCTAAACTTAAAAAAAACTTAAAAAAAAAACATAAGTCAAACTTCTTCACAACCTGTAATACAAATAGTGATCCCAACTCAGAAAATTGAGTGTAAAGCAAGTGGTTGATAAGACATACGTACTTGCTTTACAGTTTATACCTTATGATGACTTTGTGCACTTTGGTAATTATTGATCTTATGGTGATCCATTTGTCTTCATTAGCTGAAAGTTAAATGATTAAGCATCACACTTAATGATACATAAGTGTATCAAGTTGTGTCCCATGTTGCAATGTCTCATTATAATTCTTGATGTTTTCATATTTTGGTCTTTGATTTGGAATGTAGCTTTGATCAATGTGTTGGGACACTTGTATATCACTTGAAATGAATTAATATAGTTTTTGTGTCTAATTCAATTGGCATTAGTACATATGATATGATACACACAATAGTGACATAAATTTGATCTTTAACGATAGGGTATTCAGAGTAATGACAAGAAACAGTATAAACATATAAAATCAATCCCATAACATACATATTAAGTATTCAACTCAATGTCAATTACTCACTTATTTATTGTGATAGAAGTTGTGTTATATTAAAACAATCAAACCAACACAACAAACTATGGTTTGAGAGCCAATTACTCAACAAGATTATTATATGAAAAAAATATCAAAATTAGTCATCGAGAAATTCTAATGCGGTATGATACATTTTTCTACATGTTTTGCTTTGTTCTTTCACCATTATTGCTTTCCTTAGAAATGAAAACACCATTGTACCTACGACTCTATAAATTCAATTGTTATTTTTTGTTTGTGTTTTAAGACGGAAAAATAGAACACCGAAGATTTCAATTTTATTCGATTTCACAAGTTTCTTCTTCCTTTGCTTTCATTCTAGTGTTTCATTAACACATATTTGTAGTGTAATATTATGGGAGAAAAAAATCTCCAGTCAACTGAAATCTGTACTATATGATAATACTATCCTGATTTTGTCTTTCGTTGGATCCAATTGTGTTATCTTACTATCGTGTTCTTCGATCTTCACTTTGAGTGTAGTTTCAACGAGATTTCGCCCGTTTTAAAAGTTATTGTTGTTTCAAAGAGAATGCGAATAGATTCATATTGTTTTAGATTTAAAAGATTGAAATCATAATATAAGGGATTTTTTTTTGTAGTGAAGGGATATAAGGGCATTTGGTGTCTTTTGTTTTGTGCAACTTTTATGATAAATCCCACATGAAGTATGATTTGCTGATGCTAATCAATCAGATTTAATTTTTTTAGTTCTACATATATAATAAACCATCCATTCCAAAATTTGTGGACCACCATAAATTCGTTTTTTAATGAAAATTCTTTAAAAATGTCATAATCGTGCATTTAAATAATTTCGATTTTGTTTCGTTAAAAGAATTAAAATAATAATAAATAAATGCAACTCAGACGCCGATTATTATTACAGTAGTTTTATGGTGGTCCCGATCAAATAATTGACCACCACGCCATCAATTTGGAGAAATATGATTGGGTATTGATTTTTAAACATCGGAACACAAAACATTAAAATCCTATTTGTTTGACACACCAAATAAGATTTTGTCAAGGCACTTATCAGAAATTTAGGTATTATTTAGAACTAAAATTACAAGTAAATCGCCCAATGGTATAAACCCTAAACGGCCTCCTCTCTCTATCCTATATATACGACACGTGGCAACATCCCCTCTCCCGCTATGGACTCATCCTATAAACTCTCTTCCTCCATTTCTTTTGTCCCTCAATCTCCCCTGTTTTATCCCAAATCACCGATTCATTTTTTTTTTTTTCTTCTCCTTCATTGTTCCGAAATTTTCTCTAATAAAAACCAAGGGAAAAGTCCAGCGCTAAATCCCTGTTTTAGTTCTTCTTCTGTATGTGCAAAAACCATGGAAAATCGCAGTAGGATGGAAGGTTCATCGGATTCTCTATTTGATGAACTTGACCTTGAAGTTGCAGATATATTAATAAACTTTGCGGATTCAGTTCTAAAATCAGAGTGTAGTAAGGCTGTTTCGCCGTCGTGGTGTGTAAAAAGGAAGAGGTCGGCGCTGCGAAAGTCTTCTACCCTACAATTACGGTCACCACCGCTGTTTCCATCTCCGGCGGCTTTACCACCAGTTGGATTTGAAGTGAAGAAAAGCGTTGAAGTCAATGCGGAGGAGGCGCCAAGCCCGAACTCTATCCTCCTTTTTCCACCAGCACCAGAATCGAGTGAATCTGATGAAAAGTCCAACCTTTGTCTCCCCCGTAACTCTAAGAAGGTTAATTTTAAATTTCAATCCTCTTATTATCTTTTTATTTCTTCCTGAATTTCACTCTCTTTAATTTTACGTTCCATAAAAAATTACGCTTTTATTCGCATCTTTTTAATAATTAAATTCTGTGGTCTGCAGGCGAGAGAGGAATTGGTGGAGGAGATAGAAGGATTAAGCCGGTTCAGAGACATGCTCCGAATGGTGAATTTGCAATTTCCACGACATATTTTTTTTTTTTTTTTTTTTGGGCTGATTTTATGGGTTTTCCTTTTAATGAATTTATTATTTAAAATTAGGAAGTGGAAAAGGTGAAATCTCACTACGACAAACTATTGGCCCGAAATACACAATTGAAATCACTAAGGCAAGAGGCAAGTATTTCAAATCTTTCGATTTTGATTACATGATGAAAGCTATTTCTTTTTCTTTTTCTTTTTCGAGAACAAATAAACAATTTGATTTTGATTTTGATTTTGTTTTTTTGCTTTTGTTTTTGGCAATTGGCGTACAGGTATTTTCTTCGAGAGCTCCTCATTGTGGAGGTGGAAGGGAGCAGCTCCACTTAGGAAAACCCGAAAGCAAAAGTATTTTCGGGTCAGATTTAAGAACCAATAACCCAATTGGTTTACCCGGTCAGCAGTTGATGCATATCCATCATCCAACGGTCATGCTTGACTCCCAAGGAAGGGAGCCGTTCCAGTTCATAACCACTAGGCAAGTTTCACAGCCGTTGATCTCATCATCGCCGTATGTAAATACTGATCTTAGTATCTCATTCAGTGTTGACCCGGCCCCAACCCGAACGTGGGAATTTTTTAGTGCTAAACGGGCCAAATACGCTGAAGCTAGGATGTACCGGATGAACAAGAGGGCTTTAAGAAGATAGAGAATGGTTTGAGAGGTGATTTTATAGGAACAAAATTAGTTTGTATGTGGATGAATATGAAGTATATATTAAATTCATCCATATACACAATAAACTATACAAAAGTCAATATAGGTGATTACATCTTATCCCATTTATTATCCATCCACTTGATACAACAACGATGATATCTTAAAATTTTGTTTTTATAAATTCTCGAACAAATTTTCATCGTGTTTAGTATAAATGAAATGAATTGTTTGAAGTGCAAATGGATTGTATATTTGAAGTATTTTATCATATACCTACAATTATTACTTGCGGGGTTATTAGTTTGAAGTGTAAATGATGAGAGGTGTACGACGTTGTTGTTGTTGTTTTTTCTGGTTTGTTCTCCGTATGGTATGATATGGTTCATAAGAACATCCAAATGGTGGATTTAACAAAATGTTTAAAGCTTTAGAATAGGTTTATACTTTATACTCATTGGAAGAATGGTGACTAGGCACAGGTTTTAGGAAAAGATTTGTCTAAATGAACCGGTTCATTTCTTGCAAAGTTTTTTTTGGTTTTTTGTTTTTAAGTTTGGGTGTAGTAGAGAAAAAATTATGTGTAGTGAATCCATGCTATAAAGCTTCATAAAAGGTCTAATTGCTGTAAAGAAAAAAGGTTTATACAGATTTGATTTGGGGTGGCTAGAGAGCTAGGGTGTGGGGTAGGGGTACCCCACCCCACCTCACATAACCCCATCTTTCCACCATATCCTACCTTAGAGCATTTTGGTCATAAACCTTTTAAAATGTTTATGACTATGACAACCCTACTCACTCAACCCTACGCTATCCATCACCCCACACTACCCTACTTACCCAGCACACTATCATACTTTATCTCACCATATCTTATCATACGCATCCTACCTACATTACCCTACCGACCTACTATACTCCACCATCACCACCTTACCCTCCCCACCATGCCACCCAACCCTACCCTAACCTACTCATCACGCTTCCCTACCATACCTTACTCACACCCTATCTTACCTTACCCATCACCCCACCTTAACTTACCCTACCCTACCCTACCTTATCCACCACCCCACCCTACCTTACCCTACCCTACCTTCCCTACTACCCCACCCTACCTTACCCTACTCTACATTATCCACCAACCCGTCCTACCCTACCATACCCACCACCCCCACTCTACCCAATCTTACCCACTACCTCACCTTACGCTACCCTACCCACCGTATCCTATCCTACGTACCCTACCCTATCTCACTCTATCATACCCTACGCATCATACCTACATTACCCCACCACCTACTCTACTCCACTGTCACCTACCCTACCATATCTTACCCTACCCAACCCACCCTACCTACCCTACCCTATCTTATCTTACATCATCACTCACGTGTTTTGTCGATTTCATTATATTCCATCGCATTCCATCCGTTTTTTAAGAAATAAAAATAGACATTTTTTATTTTATTATCTCATAATCCTACATAAATATTTAAATGAAATGAAAAATCATTTTGCTCCATTTTATTCTCGCCTAAGAATTGTACTTATTGGTATCAAGGTCGAATCTCCGACTTTAATATATTAAAAAAATCTCATTTTACTTCTCCATACCTCCGTAAGAAATTTTAGAAGGAAAAAATCAAGAGAGGAAAATTTACTTTTATTATAGATAATAATATTGCAAACCAAGAAATTCTGAACAGTCATTGTATACCTTAAGGAGTTTGTTTTAAACTAATTTATACAATTATTGTAATAAGATCGTATAAAGGTAATGTATCATACTGACGATACGATATGCCACCTTTCCACGCGGAATTATCTCGAGTGGTCCAAATTGGAATGCGGAGAGTGTCCAGATATGATTTGGATGTCGAGCGGGTGAACCTTCTCGACATCAATGAGATCATATCAATGATAAAGTAATTGTTAAAGGTTTCCACATCGGCATGACCATGACGATGACCATCGAGTCGATATCGCAGACGCCAAATCCGATATCTGAGGAGTAACTTGAACAGGAAGCCAAGGTCATATTTGTCAATAGACTAAACCGCCCTTAATTTAGGGCAGAAGAGGGACATGTGCCTATAAATACATACATCCAGGAACTACGTGGGGCTTGATTCTGAACATGAAACAGATATCGTAGGCAATTCAAGATACATTCTTGAACCCAGCCGTACAACATGAAAACTCTCATCTTTCCATAAAAGGCACCATCTTGTTTATATTGCATCTTCTTTCTATTTCACCCCTAGATTCCAAGCAACCTTGACACATCACTGGTGCTTTATTTAGCATCATCATTGGCGCTAGAAGGAGAGCCTTTTTTCCTATCGGTGATTTAGAGAGAGTAGTACGATGGCGCCGTCAACAAGAAGAAAAGCAGGTAGTAAGAATGTACAGAATGAAGAACACACAGACCTAGAACCAGCAGGGGAACAAAACCAGACTATCCTTGAAAAGCCCACTGGTTCTAAGGCTGTAGTTGTGCAAACACAAAAACCACAGCTTCCTCCCCAGTTGCAGGATGTTGCGGACCACTTGGCGTCGTTAGATGAAGAAGCACTTAAGCGTGTCGTAGCGTCCGTGTTTGTTGAAAAGGGATTCTATAATTTACCATACGGGCAACCTTCAGATCAACCAGGCCAGAAAGAGTTAGAAAATATGCAGGGGAAGAAGCTGGTGGATATTCAAGAAGAATGTGGAGACGAGATAGAAGTCAGTGCCACCAACTATAAGAGGCGGGTCGCGCAGGAGAAGTTTCCAAGGAGAGTCGAGGAAAGTATACGAGACGAGTTCGATCGTATCGTTGGTAAGGATCGAGACATCAATTGGCTCGAGTCACCTTTTGTTTCTGAGATCGAGGATTACCCGATGCCCGAGTCCTTCAAACCCCCAAAAATGGATCCGTATGATGGCACAACAGATCCTGAGGATCATCTATATCGATACATATCGATGATGAGGCTAAGAAATGCGAACGACGCCATGAAGTGTCGAGCATTTGACACTTTGTTAACGGCTCGAGCTCGAGAGTGGTTCCACAAACTAAGACCCGGGTCGATTTCTAGCTTCTTACAGTTGGGGCAAAAGTTTCGCGACGCGTTTATTGGGAACAAGAAGTTCCATCTGAGTTCTACCCATTTGACCAACATCAAGCAAGAAAGGAATGAGTCAACTATCGATTATATGAAGCGCTTTAATCTCGAAGCAATGAAAGTCCACAATCTCAATGAGACGCTTCAGGTCAATTTTTTCGTGGCAGGAATCAGGAACATGAAGTTATATGACAAGTTATCCAGAAAGATGCCGGAAAGCATGGACGAATGTGTGAACATAGTCCATAAATTTTGCCAAGGTGAGGAGGCAGTGCGCTTGCACACCATCTCGATTGGCCTCAACTCGAAACGATACCCGGGCCGGACTCAAGGTCACCCTAAGTGGTCATGGTGATGAGGGGAAAGCCAAGAGCCGATCGGATGACAACACCAAATACAAGTCGACTCGGAAAGAAAGGAAATTTGAAAGATAGAGACTTCATACCACTTAATCGGTCTCGGAGGAGGTGTTAGCCATCATGATAAAAAGAACATTGCTCGACACCCAAACCGATATCTAAGGATGTCGAGAAGAGGAAAAATACCCATAAATACCGTGATTATCATAAAGATGTGGGGCATGACATCAAGAGTGCTTTGATTTAAAGAGAGATATCGACGCTAGCATTCGTGAAGGTCGATTGATTGAGGTGATAGACGTGATCGGAGAAAGATGAGCCCAAAGCGCCGTGAGTATAAGAGGAAGAATTACCACGGAAGAAGAGATCGATCTCCGAATCGAGATAATCAAAGGCGTAGAGACAGGTCATCTGAGCCCGTGAGAAGGGACAATCAGAGGGATGAGCGTCGAGACGATAGGAGGGAAGATCAGGATCGAGATCCTTATGGGGATAACCGTATCGGATACGGTGTAAATACGATTGTGGCGGAACATGATTTAGACCGGCCACGATCAAGTCAACCGGTTACGGACGGGTCGAGAGAGGCCAAGAAGTTGAAATTCACAACAGAGGTAGGGTATGGACCTAGAGACGATGTCCCAAGTCCTCATGGCCGCAGTGAAGGTTTAGTCATAGAAGCAGTTATCAGTCGAGGGCTAATAAAGAGAGTCTGCGTCGATAGCGGGAGTGCTGTGAATATCCTATACTATTCAGCGTTTAAGGCAATGAAGTTAAAAGATGAAGATATAACACCATTGTCCACCCCGCTATTCGGTTTTACAGGGCAGGCCATCCACCCTATTGGATCTATAAACTTGTTAACCACAGTAGGAGATGGTGAGAAGGGGCGAACGATGGAAATGATGTACATCGTGGTCAAGGCCCCTTCAGGGTATAATGTAATATTGGGTCGACCCGCTCTTTATGATTTGAGAGCAATAATTTCCACCTACCACAACAAAGATGAAGTTCCCACATGGCATGGCACCCACGAGGTAAAGGGAGATGTGGCAAAGGGGCGAGAATTGCAACTTGGTGACGATTAAAGGAAAGGGTGTAGGCCAAGTGTTGGTTGAAGAGTTAATTCCGAGGAAGAAGAAGACAAAAGTTGGGTTCGCTTGATCCAACGGAGGAAATTCAAGTTTGGAAGGAGAAGAAATCCAGGAGTTCAAGTCGGGAAGTGGATTCCACACCCGATATGCGAACATTAGTCGATCTCCTGGTTGAGTTCCGAGATGTCTTTGCGTGGAAAGTCAGCCGATATGCCGGGCCTATCCAAAGGACATTGCAAAGCATAAGCTCAATGTCGACCCCTTCGAAGAAACCAAAGTGAAACAAAAGAAAAGAAATCTAGCACCATAAAGAAAGCGAGCGCTAAGAAAGAAGTCGACAAGTTGCCGTAGCCGGGATCGTTAAAGAAGTAGTATATCCGGATCAAGTTAGCCAACCCGTCTTAGTGAAGAAACTGATGGGAGTTGGAGGATGTGCATCGACTTTACTGATCTAAACAAAGCTTGTCCAAAAGATTCCTACCCGCTCCCTAAGATCGACCAAACTTGTCGATTCGACTTTAGGATTCAAGTTTTGGATTTTTAGATGCGTATCGAGGCTACTATCGATCCTTATGGACCCCGAGATTCGAAAAGACGGCTTTTATAACAGACTTCGGGACATTTAGTTTCGTGACGATGCCGTTTGGTTTAAAGAATGCGGGAGCAACGTATCAACGCGCAGTGAACCGGATTTTTGGAAAATTGATTGGACGCAGCATGGAAGTTTATGTAGACGATTTGTTAATTAAGAGCAAGTCCCTCGAGCAGTTTATAATCGACACGCGAGAGGTGTTCGAGGTTCTTCGTTCTGCCAACATGAAACTCAACCCAAAAAAGTGTACGTTCGGGGTCCGATCAGGAAAGTTCTTGGGATACATGATATCTAAGGATGGAATTAAAGCGAACCTGCACAAAAATCAAGGTTCTCCGAACATGCCTGTGCCTCGAAGTGTGAAGGAGGTACAAAGACTAACGGGTCGGATGGCAAAGACTCAACCGCTTCCTATCGATATCGGCACAAAGGGCATTGCCATTCTTCAAGGTTCTAAGGAAAGCAAGTCCTTTCCAGTGGGATGACAAGTGTCAAAAGGCTTTTGAGGACTTGAAGAGTTATTTGTCGAACCTGCCCACCTTGTCGTCGCCTCGAGAAGGAGAGGAGCTGTTTGTGTATCTGGCTGTTTGTGAAGAGGCGGTAAGCGCGGTGTTGATTCGAGAAGCAGAACAAGGTCAGGTACCAGTCTATTTCATCAGCAAAGACTTACATGGGGCAGAGTTAAGATATTCACCAGCTGAAAAGTTAGCATTGTGTCTAGTCCACGCGTCGAGGAAGTTAAAACCTTATTTTCAGGCACACCCGATTGTGGTAGTCACGAACCAACCCTTGAAGCAAATTTTGGCGAAGCCGGAGACATCGGGTCGACTGGCCAAGTGGGTGGTCGAGTTAGCTGTGTATGATATCGAGTTCACACCTCGGACAAAGAAGCAAAGGCCAAGCAACGCCGATTTCATTGCGTATGGTTGTCGATTCGAGATAGAACAAGAAAAACAACCACCAAGAACAAAGGGACCGTGTATGTTGATGGTGCTTAGCAAGGAGGAGCAGAGCCGGGTTGTTGCCGGGTTAGCCCAAGAGGAGAGGAATTCCCTTATGCGCCGCTTTTGAGTTTAAAGCCACTAACAATGAAGCGGAATATGGCCATGATCACAGTTTTTGAGTTGGCAATCAAGTTAGGGGTCGAGAACCTCCTGGTATACAGTGACTCACAGCTTGTGGTAAATCACGTTCGAGGTGAATATGAAGCTAAAGAGGAAGCAATGAAGAGCTATCTAAAGGTGTTTCAGGGACTGATGTCAAAATTCAAGAGTGTTCGCATCGAGCAGGTACCGAGGAGTGAGAATAAACGAGCTGATGCCTTATCTAAACTGGCATCTAACTTCAAATCAAAAAAGAAAGTTCTGGTAGAAATGCTGTCAGAGCGTAGCTACGAGGAAGCCGATGTGCAACCAATCAGTCAGGGGTCGACATGGATGGACCCGATAGCCCTTTATTTGAAAGATGGGATTCTACCATCGGACAAGTCTCAAGCAAGGAAGGTACGGTTACAGTCAGCAAGATATGCGTTATTTGATTATGTTCTTTACAGGAAGTCGTTCGTAGCCCCCTGGATGCGATGCGCATCGGAAGACGAGGGAGCCTATCTTCTCGAGGAAATACATCGGGGAGTATGCGGAAATCATTGTGGGGCACGAATGCTGGCAAGGAAGTGTAGGCTAGCAGGGTATTTCTGGCCCTCAATGCAGAAAGACGCAAATGATTTGGTTATAAAGTGTAGAGCGTGTCAGGTCCATGATGTGGTAACGATCAGCAAGCTCAAGAGATGAGTGTCATCGAATCTGCTTTGGCCGCTCGATGAGTGGGGTGTCGATATAGTAGGGCCTTTGCCTCGAGCCCCAGGAAATCTAAAGTTTGTTGTGGTCGCAGTCGATTATTTCACCAAATGGGTTGAGGCTAAAGCCCTTGCCGACATTAGAGCTGCAACCATCAAGAAATTTTTGTGGGAAAATATTTTATGCAGGTTTGGAGTCCCCAAGTACCTGATCTCGGACAACGGCACTCGGCTCTTGGATGAAAGGGTACAAAGTCGGCTCAAAGAGTTTAAGATCAAACACGAACGACATCCGTGGCTCGACCTCGATCGAACGGACAAGTCGAAAGCGCACCAACAGACGCTTGAAGATCGGTCCGAAGAAACGATTGGAAGATGAGGGACGCGATTGGGCAGCACAGTTGCCAAGCATCTTGTGGTCGTATCGAACTGCACCCAATGCAGCTACTCGAGAAACTCCTTTCGCAATGGCCTACGGGTGTGAAGCGGTTATACCAGCAGAGATCGGGTTGTCTTCACCTCGGGTTTTGGCTTATAATATCGAGACAAATGAAAACAATCTCAAGCAGGCAAAAGATGATATCGAAGAAAGGAGGGAGCTCGCATCGCATCGAGTAGCTGAGTATAAGAGAAGGATTTCCCAATACTATAACGCTCGAGTAAGGTATAAGTATTTCCAAGTTGGCGACCTCGTATTGAGAAAGAATGAAGCGAGCAGACAGGACCCAATAGGCAAACTCGAGCCGAATTGGGAGGGCCCATACAAGATACTGAAAGTCCATCCTAAAGGGGCATATCAACTTGGAAGATCAGACGGAAGCACAGTGCCTCGAACCTGGCACGCCACTAATCTTAGAAAATATTATGTGTAACTTTCATTTCTATTTAGATGTTGACATTTGTAATGCGTCGAATCGACAATTAAGGCTTTATGTTTGCAATTTGTGTAATTTTCTTTAAAACCACCATGACAAACACCCGTCGATACGATGTGCAAAAGATATAGTGAAAAAAGCCAAGTCATCGACATCGCTTATCACTCCTAACTCACTAAAAGCCAAGATGCAGGGACTCATGCCTAAAGTGCACCCTGAGTCGTGAACTCATGCTTCACTTGGGGGGCTAGAAGGGAATCAAGTCGATATGACTACACCCTAACCTAATTAATCATAAGGGAATCAAGTCGATATGACTACACCCTAACCTAATTAATCATAAGGGAATCAAGTCGATATGACTACACCCTAACCTAATTGATCATAAGGGAATCAAGTCGATATGACTACACCCTAACCTAATTGATCAACCGTAAGGGAATTATGTCGGAACGACCACACCCTGAACAAATAGCAATGATATATGAGATAAAGTAAAAGCAAGGATCAGAAGTCGAACATTTAAGAAAATTCAAGTAAAGTTCAGCCGAGCAAATTCATCGGCAAAAAGTAAAACAGAGACAAAGGAAATAAATGTTTAAGTTTACAACCAAATCGAATAAATGTTGTTTTAAATTCAGAGGTTAGGGGGGACCGAATCGGATGCATTGGGGTCAGCTTGATCTTCAATATCGACATCCTCCTCACCCTCTTGGTTCAAAGCAGGGACCACATACTTCTCATACACGGAGACACCAGACCGGAGATCGTCGAAGTATCGGCCATATCGAGGGCGGCTTCCAGATCATATAAATGCGCCTTTCCGATACTAGACACTTCAAATTCGGGAAAGACGGCCTTCACTTCGCTCAAATGCATTCGTGAAGCCTCCTTCATCGCTTGAGTCATCAAAGAACATCATTTCGTTCTTGAACTCAAGAGGCCGATAGTCCTTCCTAGCCGCTCTCTCACGACGGGTCAGAAATCGCCGACCTCGAACCGAGGTCATCTCGAGCTTTGATGGCATTAGCCAATTCGATCTTGGTGGCCTCGAGCTCTGACTTCACCTTGGTCAACTCCCCATCTCTTGCAGCCAGCATCTTCTCCGCCTTGGACAAGTTGAGCCGAGACGCTTCAAGATCAGCCTCGAGAGTCAAGCGTCGTCCATCCAACTTCTTTACCGATGCCTCAAGCTTCTCACCTCAGCGGCCTTCTTTTATAGTCTCCTCATTTTCCACCAGGGGAGGCAGAAGACTCCATCCTGACCGTGGCCACTTGAGTCATTAGCCGAGCCTGCAAAAAATGAGAGGCCTTAAAATGAAAGGCCTTAAAATTATAAAAGCCTCAAAATTATAAAGAATTGAAGGCTTACAGCTCGCATGGTCTTAGTAAACCAACTCTTTGAACTCTTCAGAGCCATGGCCTCCACTGGTGGTAGAGGTCTCCGAATCATGTCGATGCTCTGGGCCTCGGTGGAGGAATGATACGAGCCTCCTTCCCAATACCATGTCGAATCTCGAACTTTCAGCGCTTCCTTTGAACGAGGTTCTCCTCTTGCCGCTTCTCCCCATAGCCTCGCCGGGTTGGTTTCTCAAGATATCGATGACGGCGGGGTCCCAGATCGAATCGAGTCCTTTGACTCCCGTGTCGCCGAGCCGGATACGGCCTTCTTCGATCGATGCCGACCACCTCTGGATCTTCTTGGGATCTGCCTTTTTCGGTCCGCATCTTGGTTGACGACTCCATCTCTCGAAAATACTCCACCGCAAAAGTCAAAATCATTATTAGTACATAATCGAGACGAAAATAAGATCAAAGTATCAAGTCGATAAAACTAATCAAAATCCTACATAAAGCCCGAACTTCTTCATCGAGTTCCATATAGGCGCCTGGGCCAGCCGTCTCGAGATCGGCATAAGGGTATAAAGGATGCAGGTTTCGAGTTACGATGTCGGGCTGGGCTTGTTCCAACACTCTACACGACGCCGGGGGGTCAGACTCAATCTTGTCGTGCCATTTCTTAGGTCTCTTGTACCATGTATGAATATCCAAGTCTTCCAGACCGTGTCGGATAAAGAAGAAATTTGGTTTCCAATCACCATGGGATGAAATGGCCCTTCGAACAAACTCAGGGACCAGAGGACGCTTCTGGAAAGTATACCATCCCGCGTCCGGCAACCCTTGAATCGAGTAATACTGTCGAAATAGGCGGACAGTAAATTCGACCTTAGCGACTCGACACGCTAAGACGAAACCCATGAGACTCCTCACGCCGTTAGGAGCAAGCTGAGAAACACAGATCTGATAGTGTCTGAGGACCTCGATCAGACACGGATCGAATGGGTATCTCAACCCCTCTCTTAATTGAGCCTCGTATATGCCGCAGAAACCAGGGGGAGGGTCGCAAACAAACTGAAATTGGCCACTAGGGACCTGAATGTTATTGGAAGAGTAAGGGATATCGAACCTTTGGCATATAGCCTCAAATTTTTCCCGAGTTAAAATAGACATACACCCGTAGGGACCTTGCCCTTTCATCCTAGTTTGTCGTTTGGTAACAGGACGAGAAGGTGGCTCTTCTTCTTCCCCCGCTTCCCCACCGTCAATGGATCCTTCTCCGGGTAGACTATGGACAGATGTGGCAAGTTCTTCAGAAACCGTTTTCTCCCCAGATTCGTCGTCAATTTCTACAACTTCTTCCATATTCTGAGAATCACTTTCACTACTAGACATGGGAGGAAGAAAAGCAAGGAAAATGAAGAAACAAAAAATAAACTAGAAATTGGGGGCTTACTTGTGGGTTCTGTATAAAACGGGAAAAGTGGATGAGAATGAGTAAGGGTAGACTCCTCACCAGCTTGGACTCCCCTTTTATCTTCAAAAATCTGTAAATGATTTGAAGGGACGGTTTGTGGGCAGTTATAAAAGAAGTATCGCGAGTATCAAGGGCTCCATCCAATGAAGACGCTTCGTTTCCTGCGCCCATTTAATTCTGATGCAGAATGACGTCACCCTATGAAGACCTAGGGCGGCTGAGGTACTAGCCCAAATCCCGCCAAAGGAAGGTCTCGTATCGAAAATCACTTTCAAGTTCTCAGATCCGACTTCAGCATTCTAAAGAGGCCTTGTCAGATCTGGGGGGCTTATGACGATACGATATGCCACCTTTCCACGTGGAATTATCTGAGTGGTCCAGCTGGAATGCGGAGAGTGTCCAGATATGACGAGGATGTCGAGCCGGGTGAACCTTCTCGACATCAACGAGATCATATCAATGATAAAGTAATTGTTAAAGGTTTCCACATCGGCATGACCATGACGATGACCATCGAGTCGATATCAGCAGACGCTTCAGTCCGATATCTGAGGAGTAACTTGAACAGGAAGCCAAGGTCATATTTGTCAATAGACTAAACCGCCCTTAATTTAGGGCAGAAGAGGGACATGTGCCTATAAATACATACATCCAGGAACTACGTGGGGCTTGATTCCTGGACATGAAATAGGATCTGTAGGCAATTCAAGATACATTCTTGAACCCAGCCGTACAACATGAAAACTCTCATCTTTCCATAAAAGGCACCATCTTGTTTATATTGCATCTTCTTTCTATTTCACCCCTAGATTCCAAGCAACCTTGACACATCACTGGTGCTTTATTTAGCATCATCACATACTTTTCAATTTCCACAATTTTCATATAGCAATTGTGTATGATGAAAATAATAATAAAAAATTGAGAGAGCCACAAGTAAAAAAAAAACAACAGGGGAAAAGGAGGGAATCTTTTTTTCGCACGGCCATTTATGTTGTTGCACAATGATTAATTTTTTTCATTTACGCGTCTATATTTTGAATGGAGTTCGGTCAGAATGTGAAATATTATACATACCCAAATGTCGTCAGAACAAATTTAGCTTATTCTGATCTGTTAAAAGTGATATAAGGAAATATTGTAGCGCATTTACTAATGCCAATTGGTTTTAGTACAACGGTAAGCGCTTGATCCTAATATGGTATCAGAGCGGGAGGTCATGTGATCAATCCTTGCAACCAACATTGTTTCCCCAATTATATTGTGCAAGTATTGGGCCTCTTTGTTGGCATTGTGTGCACTTTATATGCCTTTGTGTGCCATGTTGGCCCGGGTTTGTTATAGGCCCACACTTGAGGGGCGTGTTAAAAGTGATATAAAGAAATTGTTATTACCCGTGTATAATTAAAATCAACAATTCGAATAAAATCAACAATTTTATTGATCCAATGAAAAGATTACACAAAGAAATATGGAAAGAAATGGTAAAGGATATGCAACGATCTGAGCCGAGATTTAACTCTTTCCTTAAGACAAATTTGCCCCGGTATGTACCCGGTTTTGCGAAGAATTGTCTCCCAGAATTCTCGATTACCTTCGAATAGTGGTACTACAGATTCGAACACCGCGAACTTCGAATAAGGTAGCCGGCTTTCTATTCACTTGATGCAAGAATAGAAAAATGCAGAAGGAATGATATGTATGCTGGTGTTGTAATTCAGTGTAACTTCCACTCTTGCAAAGGGACGTTTATATAGGCTGCTGATCAAGCCTGAATTGATGGCTGATTAATGAATTTAATTGAAGATGAGGTTGCTTCATCTTCATCAGTTTAGAAATTGGAGAGCCAGCCTTGAAGCCTTGAAGAGGCTTCTAGAATGCTGTTTCAACTTCATCATGCTTAATGCTTGAAGAACTGAGCTCGTAGCCCATCAGCTGAATGAATCGAATCGAGCTGATATTCATATCAAAGCCCATCAGAATGTGTATTGGGCCAATTAAACTTTGTATAAAAATTTAATATTGTCTCGGGCCTAGGCCCCTGTGCCCATTCCCTCAGCCCAAGCCCAAGCCCAAGGTCAACGGTCTCGGCTCGGCACGGGCACGAAGGGAGCGGCGGCGGCGGCTGCACAGGCTTGTGGCCATTTTAGCAGAACGTCTGACCGCTAAAACCAACCCGATATCTCTCCTTCTTCTAAGAGCTTATACCTCATACAACATCCTTCCCACATAAATACTAGGAACTGTTTCTCCGAATTCCCAATGTGGTTTACAAGTTGAAACTTTTCAACTTCCACTTCCAACATTAGCTTTTTCAACCATCCGACTTTAAGCGTTAATTTCTCATTCACTCGTTATCCGAATTGAATGATTCCAAATCCTGAATTCATCTACGACTCACGTAGTTTTCAGAATTAACAAAACATTATATATATTCTATACAAAAATATATCCGAATTACGCTTACAAAGTCATCAATAATAAAATGATTATAAAATCATTTTTAATTCACATTTTAATTCAATTCCTCATTTTCTCCAACAATCCCCCACATGAATGGAAATCAATGCAAATGCAGACTCTGAAGAGATTCTGACAGAAAAATATTGCATCAGGAGAGGTAGCTTCTGGCTTTGAACCTGCCTTAGTGAAATACTATCGGATCTACTCGGCTAATCGCTGAACTTAAGTCTTGAATCTGTTCAAATTTTAGTGTAAAAAACCGCATAATAGTACTCACACAATATTTCCTTAGCACTCGCACTTGGTTCTCATGATGATTCGTTTTGGCCTCGAATCACACCTGGTTTCGTAAAGTGCGTTAGAGAATTCTAGCCTATGAATCCTCATTTTGAAGCGGCCCCACTTCGCACTTACATAGGTGACCTCTTATCAAGAGTATGTCGCCATAATCCACTTGAATTTAATCAAGGTATAGGAATCATTAAAAGTTTTCACTTAACCTTCACTTCAGCGCATAACACTTTTATGCACAGAAACGGGTAAGTGTTCATCAACAACTTTCATAACTTAGTTGTCCCTTTGAACCAAGATCTTGGGATCTCCAAATAACATGGTAGGGTTACCATTACAAAGCTTATCTTTCAATAGGCTTCAATCCCATTCCAAGTGTCAAAACTGACATTTGATCTCTAGGTAAACCTTTTGTAAGCGGATCCGCAAGATTCTCCTTCGATTTTACATAATCGATAGAAATCACACCACTAGAGATCAGTTGTTTAATGGTATTGTGTCGTCGACGTATATGTCTAGACTTACCATTATACATACTATTTCGTGCTCGGTGTATAGCCGATTGACTATCACTGTGTATGCTAATAGGAGCAATCGGTTTTGTCCAACATGGAATGTCCTCTAAGAAATTTCGAAGCCACTCAAACCTTCTTCACCACTTTGTCTAATGCAATAAACTCACCTTCCATTGTGGAACGAGATATGCACGCCCGCTAGTGGATTTCCAGGACACCGCAAAGACCACCAATCATGAAAATATATCCAGCTTGTGGATTTTGATTCTTTTGTATCGTAAATCCAATTTGCATCACAGTATCCTTCTAATACTGCTGGATATCTTGTGTAGCACAATCCTAGGTTCGTTGTATATCTCAAGTACTTTAGTACTCTCATAAGAGCTTTCCAATGATCCTCACTAGGATTACTTGTAAACCTCGCCGCTTTATTCACAAAGACATGCAATATCCGGTCTAGTACAATTCGTTATGTACATTAAACAACCGATAATCTGAGAATATTTTAACTGAGACACAGGGTTACCTTTATTTTTTACTAAGTGAAGACTTAAGTCAATAGGTGTTTTCACATGACTTTCATCATAAACACTGAATCTCCTCAGGACGGACTCAATGTAGTGAGACTGTGATAACACTAGTCCTCGATATTTCGGAGATTTTAATCCCCAAAATTACATCCGCCATCCCATATCTTTCATATCAAAGTTACGTGTCAGCATCTTTTTGGTATTAATGATAATATCATGAGTACTCCCCATAATCAGCATATCATCAACATATAAACACACTAACACATAAGCATTAGGCGTATGTTTGATGTAGACACATTTGTCGCACTCGTTGATCTTAAACCCATTAGATAGCATAGTTTGATCAAACTTTTGATGCCATTGCTTGGGTGCTTGTTTCAGTCCGTACAACGACTTAACGAGTCGACACACTTTGTTTTCCTGACCTGGAACCACAAACCCCTCGGGTTGTTCCATATAAATTTCTTCGTCTAATTCACCATTCGTAAATGCGCTTTAACATCCATCTGATGGATTTCCAAGTTATACACTGCAGCAAGAGAAATTAGAACTCTTATAGAAGTGATTCTAGTTACTGGTGAGTAAGTATCAAAGTAATCAAGACCCTCTTTTTGTCGATAGCCCTTAGCTACCAACCTGGCCTTATACTTATCAATAGATCCATCAGCTTTCAGCTTCTTCTTGAAAATCCACTAACACCCGAGAGCTTTATGCCCCGGTGGAATATCAACCAATTCCCAAATGTGGTTTTGCATAATGGAATCTATCTCACTATTAATTGCCTCTTTCCAGAAAGGTGCTTCTGGATTAGACATAGCCTCGGCATATGTCCTTGGAGTATTTTCTACCATGTAGGTGAGAAAATATGGCCCAAAAGACGTGAAGTCCTAGCCCGTTTACTCCTTCGAGGTTCCACTTCCTCGTGTTCTGAAGCATCACCTTCCACACTTTCGTGTGCCCTCTTAGTCGAATTTGAGTCTTCATAATGTCTTTCTTTGTTTGGAAAGACATCCTCAAAAAACACAGCATTTCTTGATTCCATGATTGTGTTTACATGCACAAAGAGGGTTGTCGATTTGTGCACAAGAAATCTATATGCACTATCATTATGTGCATACCCAATGAATATGCAATCTATCGTTTTAGGCCCAATCTTGATTTTTTTAGGTTTAGGCACTTCCACCTTTGCTAAACACCCCACACTTTTTCAAGTATTTATAACTTGGTTTGTGGCCTTTCCACAACTCATATGGGGTCTTATCCATCTTTTAGATGGAATTTTGTTGAGAATTACATTGGCGGAGAGAAGAGCCTCCCCACAAGTTCTCGAGGTAAACCAATCGATCAACATAGCATTCATCATCTCTTTCAGAGTACGGTTTTTATGCGTTCAAAGAATTCCGTTAGATTGAGAGCATATGGAGCAAAGAGTTTGATGAATGATGCCCGAATCTAGGCATAATCCTTCAAATGGCGATTCATACTTCCACTCTCTATCACTACGAACCTTCTTGATTCGCTCTGCGCTAAGTTGATTCTCAACTTCATTTTTATAATTTTTGAATGCCTCGATAGCCTCATCTTTGCTACTTAGCAAATAAACATAACAAATATCTTGTACAATCATCGATAAAAGTTACAAAACACTTTTTACCGCCTCTCGATTGCACAAACTTTAAATCACACAAATCGGTGTGAATTAATTCTAAAGGTTCTCAGATTTCTTTCCACGGATGGAAATGGCGCTTTAGTCATTTTTGCTTCAACACATACTTGGCATTTACCGGTTTGGTTAAATTTTAGTTTAGGTAACAAATCCAAATTCATCATTCTTTGAATTGATTTATTATTAACGTGTCCTAAACGATTATGCCATAAAGTGCAAGACTCAATCAAGTAAGCGTATAGAAGCATTTTTATTAGCCTCGGTGGGCACATGAGTCTTAGGCATTATAGCCATTACATTCGGGCTTTAAAATAAACCTTCGTAAAATAACCTCTACCAACATACATCTCATTTTTTGTCAAAATGACCTTGTCATTACCAAAAGAAAGTTTAAAACCATTCTTATTCAAAGATACCACAAGAAATCAAGTTTCTACGTATATCGTGAACATGGAGAACATTCGTTAGTGTCGCTTTCTTCCCGTAAGTCATCTTCGAATCACGCTTTCAGCTTCCTGAATAGTTGATTGGGAAGAGTTTCCCATCCACAAACTTCTCACCATTGCCACCTTGTGTAGGTTGAGAAGATCTCACGGTCAAGACATATATGTTTAGTGGCACTGTGTCCACAAACCATCGCCTCGGATTCCCACGGTGTTGCACTCACCACCATGGCACGTAGATTGTCATCATCACCATCGGCCAAATGGCATGAACCCTAGGTTTGTAAGGCTTCTTTGATCGGCATTCCGCGAAAGACGGTGCCCATGCTTGCCACAGCTTGTTACAATTACCGTTAAACTTGAATGACGCCGGTTTCTTTGAAGATTCCCGCCTTCTTAACCGATTTCTCTGTCTTCTTTCTCTTCTCGATTGTGAACCTCACGACATTAGCTTTCGCTTGTCCAACCGGCACGAAACGCTTTCTTTCAGATGCTCTATTGTCCTCCTCAATACGGAGTCGGACAATCAAATCATCCATCGCCACCGTTTTCTCTTGTGCATGAGATAGCTCTTGTATTCCTTTCACGAGTCGGGAAGCTTCTCAATGATACATGCCACTTGAAAATTCTCATTGATTTTCGATCTCCTGCTATCATCTCGGATATCGAAATTTGCAACTCCTCCCCTGTTTCACAATAGATTTAGTATCATTCATTTCATACTTCAAAACCTCACCGACAAGAAACTTCTTGGCACCAAAGATCTTCGGTTGTATATTTCTTCTCTAATTCTTGCCACAATGATTTAGCAGAAGATTATCAGTAAATACAGACACACCATACAACATGTTATCTAAACCATTAAGAATATAATTCTTGCACGTAAAATCACTTTGTGCTTCCAAATTTTCTACAAAGAAGAAAAGCCGTCTTTTCAGGAGTTTCGTGGCGCCACCGGTGGGTCATCGATTAGCATTCTTGCTAGCCCAAGCGTTGTGATGTAAAACAACATCTTATGTTGCCAACGCTTAAAGTTGGAACCGCTTGAACTTCTCCGGTCTCTCATGGTTTGCACCAAGAATCGTGGTCGTCAGGTCACAATTCCCGTAGTCCGGGAAGTCTGTCCTCCGTTTGGCGCACCATCCGGAGTAGGAGTCACTTGACCGTCAGATGCCATTTCTGTTCGAAACAGAAGATAAACATTAATCAGAAAAATTTAACTCGTTTATCCAAAACATCCACGAATCCAAATAATTTCGTTTTTTTTTTCAATAAAACGAGCTGAACTCGTTGAAAAAAAAAATCAGTTCGTTTTTTTTTCCCGGTTTTTCCTTTAAACGAAAGCAAGAAGAAGAACAGGTTGTTTACAGACTGCAAACAGACTAAACAATCAATAAAAAAGATGAAAAAATCGTCAAGATATTTCGATTACACACAGGTTTGATTTAGAACTATGGTTCTAAAAAATTTGTCTTAAGCTGTTATTACCCGTGTATAATTAAAATAAACAATTCGAATAAAATCAACAATTTTATTGATCCAATGAAAAGATTACACAAAGAAATATGGAAAGAAATGGTAAAGGATATGCAACGATCTGAGCCGAGACGAACTCTTTCCTTAAGACAAATTTGCCCCGGTATGTACCCCGGTTTGCAGCAATTGTCTCCCAGGAATTCTCAGATTACCTTCGGAATAGTGGTACTACAGATTACGAACACCGCGAAACTCAAACAATGGCTTCGCTTTCTCTTCACTTGATGCAAGAAATGAAAAATGCGAATGGAATGATATGTATGCTGGTGTTGTAATTCAGTGTAACTTCCACTCTTGCAAAGGGACGTTTATATAGGCTGCTGATCAAGCCTGAATTGATGGCTGATTAATGAATTTAATTGAAGATGAGGTTGCTTCATCTTCATCAGTTTAGAAATTGGAGAGCCAGCCTTGAAGCCTTGAAGAGGCTTCTAGAATGCTGTTTCAACTTCATCATGCTTAATGCTTGAAGAACTGAGCTCGTAGCCCATCAGCTGAATGAATCGAATCGAGCTGATATTCATATCAAAGCCCATCAGAATGTGTATTGGGCCAATTAAACTTTGTATAAAAATTTAATATTGTCCTGGGCCTAGGGCCCCCAGGCCCATTCCCCAAAGCCCAAGCCCAAGCCCAAGGTCAACGGTCTCGGGCTCGGGCACGGGCACGAGCGGGCGGCGGCGGCTGCACACAAGTGTGGCCATTTTAGCGTAAACGTCGACCGCTAAAACCAACCCGATATCTCTCCTTCTTCTAGGAGCTTATACCTCATACAACATCCTTCCCACATAAATACTAGGAACTGTTTCTCCCAATTCCCAATGTGGTTTACAAGTTGAAACATTTCAACTTCCACTTCCAACATTAGCTTTTTCAATCATCCGACTTTAAGCGTTAATTTCTCATTCACTCGTTATCCGAATTGAATATGATTCCAAATCCTGAATTCATCTACGACTCACGTAGTTTTCAGAATTAACAAAACATTATATATATTCTATACAAGAATATATCCGAATTACGCTTACAAAGTCACTGAATAAAATGATTATAAAATCATTTTTAATTCACATTTTAATTCAATTCCTCATTTTCTCCAACAGAAATATAGTAGTGCCTTTACTAATACCAATTGGTTTTAGTACAACGATAAGCGCTTGATCATAATATGATACGAACGTGGTCATGAAAACATTACATGTTCAGCCTCTAAAATGGTCCGATACGTTTCCGAAAATTTCATAGCACCGTGGTTATATTCTGACTTGAAATAGGAGCGGAAAACGTAATTTTTCGGCCTATCAAATGGTTCGTATTGTTTCTCAAGCGTACATAAAAATGTCTATTTATTCATACCAAACATTGGTCCGGAAAACATAATGTATTTGGCCTGTAAGTCCGAATAAAATATAATTCCTGATTTATTTAGGGTCATAATGATATGCATGTTAAATGTCAAAACGAAACCCACTCTCGTTTTTGATATGTGTAAAACATATTTAGTGTGAAAAGACAATCTCGAAAATAACCCTTACATTTTAGTAGTTGCAAAAGAAACAAAATGGAAATGGTAGTTGCAAAAGAAACAAAATGGAAATTGAATATCTTTTCACACAGTAAAATATTTTAACACATTTTTTTCAATTTTATCCTTCAATTTCGTGCATATATATTTTGACCAAAATTTATTCAGAATGTTGATTTTTTTTATTGTCGGATTTGGGTCAGAACGTATGAAATAGGTTTTCTGTCCGGTTTTGGATAATCGACCACATTCAGATATAAGCTACGCTAGAATAATTTGTCATGTTTGAAAAGATGCTCCAAATGGAAATGGACGTTACGAAATTATCTTGGAATGAATTAGGAGCAATATCGCGCATTTGAAGAGTCGATATGAATTACTCTTCATTTATCGTGTAAGATCAAAGTGCAGTAACTACTTGAAACCACAAATCTTTTCTCAAGCTAGACTTCAAATTTTCTTCAACGAAATTGCAGACACTACGACCAAGCAAAGAAATTCAAACGAAAAAATTACGGGAGGACGCTAGGATAGAGCAACAAATGACGAAAACCAAAATCAAGGAAATTGTTACATTAAGCGTAAGAAAAGGAAAATTCGGCATTTTCTCGAAGGAAGAAATAGATGAAATCAAGAGAAAGGGTAAGATTTCAGAACTCGAAGTGTCCTTTTTTGCTGAATAATCTCATTTTTTTTCTCTCTCATGGTAATTAACTATATTGTTCCTTCACTTTAATTTGTAGGATAAATATGTAAGTCAAAGTTCAAAATCGCAATGCACGTGAAAATTTGCAATGCAATTAAAAATCTATTACAACTACATTCTATCTTATTAAATGCTTGTTTCGATTTTTGCGTATTTTGATATATATTTAATTCATTTATCTTTCGCTTGTTGTATGATGCGATTGTTATGAAAGGCTTATGTGTGCATTTGTTCACAAGATATGCACGTGCCGAGCGACCAATTACAATTTTAACCTTGCATATGGTTTGGGTCGTTACAGTTAGTATCAGAGCGTTGAGTTCATGTTACCGGGCGTTTATTCTTGTAGGGCCAATCACAATGAAATCAAAATTCACATTGTAATTGCTAAGAGCTCTTTCAACATGACGCCTCAGAGGAGAATCAAACCGATGATCTCCCTAAACATTCTCAAGTTATTTACCACTTGAATCAAGCTACTTGGTTAATGTTACAATGGTTTTAATAATAACATTGGAATCAAAAGGGATGGGGATGGGAATGGGGATATGCTCACATCCTTTCCCACATGACAGAGAAACCATTAGCCAATGAGCAGTCAATTTTTCAATTCATCTTGTACCTTTTTTTTTTACTTGTATTTTTTGTTAAAAAAGTTGCTGCATTTTTAAATGAATCAGCTCTTTTAGTGTCATTGTGAAGATAGTTGTGGTTATGGATGTTTTTTTAGTGTCAACTAGGACACTTTTTCAAATTTCTAGGTAAATCCACGTTGGGAAGGTGGAAGGCTATTGCAATTGGCCTTAGGTTGTGATCTTGAGAGTTAAGTTTTTATACTGCCTTGGCTCATTCCTTACCTATTTATAGGGTGTTCTTTTGCTTAGGTAGAGGACATACATGACACTCCTTATCTAAAGGTAAATTGACACTAGGCACATATTTCTGTAAAACTTTGATTCCATGTATTGACATGTGACCTAGCATGTAATGCCACAAAAGAGACTATGAGACAGAAGTTGTATAACAAGAAACATTTTACTTCAGAGTATGAACATTATAGTTTGCTTTCAGAGTATGAACAGAATTAGCTTAACCGATCCTCCTCTTTTAGAGATTGTCATGTACAATACAACCATTAGCTTTAAAATACGATAAATATTTATCACCAGTGGTTAGCCTCCTTACTGACATGAGATTATAAGCGAATTGCGGTACACATAAAATATGATCAAGTGTTAAATTAACTTAACTTGACCTACATGATCACAGTAAGATCTTTAACATGAACATGGTTACTCATGATAGATAAAGAATATATTACATGATATGTAGCACATGACTCCACAATCCAATCACAAATAGAACCCATTGGTAATTTGAACATTTGTTGTCATAACCACAACCGGATTGTGTTGTCCTATTGTATTTTAACATTTCACGTCATTTCCATAATATGATCATAATGTGGCCTAGACATCACATTTGAGTTTGAACCTGAAATCCCTTCAGTTTGAGTAACAAAATTTGCATTCTGATTTGCATGATCCACATGATCTTGTATGTAATCTTGAGTTTGATCTAAACCAATATGATTAGCATGTATGACGCCCTTTCCCCTGCCTTTGAAAGTTGTGGGATATCCATACTTCTTATAGCAATTTTCAATAATATGCCCTTCATTCCACGATATGGTCTTTTTCCATTTCCCAAGTAGTTTCGTGCATTTCCTCTTCCCCTGTCTCTGCAATATATTGTATTTACTTGTGAAACTAAACAAACGTGATCGTGTGATTCACTTGTGCTTCTTGAATCAAAAACTCTAGCATTTATAGGTTTTCTCTACTCCAAGATTTAAATAGTCAAGTTGACTTTCATGTTGTAGGGCCATGGAAAATATTGTTCAAGTGTCTGGAAATGGCTTAGACATCAAAACTTGTGATCTGACATTGCTGAAGTATGATCAAGCCCTTTCAAGAATCTGGTTACATAAATAGTTTCAGTATATTTTCTATAAATAGGTAATGTCACACATGTGCAGGGAGGAGTTGGCCAGAGAATCATGAATTGATCCCATAGTCCCTTCAATTTAGTGAAATACTAAGTGACAAACATGGCTCCTTGTTTAGTACTATAAATCTCTTCTTGAAGATTAGACAAATGATATGCATTACATGTCCCAAATCATTGATCCAAATCCAGCCAAATTTCTCTTGCAGTAGGCAACCATAGAACACTCTGTGAAATTGAAGGATCTAAAGAATTGACAATCCAAGTAGTCATAAGATCATTGCATTGAATCCAAGCCTCAGGATTCCTATCTCCGTTTTCAGGTATGTGCAAATAACCATCAACAAATCTCATCTTGCCTTTTGATGAGAGAAACATGTTGATTGCTCTATTCCAACTATGATAATTCTTGATTCCTTTAAGCACAGGCTGCGCAAGGATATAAGTAGGTATCTCTCCTTGATGAACATAATAAGCATTTACATTGTTACCAAGATTCATATTTTGACTCGCCGTTTATCTGAATTTGGATCAAAATGACAAGAAACTGAGGGGAAAACAGAACAAAATAAAGAAGATTTTGATGAAGAAATAAAAGTTTATGTGCTATAAAGCTCTGATACAATGTTGAAATTCACATTCTTGATCATGAATAACATGGATATTCATAAAGAGATTTAATTGAAGAAAAGGCAGGAAAAACTTCAAAGTAAAATTCTCATTGATTAACATGAATCGTCTTAATTGGATTCATACAATATGTAATTCACACTATTCATAGGGTTCTTACATGATAAAAGCTTACGAGGAACGTGTGTAACAATTTTAATTGGTTGTAACTGGCTTTTAGCCTAACGTGTTCGACCAAATGTGTTTACAGATCCTTTATGGTACGTTTGTTAGGGCGGAATGGAATCGAATGGAATGATTTTTCATTTTATTCCAATGTTTGTGTATGATTATGAGGGAATTGAATGAATGAAATTTTATTCCAATGGAATGAAAAAGGTCTATTTTCATTCCTTCCAAAAATGGATGGAATGCAACCAGATTGCATAACCAGATGTACTTGTACCAGATGCCAAAATAGATGGAATGCGATGGAATAAAATGAGAATCGACAAAACACGTGGGTGATAGGGTAAGAGTGGGTGGGTGGTAGGGTAAGTGATGAAGTAGGGTAGGCAGGGTAGGGTAGAGTAAGTGTTGGGGTAAGGTAGGTAAGATGCGTAAGGTAGGATATGGTGAAATAGGGTAGGGTAGGATATTATGGGATGGTGGTAAGGTATATGGTAGGGTGGTGGGTAGGGTAGAGATAGATAAGGTAGGGTAGGGTGAGGTGGTGGATAAGGTAGAGTAGGGTGGGTATGGTAATATAGGGTAGGGTGGTAGTTAATGTAGGGCAGTGAATGGTGGGGTGGTGGGTAGGGTAGGGAGGGTGTGATGGGTAGGGTAGGGTGGTGGGTAGTGTAGGGGTAGGGTAAAGTGGGTAAGATATGGTAGGGGTAAGGGTATGTAGCATAGATGATGGGTAGCGTAGGGTGTGGTGATGGGTATGGTAGGGTAGGGTATGGTGGTGGGTAGGATAGGTAGAGTAGAGTGGGTAGGGTAGGGTATGGGTGGGTGATGGTGGAGTAGAGTAGGTGGTGGGGTAAGGTAGGTAGGATGTGTATGGTAGGATAGGGTGATGGTGGGTAAGGTAAGGTAGGGTGGGTATGATAGGTGTGTGGTGAGTAAGGTAGGTAGGGTGAGGTGATAGGTAAGGTAGGGTGCAGTGGGGTGTGGGGTAGGGCTACCCCACCCAATCCCACCACTTCTACCATATTTTATCTTTTATTCCATTCTTTCACATTTCAAACGCAGTAATGAAATGAATTTATTTCATTTCATCCCATTCCATTCATATTACTTTATTCCATTTCATTCCTACGTAACAAACATGTCATTAGTGATTTGGCAGCTTTTAGTGATTTCCTTCATCCTCAAAAAAAAAAAATGACGTTTCCTTCATGTAATTCAACTTAACTTCATGATCCAGTCTGCAAGGGCGTCAGATACCACCCACGAGATGGTTTGCTCCTTTGGCTTTTTGGCTTTGCTGAATAAATTATTTGTACTCTATAAAATAAAATAAAATAAAAATAAATTTAAAAAAACACCTTCATGGAATATGGATACTACAATTCAGAAGGTTTTTTTTTTTTTTTTTTCCTTTTTCCAATCAAAGATTCAAGAATCATAACAACAGTCGAGCAAAATAAAGAAACGTAAACAACAAAACAAGCATTATCTATTCATAGTAGTAGTACAAGCACGCAAGCAAAAAGTTGAAAACATAATAAACAAATGCCTTTGCTTGTTTAATATTGCAGGCTATCATCATCATCAGGATTCATAGTGCTGCTCCTCAGCACCCTCCTCGTCGTATTCTTCATCCTCCTCTGCAGTTGCATCTTGATACTGTTGATACTCAGCCACCAGATCATTCATGTTACTTTCCGCCTCCGTAAACTCCATTTCATCCATACCCTCTCCGGTATACCAATGCAAGAAAGCCTTGCGCCTAAACATGGCTGTGAACTGTTCGCTAACTCTCCTGAACATCTCTTGAATCGAGGTTGAATTTCCAACAAATGTAGAAGCCATCTTTAGTCCTGTAGGTGGGATATCGCACACGCTTGACTTTACGTTGTTAGGAATCCACTCCACAAAGTAGGATGAATTCTTGTTTTGGACATTGATCATCTGTTCATCTACCTCCTTAGTGCTCATCTTCCCTCTGAACATCGCAGAAGCAGTCAGGTACCGACCATGGCGTGGATCTGCTGCGCACATCATGTTCTTTGCATCCCACATTTGCTGAGTAAGCTCTGGGACTGTTAGAGAGATGTATTGTTGCGATCCACGAGAAGTGAGTGGTGCAAATCCCACCATGAAAAAGTGAAGGCGGGGGAAAGGGATCAGGTTCACAGCCAATTTCCTTAAATCTGAGTTGAGCTGCCCCGGAAATCTCAAGCAGCAGGTAACCCCACTCATAGTTGCAGAGATCAAATGGTTCAAATCACCAACTGTTATGAAGGGAAAACAGAATTAGATTTCTTTTTGTCCTGAAAAAAAGAAAAAGATATTTGGATTTAAGTGCAAAAGGATAAATGCTCACAGCTAGGAGTACTGAGCTTCAAAGTCCTGAAACAAATGTCGTAAAGTGCTTCGTTGTCAAGGACCATGCATTCATCTGCATTTTCCACCAGCTGATGCACTGAAAGGGTAGCATTATAGGGCTCTACAACTGTATCAGAGACCTTTGGGGAGGGGAAAACAGAGAAAGTCAGCATCATCCTATCTGGATATTCCTCCCTTATCTTCGAAATCAGAAGGGTTCCCATCCCGGAACCAGTGCCGCCTCCAAGAGAGTGGCAAACTTGAAATCCTGCAGCATAAAGCAAATGGCTTAACAGAATTCCACCATGCTTAAAGTTTCATCACAAATTATCAATATCGGTAAATTCTTGCGATCCCTTTCGATTCCGAGACAGAAGTTTACAGCAAATTAGCAATGCTTCAGTAACATCCTTTTCAAATAATGCCTTTCATCCTCATAGAGATCCATGCATTTGAACATAATTACTTGTTATAAGGCTAGCCTTGAATACAGTCAAGCATGAAACCAATAATGATAATAGTTTAAGTCCCCCCCCCCCCCCCCACCCACCACTTTATACAACAAATCTAAATTATTAAATAAATAAAATCAACTTCCTCATAAATTTATAGAGACAATGACAAATCCTTTAAAATTTCCAGATCCAAAAGAAGTCAACAATAATTGGGAAAAGTATAAGCCTGTAGAAGAGTAAAATATATAACCAATAAAGCACAGTAAAGCTAAGGAAAACAACAAAAAGGTTTTCGATCTTCTTTGACAAAAAGTCACCATATTCAAAACCTAAAAGTTTATGCTTAAGGCTAGACAATATCTCTCAGACAGATAGCGCTTTATACTTTTTAACCCTTCATCATGAATAGGGACAAAGGTTATCATCAACTACAAATGAATATCAGCCAAAGACATGTTAATTTCTCAACCAATCAAGCAGAAACTAACACTAGTTTAACACAGATCTCAGCAACATATCAGATCACCGACATTAGTAATGGTCAGCAAACAAAAGCTCCGGCTGAAAACATCTAAAACTATCTTCTGAAACGCTATACAAATGACATATTGATTGTTAAAAAGAATGTTTCCAGACAATGCGAATGAAAACGGATATGTATATGACGGGAAAAAAAATGAATGTAGCGGAATGTAACCTTGTAGGCAATCGCAATTCTCAGCTTCCTTGCGAACAACATCGAGAACAGCATCTATCAACTCAGCACCCTCCGTATAATGACCTTTCGCCCAATTATTTCCGGCGCCGGACTGTCCAAAGACGAAGTTATCAGGCCTAAAGATCTGGCCATGAGGACCGGATCTGATGCTGTCCATAGTCCCAGGCTCGAGATCCATGAGCACAGCACGAGGAACATAACGACCGCCGGAAGCCTCATTGAAGTAAACGTTAATGCGCTCGAGTTGCAGATCGTTGGAACCGTCTCCTTTGTAGCGACCGGTCGGATCAATGCCGTGCTCGTCGCAGATTACTTCCCAAAATTTTGAACCGATTTGATTTCCACATTGTCCCCCTTGAATGTGCAAGATTTCTCTCATTTTTTTATTTTTTTTAAAAATTCTTTTTTGGAAAGATGGGAGATAATGGTAAAGATGTCAACACGGAAGGTGAGGTGATGACTGATGAGATAATTGAGGAGAGGGGAGGGAATGAACTCAATTTATATCATCGGTAGGTAATCTTTCTTTCTCTTTTTATTTTTTTTTATTTTTATTTTTTGGTTTTAGCTTTTAACGAGGTTCGAACACTGGTCTTCATGTCAGATTATAATCTAGCTCACCACTAGATTGATACACTTTGCTTGTGTTTGTTTTGCAATATGGTTTTTTTGGGAGTTTTTTTAACATCACATCACCAATCATTTCTTACAATTCTCCTACCACTCAAATTTTCAACTACAAATAAAAAATATTAAATCATCTCTCATCATTTCACTTTATCAACTTTATTACATTTTTTATCATTATTTTATTCATTATTCTACTTTATTTCACCAATCATTTCATAATCAACACCAATCATTATTCTACTTTATTTTACCCCATCAACTTTCTAATCATTACTTCAATTACTTTATTCCAAAAAAACTCTCAAAAAAACTCCAAAAAAAACTCCACCCCAAAACAAACGGAGCCTTTGTGCGGTAGGCAATCCTTTTGTTTACAAGAGAAGGTAAACAAAATCCATAATACTCTCCCCGTCCCGCTATATAAGTTTTTTTAACTATGTTTGTGTTGTTCTAAAAGATACTACCTTCGTTCCAAAATATAAGTCTATTTACAAAACCAATAAAGTATTTGACGATACCGAATATCGCACCTCTACGTGGCGTCACGAGATGTTCCTCCTGGACAAGAATAAGTGATAGCCCAAGGGTCGAAAGTACGAGTTGAGACATCGACAACCGACATGATCGGAGAAGTGCGACGGTCGGGCTATCTCGATACCGCAAGTCGGAAAGCTCGGGATGGCCAAAGTCCACTCCACGTGTCGCCTATCGGTTAGTCCTCATATCATAAACATGTGTCAAGGCACGCATGTCGACTCCTTGACTCGGTAGTCTGACGATCGACTTGAGGCGGTGTAGGGCGAGAGATCCGGACTCGATCACCCCAAGTCGGGCGGTCGGCGTCGAGGATGTAGTCCGCAATTCTACGACGGCCCATTGTCCATATGGTTATTTGCATAAGTGGGTAAAGCCCATATAAGCTAAGAAAAGCCCAAAAGGCTAATATCAGATTTTACCCAAACCGACATGGTTTAGGGTTGTGGAATGAACTCCCTATAAATATAAACTTTCGTGAACTACGTGTGACTTGATTCCCGGAGCATAACAGATCACGTAGGCAACCCGGAGAGAGACTCTCGTGCTCGATCTAAAATCACCCCAAAAATCATCATTGATTCAATCATCCCTAGATTAAACGATTCGATTTATTCATGTATCTAAACCCAAGATCGCCGGTATTTATTACATCTTTCTTCTTCTACTCTTCATTTATTATATACTCAACCACTTTTTACTACTTTGCATTAATACCAATGAAAGGTCATTTTAGTCTTTTTAATCAAAATTAATGACAAATAACAAATTTAACTAACTTTTCTTAATATGTGTGAAAAAACCTAAAAGGATTTACATTTTGAGACGGAGTTAGCAACATTCTCACATTTCAATACAATATTAAATTCATTGTTTTCATTTTCATACTAAACAATACAATATTATTAGTCTGTCACAGAAAACAATACAATACAATATTTTATCTTCAAATATTAAAAAGTAACTTATTTATGAAGTTTCTTAAATTATGTAAAAATGACCAAAATGCCTTATATTATGGGACCGGGGAGTACTCTTTTTTCTTTTTCTTTTATGAAAATAAAATTCTTGCTGCTAGTATTTTTTATTTTTATTTGAAGGGATATTTATATTAGATTAAACAAAAATTGTACAGCTGTTTAATAAAAAGCACAAAAGCTATACACAACAGATTTAAATAGGAGCTATAGAGCTATGTCATGCTACATGTAATTCTCTTGCTTTCCGGATAGCTTGCGATATGAAAACCGATTTAGGGGGCCGATGATGTTCTTCATTATGAAACTCTTCATTGCGCCAAAACCAAATACTTGAGATTAATTTCCGAAAGAGAAATCTCCAAAACGCCATGTTATCATTCTTATACATATCATTCTGAAGGCAATTGTCAAGCCAATCTGGGACGTCGTGGGTATTAAAGAATTCATGCCAATATTCGAGGTGCACAACATCCTTCCACATCCCACGCACCCAATTACAGTCTCTAAGCGCATGTAGGATAGACTCAATCTGAGTTCCGCAAGAGTTGCACGTGGCATCCATAATAATATTTCCCATAGCGAGGGTGCTAGCTATGGGAAGGGAGTTCTTACGGATAAGCCAAAGCAGATGGTTACCTCGGAGCGGGCCTTTGATACTCCAAATACGTTTCCACTTCGCATGGTCATTACTAGCAGGGGCCAGGTGTTTGCGGGCTTCATGATAAGCCGAATTAACTGAAAATTTGCCAGAAGGGTGGGCTGCCCAAAGTGGGGAACCCGAGGCATCAGCTGTGAAGGCATGCCGCAACTCATTTGCAGCAAAGAAAATATAGCGCCAAATGAAGGCTGACGTCGGCTTAGGCTTTTCAAATGGTGAGCCATATTTTTGCATCAGAATTTGAACCCATAATTTCTCATGCTCCATTAAAATTTGCCACACAAATTTTGCTATAAAGGCTGTATTCATTTCCCGAGCCTGCCGAATAGCCAAACCACCATGGGACTTATGTTGGCATATAGAGTGCCATGCAACGTGGTGGGTTTTTCTTTTCTCCTCATGATCGGCCCAAAAGAACGAACACGCAAGTTTGTCCAATTCATCAGTAATAGAAGCTGGGAGTCTCACTGTTTGCATATGGTAGAACGCTGTGGTGGTAAGCACGGTTTGGGTGAGGATAGCCATGCCCGCATCAGATACACTGGATGTCTTCCAAGCTTGGAGTTTGGCCCGTACTTTATCAACAATAAAAGTGAAATCTTCCTTTTTGACCCTTGCATAATGGGAACTCCAAGTGATAGGTCGGCTCTGCCTTCCGGCCCACCGACTGCCGCGTACAGGCACACGGGGATCGAAGAAAGAGGGAACGAACAGGCCATTGCCCTTCGAACACAACCACTCCAGAAATGGGCTTCAACAACAGGCCCATGATAAGCACAATGGTGAAAGATCCGCCCGACGATCTCCGCCCCGAACACTTGGAGAATACAGACAGACGACCCAACAAGCCCGCTAAGGATATGGGATGGCAACTCAAGGATCCGCGTCGCCAACAATCAGATGCGACCCGATCAGCCACCGCAGATGTAGTTGTACTATGTCCTTAGTTGTAATTATGTTGAATATAAGTCGGTCCTTACCCTATAAATAGGGCTCCATGTAACATTCATTAACAAGGTGGAATATATGCAAAACAAGGCAAAACTCTGTCCATCTAGTTGCTCTCTCTTCACTTACATTGTATTATCATTCACCTCCGCCGGAGTTCTTTAGCTCCACCTCACACCACCACTCTCATACACAAATCACCGCCAGATATCCATCACTAATCTGTTGGAAGTAGCGCCCGAAAGACAATTTATGTAATTGTTTTTATGATTAATAAATGACAGAGTTATTCTCATCTTATTATGCTTCGTGCTTGTAAGAAATACACTACTGAAAACCCTAAGTCGTATCATATGTAGCCATATAACTTAGTGTGTGTCACACATGAGGATTAAGTTTATGGTGATACACTTGAAATGTTAGTCCGTGGTGAAGTTAATCAAAGTATGAGTTCTATTGATTAAACTACCATTAATGCGCCCAGAACACTTTATGGTGTGACCGTCTTATCCGGACCGTCGACATTGGTTGTCTAAGTGGGGCATTTATATATGATGAGAGTCATATAGGACTGGACCAATTTAATCTGCATTTCTCATATAATTCCGTGATTGAGAAATCTTATTAAATCACAAAATGATCATATATGGATTAACCTTAATATTGAAGTGATTACAGACTCCTACTTGTTTCAGGATAGGGTTTGATGTGTTCGTTAAGGATCGCTAAGAGGCGCGGTCCGAATCACTTTCACGTTGGCACTATTTTGGAATGAGTGAGAAGTGTGTGTCTGACAGATATGGAATCCATTCATTTCTGCGGAAAGTAGAAAGACAATCCCCTTATTTGTTAATCCTAGAAACTAATCAATCCCGGGAGTTCGTATTGGTTATGAACTAATTGATCACTAGTGGGTTAATGGTAAATAAGGATAAGTTGTAGTGAAGAAAGTTTACGGAAATAATCCTACTTCAGTACGGATAGTCTATAGAGGGTTAGTTTATATGAAATGATTATATCAATGGACACTTATCGACTCGACTCGACGTTTTGAGAATAAGATATATCTATAATCGATAGAGTTCAGTTTCGGATTTATGGCGACGTAATTCCGGAATTAATAAATTAAGTAGAAATATTTTGTTCGATGGATATTTTATTTAATTTATTGTAGCTACTGGTTATAGGTCCATGGTCCCCGGGTTGGCTCCTAACATGCGAGTGTTTTCTCGTTTTATGGAACCTCGAGAATAAATTAAATAGTTGGTCTATTTAATGAATATGCAATATTATTTATTTGGTAAATAATATGTAAAATAGTAAAGACATTTTCTATTAAAAATGATTTAAAGGTGGCGCCTATAATATGGATAAGTTAGGAGAAGAAATTTTCCTAGATTATCTCATATGTGTAATTAATTAATTATCTATTTGTTGGATAATTAATGGAAAAATTAAGAGATTGATTTTTTAGGAATTATCTCTTATTTTTGTAGCAAAAATATCTTTTTCTTATAGGAATAGGTTTTTGTGGTTTGAAAAGGATAACTCTCTTGACTAGTTATTTTCCTATATAAAGAGAGTTCATCCTAACACCCTAGATAATTTCGACGTTATCACCAAGATATTTTCCAAAGTGCTAAGTGTGAGTCATTCCAAGAACCTCCACAAAACAGTTAGCAGTTTGGGGGCTGACATTGGATGAAGTCGCAAACTTAGATTTTGCAATACTAACTTTTTGGCCCGAAATACCACAAAATTCACGTAGAACCCGGCCCATTTCTTTAGCTTGATCAATAAAGGCCTCCGAAAAAAGGATAAGATCATCTGCGAAAAACAAATGAGAAATTCGAGGACCACCCCGTGAGACTGATATCGGCTTCATTTCTTGTTCCCGACCGAGACATTTATCATCTGGCTCAACCCCTGCATCACAATAACGAAGAGATACGGGGCAAGAGGGTCACCCTGCTTAAGGCCTCAATGTGGAGTGAAGGCATCAATAGGGTGACTATACTGCTAGTATTTTATTTCATGTATTACAGGTCATTAAAAAAAAGGGAGTTGCATAGATAGTCATAATTCTACAAGACATTGCTCAAATAGCCTTTGACCAAAAGACATTTAAAAAGAAAAGGAAAAAACCGAAATTTATTGAAATCTCCAAAATGTCCCCTCTTGAATCTTCCCCAAATTTTCCCAAATTTAAATTTTGAATATATAATCCAACTCTCCCTTTTATCTTTCTTCTTCTTTTTCATTCTTCTTCTTCTTCCTTCTTCTTCATCCATTTCAAACTCGTTTTCTTCACATAACGAGTTCGATTTCATGTTCGATTTCTTCTTCTTCAACCGAAAATACAGTTCTTCATGCTCGTTTTTCTATTCTTCATGCTTGTTTTTCTCTTTTAGTTTTGTGTTCTTCAAGCTCGTTTTTCTGTTCAAAAGAGCTCAAATTCATTTTCCGGCGAAAGATTTTGGGGTTGAAGAAGATGGGGTGCTTTGGGTTTAAACTCGTGTGATTTGGGTTCAAACTCATGTAACGAGTTCGAAGTTCGAATAACGAGTTTGATTTCGTGTAACGAGTTCAAACTCGTGTGTGATTTGGGTTTAAACTCGTGTAACGAGTTCAAAGTTTGAATAACGAGTTCGATTTCGTGTAACGAGTTCAAACTCATGTAAGTAACGAGTTCAAACTCATTTGTAGGGGTATTTTGGGTAAGTAAGTGGAAAATGTATGGGGAAGACAAACAAAGCAATATTTGTTTTCTAAAAAATTATTTGAGTAATATATTTGGTCAAACAGTCTTAATAAAAACATGCCTCTACAAAATTGCAAATGTATTAAAAATCAAAAAATTAATTTTTAATCCAGGTTTTAACGAATTCTTATTTTCATGGTTTTGAATACATATTTTTCTTTTTGAAAAACCAACCAATAAACTTTATTAAGGCAAATCCGCCAACAGAGCAGAGATTTCATCAAATGGTGGGCAATTCCCCAAGAAACTCGACCCTCAGCCGCAACACTATGTCTAGCTAAAAGGTGTGCGGGAACATTTCCAGAACGTTTAACAAAAGAAAACTGGTAAAAGGCAATGTAACATAAGTCATCTGGCAATCACGAGCAAGACACCCCAGCACAGACAAGTCCTCTAAGGGCCGTGTCAAAGCCTGTATGCATGACAACCAGTCACTCTAAAAAATCACTGATGGGCTATCCCCCGGATCAAAATGATAGGAATATGCACCCGCAATGGATCGAACGCTGTCACGGAAGATCACACCAATCCCGGACCCTGAAGCTGCCATGGAAGCGTCCGTTTTACACTTCCAAAGACCCTGGAGTGGTAGAGCCCATGACGTCGGATGAAGGATCCCTTTAGTCTTGCCCACAAAAGTACCTACCTCCTGACGATACTCTTGTGTACCTGCCACCGAGACAAACACTATGCAAGAGATATAGATAGGCGTCTCATCAAACACTGCACTACACCACATCTTCCAGAGATTCCATAAAAGCATGGATATCGTAGACACCTCATCGACTGTGCAGCGCTCTAGCAAGCCCCCAAAATACTCCCTAAAGCTTGATGCCAGGTACAACTGCTGGCTCCCAAACGGTGAAGCCTCTCAGATGGCCCGTGCATAATCACAATCAAAAAAAACATGACGCATAGCTCCCGTCCACAGGCCAAGCATATACCATCCCCAATCTGACGCTTAAGAAGATTCTCGCCAATCGGAAAGCACTTTTGTAAACAGCGCCAAAGAAAGTGCTGAACATTTGGCGGCACTACCACCCTCCAAACGCCCCGCCACACTCTATCCACCCCAACAGAGGACGACACCTAAGCCAAAGATTGCAGCCTTCCGCGCATCCGCAGAGCTAGGAAGTACTCAGACTTAACTGTATAACGCCCTCTCCGACTGTAATGCCAAATACACATATCCTGATGAGCTAAACCAGTTATAGGGGTCTGTAAAATCGCATCAATCTCCCATGAGTGAAAAACCTGCTGGAGTAGAAAGGAAAATTTACTGAAATGTGGATGAATACGGTAGATGTAATGAAAATTTTACAGAATCTGTATTTTACGGTAAAAATATAGTATCTACTGCAGTATTATTTTTTCTATTGAAATCCCTAAAATAAAGGTTTTGATGATTTATAGTATTTACTGCAAGTGTTCTAAGACCTTAAAATGGCTTGAAGTCGGTTTTCATCAACTTAAAACCAAAGAAAACACTTAAAAGAAAATCGATAAGACAAAAACACCTTTGCAAGAGGTAAGGTTTTTTATTTTAGAATGGTAAGGTAAGGGATTTCATAAATTCATTAATTGATAAATTTTTAACCCAAAAAAAAAAATTAATTGATCAATTTTTACATATGGTTTTAAATTTAATTGGATTGGAAATAATGAGTCAAAGAGCTTTAAAAGAGGTCTCATTTGTTTCACCAAAAAAAGAAAGGCTTTTAAAAGGGTGCATTTAGAGGGACCACATTGTTTCTACTTGGCGACCTAAAAATTAAGATGACCACACCACCTCTAATTTGCTATTTTCTTGAAGACACCATACTAATTTATCGTATACCCATTACACCACACTATGATCATTGTATTACCAAATCTACTTACGACACCACGTCTCTCAACATATTTCCACACCACAAAAAAAGGTACATTTCTATCCTTTGAATCTTAAAACCTTGCAAATTAACCCCTATCCATTACACCAAATCTTTTCCTCCAAAAAAAAAAAAAAAAAAAAAAAAAAAACCAACCGCGTAAAACTTTCCCATTCCATTGTATTCATCAAATCTCCTTATCCCTCACAAGACCATCAAAATTTGCAGAGAATGGAGAAATTCAAACAAATCACTTTTCCATCTGGAATGTCCAGAAACAATGCCCCTGTTTCTTTGACATTTCCTCATTCTGTTTTGATTGATTCTCCACCTCAAGGTTGCCTTCAATCTCCTTGTTTATCTAATTCTCCGGAGACCCATTTTCACAATCACAAATCTCATCGTCTGGGGCTGAAAAATTCAGGCTTAATTCCAAGAATTTGAATGACGAGCATGAGAGAATTGGTTCAGGTAACCACAGTATGCTCTCCCTCAACCTTTTGAACAACCTCAAAATTAAATCTATGAGGAAAGTTGTATTTTCTTCTAATAAAGATAACATTGACTCCTATCAAAAAAGAAAAAAGATAACATTGATGTGGAGCCGGATTCCATATCTGCTAGTGCCAAAAACCCTCTTACGAAGAAGACAAAGGAAATAAGAGTTTTTTTGAACGAAAATCGTGGGGAGAGAAAAGAAAGGGATGAGCGTAATGGGAGTGTAAAACTTGAGTGTAATTGTAGTTCTTAAAATTTGAAGGGTTATTTTATAAAAAGATAATTGCAGATAGTCAAACTGATCTGGATGTAGAAAATTTTAGTTTTAGCGGGTGTGGTGTAATCGGTAAAATAATCATTATAAAATGTATTATGTGGTGCTTTAAGTAACCATATATTTTTAACACTCTTGTGGTGCCTCAAGTAAAAATACTGTGGTGCCTTTAAAGACACCCCTTTTAAAAGTTTTTTTTTTATAAAACAATTTTTTTTCAGAACTCTAAAAAAAAACATTCTAATTTGAGCAAATAAAATTATGTTTTCCTATTTTTAGAAATAACATTATTTTTATTATTAATATTTTGTTAGATAATAGTTAATGATTCAACCCTGATCCACAACGCCTCAATAACATTATCCTTTACGTGAAATAAAAATTACCTTTCAATATATATATATATATATATATTTTTTTTACGTGAAATAAAAAATTACCTTTCAATAAAATAGTATAAAAAAAGGTTGAATGAAAATGACTGTGAAGCTAATGTTATATATTTGATATGCTAGAACGAAGGTATATTGATAGTGGGTGATCTGTCTAGATCATGATATCACACATGTGACGAGGAGAATACAGACAAAAGATAGCTGCAGGAGTTGAGAAGGGTCCCACGTGCCGAGCCCACCAATTGTTCCGGTCAAGTAGATCGTTTTGTCGTTTCACGATCTACTAGTCTACTACTACTAATTTATTTATTATGTTGTAAATATATATGTGTTATAACTATAACACGTAGTAAAATGGTATATCCAAAGATACACAATGCCAGTAGTAGAGCATATCTTCTGCATCTTATCCATATATTAAAATATAATAGTACTATTTTAAATGTGCGGATAAGTTGTGTGTTGTGTGTAGTGGATGTGTCACCGCCCTAACACGTAATAGGTAGATTTCAATTAAATATAATATATAATGAATATATAAAGTGATGAGTTTTTCTTATCTTTTCTTTGTTTTGAACACTTATCCCTGATATATGGCTGCAGTAGTAGCGGTTGAGGTAGTGTAGTGCAAATTGCTTCTAAAGCCGGGTGGGTGGGGGTTCAAGTCCCGTAAAGCCGCCACTTTTCGGTAGAGGATATATTAAGCGGCCTCACTACTCAACTACTTGGTCCCCATGATTAACAACCTCTCATCGCACTCCTGTGTGATCGGGCGCGGCGCTTACGGTTAAGGTTTAACTGTTTTCTTTGTTTTTGTTTTGAACACTTACTTTAAGTACTTCTTTGACCCACAATTGGGGTATCTCGGGTATCTTGCCTCCCAGTATGACATGCATGAACTTACATTTTTGGATTACATACTTTTTTTTAGGGGGAATTACATACTTAATTGTATACTTAAATTTGGCTGAGTCCGACCTGTGGAGCTCAGTTCGTTTGTCCTGCAGACTTAATAAGTTTGGTTGAGTCCGACCTGCGAAGTTTAGTTTGTCAGTCCTGCTGACTTAATGAATTGGCTGAGTTCGACCTGCAGAGATCAGTTTGTCAGTCCTGCTAACTTAATAAACTAGTTGAGTTCGTCCTACAAAGCTCAGTTTGTTAGTCATGCTGACTTAATGAAATTGGCTGAGTCCGACCTGCGGAACTCAATTGTCTGTCGTGCAGACTTATAAATTTGGTTGAGTCCGACCTGCGGAGCTCAGTTTGTCAATCATGCTGACATAATAAATTGGCTGAGTCCGTGCTGCGGAGCTTAGTTTGTCAGTCCTGCTGACTTAATGAATTGGTTGAGTCCGTCCTACGGAGCTCAGTTTGTCAGTCCTGCTGATTTAATGAATTTTTGATGAGTCCGACCTGCAGATCTCAGTTCGTCTGTCCTGCAGACCTTGTAAAATTTCGTTGAGTCCGACCTGCAGAGCTCAGTTGTTAGTCCTTCTGACTTATAGTTTTTTGCTAAGTCTGACCTGCGGAGCTCAGTTGTCAATCCTACTGACTTATAATTTTTTGCTGAGTCCGACCTGCAGAACTCAATTGTCAGTCCTACCGACTTATGATTTTTGGCGGAGTCCGTCCTGCGGACCTCGGCTTGTCTGTTTTGCAGACTTAACGAGTTTGGCTTTTGCAGACCTTGCGTGTGCATGTTTATCCTACAAACTTAATCAAACCATTCACATTGCGTAAAATGGAAAACCAACAAATTATTGAAAAAGCTATAAAGGTACGGAACCTGCCCTGGACTGTATGACCTCGCTCTTCGTCGAGCTCTTTATTCTCGAGCATCTCAGGTCAGAACCACACCTTTCCTCTTGATGGTGGCGGAATAACATCTCTTAGCTGCTTCCATGTCTCCCTTTTATCTCTACTGAACCTTCTACGGTGGGGAGCTTCAAGCTAATATGAGCTGGGGAGATCACACCTCAGAGATCAATTAACGCAGGCCTTCCCAAGATAACATTGTATGCATATGAGGCCTTTACCATCACGTAGTTCACCATAATGGTCTTGCTCCTTGGTTCCCGGCCAAATGTTGATGCAAGCCTTATCATCCCCATAGGTTGAACTGGGGGTCCTGTGAAGCTGAACAAATGTCTTTGCAATCTGTATCGCTCCGAGTCTTTCAAACTTCATGGATCAGAAACCGAGTATTATAGGACATTGAAGGCACTTCCCATATCAACATAAATTCTCTTAACAAAATTCTTGTGCACCACAACCTCTATAACTAAGCCATTATTATTGATAACCAGAGAGAGGGGGTCTATGGGGTCGTAGGTTACCTCGGCAACTGACCTATGACCTCTGCTCGCTCACTTCACGAAACAAATTACTGGGGCTGCCCACTATGGTGTTGATGTTGATTGGGTTGTTGTCCAGCTGCAGATCTGAGTCCGGAGATCGTCCCTTCTTCTTTAGGGCTCATCCTTCCTGTTTCAGTTTTGGTTGTAGTTCCGACGTTTGGACTCCCTACGACCTCGTGGCTCTGCATTTTGAGATCAATCCACGACCTCGTCTAGCTTTCCTTCTATAATAGTTGCATCAATGTCTTTTTTCAATTCCCTACAGCTCTCTGAGTCATGCGCAACATCTTTGCGGTAGGCACAAAATTTGTTTTGATCCCTCCTTTCTAGAGGTTCTCTCATGGGTGGCGGAACTCGGGCCAAGCCCTTTCTTTTTATTATTGTGAGGACCGGCTCACACGACCTATTCATAGGATGAAGTCCATTTTCTGCAAAGCTCATTTCTTCCTCAGTCGATCTGTAATTGGGTTGTCTTGCGGTCTCAGACCAGTTTTCTTTTCTTCTCAGATCTATCCTATGTTTTCTCTTTCTTGGATTCTCCTCTCTCCGACTCTCTTTTTAGCCTGTTAGCCTCTTCTCCCTGGCAATGCTTGTAAGTGGCCTCAACACACTCCTCTATAGTTCTGGGAGCTTGCTATTCAATTTAGCATATAATCTTCCTTCTCGCAGTCCTGCTACGAAGGAAGTTATGACAATATTCTCATCCGCATCCCTAACTTGCACCGATTCCTAATTAAATCTTTTCAGGTATTGGAGCACCGTCTCATCCTTTTTTTGTTTGATTGTGAAAAGATGAGTTGCATTCCTCTGAAAGGGCCTGGCCGTGATGAAAGCATGCATGAACTTTCTCACCAGGGTCCCGAACTCGGAGATAGATTTCGGCGGTAACTTCCTGAAATTTTCACGAGCTCTACCCGTGAGTAGTGCAGGAAAGGCTTTGCACTTCATCTCATCAGGTGCACAATGCAGGTTCATGTGCGTCATATATTGGTGCAAATGATCCTGGGGTCCTTAGACCCATCATACGCTTCAAGCTCGGGCACCTTAAACCCTTCAGGTCGGGGAAAGTTCTCAATTTGTGTTGTAAATGGAGCTATGAACGAGAATTCGTCCGATCTCTTTCCCAGTATGGCATCAAGATCTGCCCTTGCCGCCTCTATGGCTTGAGGGTTGCCTCGAGTTTTCCTCACCGTCGAATGAAAGGACACATCATGCGGCTTAGGGGGAGGAGGAGGAGGTGTATGCACGTGTGATTCCTCACATAGTTCCTCCCTCTGCGTGGCAACCTGAAGGATAGCCTATCGAGTGGCTGCGTCCATAGCCGCTATTTGTTCCGCCAACGCTTGCTGGGCAGGATCCAACGCAATCTCGTTTTGTGGTGGAGGTTGATGGGTCTGCTGGCACCTCACCATCAGCATTATGAGCATCATGTTGAGCGTCTTGTTAGGAAATCTGCGCGGGAACGCAGCGGAATTCAAAATTTTATTTCCTATCGACCCAAGATCGACTTCGTTTAAGCAATAAACAAATAAGTAGTAGGCGGTGGTTACCTTACTTGATCTAAAAGATCGACGCTTTGACCGTCTAAGGAGAGTAGATCTACATAAAGCCGCCCAAGTGTTCGGCCTCTACCTCTAGTCCACATGAATAGCTCGCCGGAATCCCATCATGGATTGCTATTGGAAAACTCCGGTTGCTAGACCGGCCATTTTCCCCTTCTCTCCAACTCTCTGTAGGATGCTCTTTATTTTACACAAGAACTATTAGTTCTTGGAATTGTGATGTACAAAAGAGCTTGACACCCACATTTTATTTATAGTGAGAGGGGCGCCCCGACTAGAGTGGAGAGGAAGAAAACCTTTTACTAGTAAAATAAGGAAAATATAATTGGTTGATTTATCTCATTAATATTCAATATCTTATATTAAATATTTCAAATATATTGTCAATATCTTATATTGACTATATTAATCTTATTACCATAAATCTATTTTTTTCAAAATTAATTAATATCTAATATTAATATTATGGTACTTTTATTAATTAAATTGCACAATTCAAATGTATCCAATACACAAAAAAAACTTGTGCCACTTTATAGGCAAATTCACGTGTGTCATACACACAAATTTTGGCCATATATATTTAATTATAATATAATACTATGATTAATTAATTTACAAAATACATGTGTATCATATAAACATATAATTTCGACATACATATATATATACATCATATGTATATTTAATTAATCAACATAATTAATATCTTGTATTATATTTATTCATAATAAATAAATACCACCATATTAATTTACCACAATAACCTTTATAGTCGTGAGATAAAACTTTTCTTATTTTGTTTTCATCTATAACCACATTTTTTAATCCGGCTAGATGTTCTTATGTGTGTGACCCGACAGGCTTCCGAATATGTTGGCAGTAGACACAAAGTGCAAATTACGAAAATGTCCTTCATACCTAACGATCACGGGATAGCGTCTAGCAACACACCATGACCCCCAATCATCGGAAGAGTCAAATGCAATGACTACTACCTTTTACGTGAAACAGTTACCGTGTAACTTACAATCCTATCGCTGTAATAATATCAATACGATCGTATCTCGAGTGTCAATACATTAACGATCGTATCTTATAATCTGGATATCATGCTCTCTCGAAGTAACTCATTTACTCCCACTTTGCAAAGATTCACGAGAGTAAGGACATTATCATATGACAATTCATAATTGGTTTTTTAAAAGAACATATATATGACAAAATAAAAGCCATTTAATATATGTATAGACATAAAGAAATAGTAGAAATGATCCGATCCGGTCCAACCCGATTGGGTTTAGGACACTATTTCAACACGTCTGCCACAACTTTTTGTTTGCGTGTTTTTGGCGGCATAGTGATGATGATGACGATAGATCTTGAACAAAATTTCCAGTAATAAGGCCCTCATTCTAGTGCCAATTGACGATGCTGGATCTCGTCTATGAATAAATCTATGCCCTAATTTTCCTAGTGACAATTTGAACAAAACTAAACCCTAGAAAAAGTATGAAGAGGGATGGTGTTTAGGTATTCTAGATTGAGCCTGAGATGATTCATCCAAAGTTGCCTACGTATCATGTGTATGAATAAGGAATCAAGTCTCTTCATAGTTCTTAGGATCGTTTATATATATGGGTTTTTGCCCTAGGCGTGCCTGTGTCTTGTCCATTGTGGACTCTTGTTTCGTATCCTCCAAGGATTATATTAAACTGTGTCAATCCCTTGATTTTATGAGATAATCACGGTATTTGAATATAGGATTAGAGCCTTTATGGCTGAGGATTCTTTCCATACTTATCTTGTATATTATGCACGTGGGATATTTACCGGGGTAGCTCTGGCCGACCTGCGTATACAATAATTCATCCTTTTTGGTTATTCACCACTTCCCTCTTTCTTTTAACCTCAAGAACAATATCCATTAGGGAAAAAGCCAAAAGTCACCACTAAACCTCTTTTTCAGTATGAAAGCAACGGATCCATAAGAGAATGGTAATTATGATGAAGTTTATAGAATTTTAAACTAAAAGATAAAATGTGGTATTATTATTGATGAACTGAAAGTTACAAATTAGATTACAATGTAGCTGATCATAGGGTATTTATAACTCCATACACCTCATGAATCAGTTAGAAATAAGTTACAAACGGTTACTACAAACTATAACTGAATAACCGCTTTCTACATTACACTACACTAGACTACTCAAAGAGTCATTTGTGTCCTCATACTATCAAGAGAGTCTTTCAGATCTTCATACTATCGACCAAAGTGTATCACCGATTGCACTCAAGATTCCCTTCACCTCTATATCAGTAACACCCCTCAAGTGAGAGTGGTACATGAACAACTTGCACTCAGCATTCCCTTCAGCTACTTGAACTCAGAAAGATCTTTGAAATTCCCAATTTGTCTAGTAGATAGGAAAAAATAGGTGCATCCAAGGCCTTGGTGAGGATGTCAGCTACTTGTTCTTTTGTGTTGACTAGAAGAAGTTTGACAAATCCTGATTTGACTTTGTCTCTCACAACATGGTAATCAATTTCAATATGTTTTGTTCTTTCATTGAAGACTGGGTTATGAGCAATGTGCATTGCACTATCATTGTCACAAAATAACACAGCATGCAACCACCGGATTTCACAAACTGCATTTGCCATAGCCCTGCACTCGGTCTCTGATGAGCTTCTAGCTATAGTTGTTTGTTTCTTGGCCTTCCAAGAGATTGAATCATCTTCTAAAAACATCATATAACCTGATAATGATCTTCATGTTCCAGGACAACCAACCCAATCACTGTCTGTAAAACCTTTAAGTACAGTGTTGTTGTCTGTTGGGAATAAGATTCCTTGACCAGGATTAGTCTTCAAATACCACAGCAGCCTATAAGCCGCCTTCATATGCCTTTTAGTAAGAGTGTCTAGAAATTGACTCAGCTGCTGAACTGCAAAGGCAATATCTGGTCTGGTGAAGGTAAGATAGATAAGTTTGCCCACTAAGGATCTGTAAGCAGTATTATCCTCCAAAAGGGGTGAATCACCATGCTGTAAAGTTTGTTAGACTCCATAGGTGTCTTAGCAGGTTTTGCTCCCAAAAATTCATATTCTTCAAGGAGATTAAGGGTGTATTTCTTTGAGAAATTGATATGCCTGCAGGTGTCCTAGCAGCTTCAATGCCTAGGAAATATCTCAATTTTCCAAGATCCTTAATAGTGAATTTCTGATGTAGGGTATCCTTGACCTGCTGAATTAACTCCTCATTAGGGCTTACTGCTATGATGTCATCTATATAGACCAGCAAAGCAATAAAGGACTGTCCTGACCTTTTTGTGAATAAACTGTGGTCATTTTTGGATTGAATGAATCATTGAGCCTCCAAAGATTCAGTCAACTTGCAATTCCATTGTCTTCTTGCTTGCTTGAGGCCATACAATGACTTAGTAAGTTTGCAAACTTGATTTGGTTTAGTTACTGCACAACCTGGGGGAAACTGCATGTATACTTCTTCATGAAGATCTCCATGTAAAAAAACAGTGTTGACATCCATCTGATGTAAATGCCAATTATTAGTTGTTGTTGCTGCAAGTAATGCTCTGACTGTAGTAATCTTGACAACAGGAGAGAAAGTTTCTTGATAATCAATCTCATATGTTTAAGTGTAGCCTTTTGCTAATAATCTAGCTTTATATCTCTCTACTGAACCATCAGGTTTGTATTTGATTTTGTATACCCATTTGCACCCAATGGGTTTCTTGCCTGGGGGCAGATTAACTATTTCCCATGTACGAGTCTTTTGTAGAGCTTCAATCTCTTTTTGCATTGCTTCTTTCCATTCATCATGCTTGATGGCTTGATTGTAAGCCTTAGGCTCTTTAACAGCATCAATAGCATTAATGAATGAGAATAATCTGTTGAGAGATTGTCCAGGCTCACGACTTCACTCAGCAGGTGTGGGGTCTGTTGAACAGTATGAGCACCCACTTGATAAAAGGTTGGTGATTTCCTTGTTCCTTTGGACCTTTATAAATGTGTGGGTTCAGGTGCGAGATTAACTGGTGCATGCTCTTCATTAGATGCCCCAACCGGTGAAATTGTATCAGAAATCTGGTTGGTCTGCTGAGTCATTCAGCAGATCATCAAAATTGTCCATTATTGGTAAATAAACAGGCATGTCAGCAAGATATCTAGCCCTTCCTAATACATGTTGAAATAAAGGAAAATAAGTCTCATGGAATTGGTATTTCTAGCAACAAAGATGTCTTTGTTGGTAATATCTAAAAGAATAGCACCCTTGGACGTATTTGAATTCCCAAGATAGACACAAGTCCTACATCTTGAGTCAAATTTTGTCATGTACTGCTGAAGTGTGCAAGAGAAAACCAAGCAACCAAAAACCTTAAACACAGAATAGTCTGGTTTAGTGCCATAAAGCACCTCTTGTGGAGTGCTTCCTTTCAGCAGTGGTGTAGGTGTAAAATTAATTAATTTTACAGCATGTAAAAGACATAAACCCAATATTCAATGGGCAAATTGCTCTGAAACCTCAGTCCCCTGGCAACATTCAGCATATGCTGATGTTTCCTTTCAACAATACCATTCTGTTTAGGTGTGCTGACATAGGACGTCTGATGTATGATGCCATGCGGAGCATAAAAGTCAGTGAGTTGGAAACTCAGCTCCATTGTCAGATCTAATAACTTTAATAACTTTGTGAAACTGAGTAGAAATAAATTTAACAAAGGATTTAACAAGGTCAGAAGCTTCAGATTTATGCCTAATAAGAAAAACCCAGGTAATTCTAGAAAAGTCATCTACAACAGTTAAGAAATATTGTTGTCCATTGACGTTATGTTGTCTTAAGGGGCCCCAAATATCCATATGAACAAGATAAAAAACAACATTTACAGATGTAGTACTCAAAGGATATAAGGATTTTTCTTTAGTTTTGCCATAGGACAAACATAACAAAGGTCATGATTACAAAATTTGACATAAGCAAACTGTGAACTAATAACTTGAAGTCTCTGATCTGGCAAGTGTCCTAGTATGTAATGCCATAAAAGAGCATCATCTAATCTATCAGATAAGGTGTGATTTTCTACATCATTGGCAACAAAAAGACTTATTGGTTGATCCTCTGTGTAACTCAGATAAACCAATAACTTTCTTGTCCTGTAAAACACATTAGTTAGCAGAAAAGACAGCTTCACCTTTTGTATGATTAATAAATGAAGGTAAAGACAAAAGATTATACTTAAAACCAGGAATGCAAAACACATCATGTAGGACCAGCTGAGGGTGGACTCTTACTTTTCCTATATGTGTGACATAAACATTATTTTTATTAGGTAATCCCATTTTTATACCAGATGAACGTTTGGGATTGCTTAATAGATCTAATTATCCTACAATGTGATTTGTGGAACCAGAGTCCAAGATCCATTGTATAGATCTTATTGAATTTAGATCACCTGTCCTTGTAGCAAGTGAATAGTGTGTCACAATCTCAGCCGGTTGGCCAACAACAAATCCTGCATGTCTAGGAGGATCAGAACTCAGCAGAGCCATCAACTTGTCAAGTTGCTGTGCAGTAAGATTTGGAAACCCTGGTCCAACATACCTGTTTTGGGCCTGATCTTCTTCTGCTGACTGTTCTTCCTCCACCAAATAAGCCCTTTTTGACTTGAAACCAGGAGGATAGCCTTGTTTCTTGTAACAAGTCTCTTGAAGATGACCATTAAATCCATAAAACTACATTGCATCTTCTTGGGATTCTTAGGTATGGGATTTGCGTGAGTTAGGTCTGCTGACTATCTGATTTTGCCATTGTCCATTTTTCCGAGACAAAAGAACCATAGATTCTTGATTTTTGGCCCTATAAGCTACATATAACTTATGTCTTTCAAATTTAATGGCCATTGCAAAGGCATCATGAATTTCTGGAAAAGGCACCATCAGCAACCATTGGCTCAAACTCATCCCTTAAATCTTTTAGGAATTTCATGACATGTTCAGACTTCATATGATCCATTAGTTTGCTAATCGCATTGCAGTGACTTTGAGGATCACAAGAACAAACTGATACATGCCTGATAGTCTTGATTTCTTCCCACAGAACCATCAATTTTGTGAAATATTGATTGATAGAATCAGTACATTGCTTCAGCAGATGCATCTTTTCTAGAAGATTTGAAAGCCTCAAGGCATCAACATTAGATAATTTAGCTGTAAGATTCTTCCAAACTGCATGTGCACTCTTGAAGTACATCAAACTCTGGGCAACGGTGTTCTCTATAGAATTCAAGATCCATGACCTCCCCATTGTATCACATTGTATTCATCCATGGAAACCTGCTGAATCTGCTTCTGGACTTTTGATTGTGCCATTTATGAAGCCAATTTTATTCTTGGTAATTAACACCATCTTCATAGACATTTTCCATGGATTGTAGTTGTTGCCATTCATCAATGGTTGAACAAGAACCAGAGACGGATTCTCATTAGGATAAACATAAAATGGACTGGAGGGACTTATTTCTTGTTTCTTAGCTGCCATGGCTATAAATAACTCCAGAATTGATCACAAATGAACAATGAAAGTGAAATTACAGAAAAACCGATCAAGAAATGATCAAAAAAACTCGGGAAAATGATGACAGTTTACTCTCAAGAAACTGAAATCTCATAAAAGATGAAGAACACTCTCAAGATTCTTCAAAGATTGGAGAGAAAACGTAGGAAAGCATTCAAAAATTCTCAAATTTCTGCTCTGATACCATGATGAAGTTTATAGAATCATAAACTGAAAGATAAAATGCGGTATTATTATTGATGAACTGAAAGTTACAAGTTAGATTACAATATAGCTGATCATGGGATTTTTATAACTTTATACTCCTCATGAATCAGTTAGAAGTAAGTTACAAACGGTTATTACAAACTATAACTAAATAACCGCATTCTACATTACACTACACTAGACTACTCAATAGGCTGCTGTGTCCTCATACTGTCAGCAGGCTGCTGTATCTTCATAACTATCAGTAGAGTGTATCAGCTGACTGCACTCAGCATTCCCTTTCGGCCTCTATACTGTAACAAATTACATAGATCATAGAAGGATGCATATTTGTGGGATAGGCTTAAAATGAGAGGGAAATGAGTAGATATGTTCTACTTACTCCATAAATGAGTAGATATGTTCTATTTGTGGGGTATTTGCTAAAACAGCAGCTCGGGCAATTCATTTAGCTCTAGAAATTTTAATGATTATTCTTACGATGATCGAATTACTAGGAAATCTTTGATGAAGTTTTTGTTGGAAAAGGTGTCCTAAACCCAATCGGGTTGGACCGGATCCGACCGGGTCGGGTCATTTACAGTCCGTTTAGTTCATGTAATAACTTTATTATGATTAATAAAAGCACTTATGTTATTATATATTGTTTGTCTTCATATTATTTGTTGTATATATATAGTAACGTCCCTAGTATCAATCTGTGATAGAGAAACCATGATAGTGATTATGGTTGATGAGATCTCTAATCACTATAACAAGGTCTGTACTTAAATGTCTCTAGTCTTATATATTATCAATTGGGACATTGATAGTATAATCAAACTAGCATGTATTGGATGTCTTCTATCTTTTAGAAGATAGGGATAGATCTCGTCTATCGAAGTGTAGAGACACTTGACCGTACGTGGGGCGTGTATTAGAGAATGCGTCGTTAGACCACCCACTTACATTAAGTGTCACACTATGTGGCGGTTGTGTAATTATCCTTTTGACCGGAGTCTTCATGGCATCACGGTGTGGATTGTCATGCTTTGACACTATTGAGATTTCTCCTAACCACGGGCGATCATGCGGTAGTGATTGGGTATGATATTGAAGCATCACGGAGTATACATGATTGGTCGTCCGGGAATCGCGTATCCTATGATTGTGATCGAATATCCGAAATGGCCTTCTTATAAGGAATGTCTAGCTCTCGAGAATCTTTGCAAAGTGGGAGTAAATGTGTTATTCGAGAGAGCATGATATCCAGATTATAAGATACGATCGTCAATGTATTGACACTCGAGATACGATCGTATGGATATTATTATAGCGATATGATTGTAAGTTACACGGTAACTGCTTCACATGAAAGGTAGTAGTCATTGCTTTTGACTCTTCCGATAATTGGGGGTCATGGTGTGTTGCTAGACGCTATCCCGTGATCGTTAGGTATGAAGGGTATTTTAGTAAATTGCACTTTGTGTCTACGGCCAACATATTCGGAAGCCCATCGGGTCACACACATATGAACATCGAGTCGGATTAAAATGCGGTTATAGTTGATAACCAAATAAGGAAAGTTTATATCTAGACTATAAATGTTATAGTGGTAAATTAATATGGTGGTATTTATTTATTATGAATAAATAAAATACAAAATATTAATTATATACAAATTATGTTAATTAAAGAATATTCGGAAGCCAATTAGTTGGCATATGGGGCGCCACTTTTAAGTGTGTAAGATACACTTGGATTGTGCACTTTAATTAATAAGATTGCCATAATATTAATATAAGATATTAATTGATTTTGAAAAATAGATTTATGGTAATAAGATAATTATAATCAATATAAGATATTGGCAAAATAAATTATAATTAAAGAGATAAATCAATCTAGTTGATTTTCCTTATTTTATTGGGAAAAGATTTTCTTCTCCTACACACTATTGGGGCGCCACTTATCACTATAAATAAAAGGTGGGTGTCAAGCTCTTTTGTACATCACAATTGCAAGAGCTCATAGTTCTTGTGTAAAATAGAGAGCAATCCATAGTGAGTTTGTGAGGGAAGAAAAGGTCCGGTCTAGCAGCCGGAGTTTTTCCGATAGCAATCCAAGGAGGATTCCGGCAAGGGGTTCGTGTGGATTAGCGATAGAGGCCGGACGCGTGGACTGCTTGCGCATTGAACTACTCTCCGTTGGCGGTCAAAGCGACGATCTTATAGATCATCTGAGGATAACCGTCAAACTACTTAACGTGTTTATTGCATTAAACGAAGAACGATCTAGAAAAGGAAATCAAATTTTAAATTCTGCTGCGTTAAACTAGTGATTTCCTAACAGTGGTATCAGAGCTAGACTTCGAGCTTAAGCAATAAGCATAATTTAAATGCATAGTATTTAATCGATAGATGCAAGATTTAAATCACGAAACGTTAAAAAAAAATAGGGTTCATGGGGGTCGGCCGACTGGCGGCGCCCCCCTTCCTCAACGGCGGCGGCGGCGGTGGCCCTAGGGCTGCCGTCCGTCGGCTGTCTTCTTCCGATGGGGAGATCGACCCTTTTCGTTTTGTGATATTTATTTTATGCATAGATATCTCGTTTGTTTAGTTGTGTCACATGGCCAACCAATGGTTCAAATAGTTTGAGCCATTGGGAAACCATTTGGCATGTTGGCCTTTCTAAATTTTGATTTGGAATAGGCCTAGGCCCTTTTCAAATATTTGATTTGTAAAAGGCATAGGCCTAGGCCACTTCCAAAATTTTGATTTTGGAAAGTGGTTAGGCCTAAACCAAAATTATTTGGCTTTTCCTAATATTTGATTTGTAAAAGGCCTAGGCCTAGGCCTAGGCCACTTCCAAAATTTTGATTTTGGAAAATAGCCAGGCCTAGACTAAAATAATTTGGCCTTTCCAAATATTTGATTTGGAATACGCCTTGGCCCTTTTCAAATATTTGATTTGTAAAAGGCCTAGGCCTAGGCCACTTCCAAAATTTTGATTTTGGAAAGTGGCCATGCCTAAGCTAAATTTAGTTTTGGAAATGAAACAAATAGGAGACTTTATAATTTTAATTTTATTTTGAATAGTTCAAATTTAATTGAAATTAAAATCGATTTAAAATTAAATGTTAATTTTAATTTTCGATTAAGTCATATAATTATTTAAAAGTAATTTAATTATTTGACGTGATAAAATAAAGACGCATGAGTAGTTAAAATTAGAATTTAATCTTTTTCATAAGATAAAATTGTATGGATTAGATATGTAGATATAATGTGATTATATGGACCCCGATTGATCATGGACTCACCAATAGGATAGATGGAAATGTTTTCTTTACGTTGGTTTTTGAAAATTGTCCTAGGCCGTTATGAAGAACGTGACCTAGTTTACTTTTTATATTTATCCCATTCCCGTGAGCTCCCCCCGTGTGCGGCGGGTGTAATTATTAGATAATTTATTATGTAACAAGAATGGAGCAAGAAGTTGAAGACCAAGGAGAGATAAAGAACCCATTGGCGTGCAAAGAATAAAGATCCTATTGGCGGTTGCGAGATACCCTTGGTTTGTGACCAGCGGTTTCAGTCAATTTGTATTCAAACCGCACTCTAGGAAAAAATCCATGATCATACCGGTTATTTTGTGCGCGGAATGTTGTGTATGTTTTCCTTTATATGATATAGTAGTAATATGCACATAGTAGATGAGACCAAAAATTAAACCAAATTAATTAAGTGAATTAATTTTAAAATTATTCCCACGCCAAAAACTCGAGCCAAAATTGTCTCCCAATATTATAATGACGGTGAAGAGCCTTTGTTCGGATCCAACTGATCGGCCCACGTCGGGAGTTGACCTACCACGGGTATATCGTCATTATCGAGATATGATCGTTATGAGATCTCATGAATATTTGGGTTACGACTCGACTAAGAATCTTGCGGTGATTGGCCCACGTCGGGACCGTCTCGATTTTAGAGACAAGGGTGGCTATCACATGTAGAGATGTGAATTGTCAAAGAGTTGACTAGTCAACCAATGGAAATCGAATAAGATTCGATCGGTAATTAGTACCCACCTTCGAAATTGACACAGTCGATCGGCCCACGTCGGGGATCGAGTCAACTAGATGGGATTCCATCCACTAAAGAATTACTTAAATTCTTGAAAGCCAATTGGGAATAGTTGGCTAGTGGGAGTAAAACTTTATAAAATTTTAAGTGCAAATTTAGGGTTTTTATACATGAGCTTTTACTTATTCTATCTTTATTTATTGTTGTAGAAAATGTCAAACAAATTGAACCTTCGTTTTATCATCGAAAACAAGCTTGACGAAACTAATTTTCTCGATTGGAAAGAAACCTCAAAATAGTTTTGAGGCACGAGAAGATTGGCTATGTCTTGGACGAACCCCTACCGGAAAAGCCCGCTGAGGGTTCGGCTGCAGATGTTGTCGAGAAGTACAACAAGCATCGCTCGACAAGATCGATGCTACATGTATCATGCTTGCTTTTATGACACCTGAACTACAGAAACAGCATGAGTCTATGGACGCCTACTCTATCATGGTCCACATGAAGGAACTCTATGCTTCTCAGTCTCGCATTGAGAGTGCGAGGTCTCGAAGCCCTGTTTAGTTGTAAGATGGCATCCGAATCGCCGTGGGGTCACACGTGCTTAAAATGATCGGGTACATAGAGAGGCTTGGGAAGTCGGGCCACAAGTTGGAGCGAGAGTTGAGTATTGACTTGATTCTGCAATCTCTACCTGATTCATTCTCGCAGTTCGTGATGAACTATCACATGAACAAGATAGATTGCTCCCTTGCGGAGTTATTGAACATGTTAAAGACTGTTGAGGGCACTGTAGGGAAGGAAAGCAAGTGTTGCTGGTCACCTCGAGCAAGGGCAAGGCAAAAGCCCAGAAAAAGTCCAAGAAGGCGAAGGCTGCACCTAAGCCAACGCCTAAGATAGCTGTTTAGGGTGATTTTACATGATTTATAACGTTATATTTTATAACGATTTCCTCCATATTCGTATAATTTGCATAGAAATTAAGGATTTAATCGAATTATTGAGCAAATGAGTTTTAAAAGTGTTTAAGTGCAAATTTATGTTGTTTATGTGGTTTCATTGATAAAAATCTTTGAATATGAGATGTTACATTTTGCACGATGTTATCATAAATGTAGTATGCGCTTGCATGTTAAATGAGGAGCTTAAACGAAGATCGGATGAAGATTAAGAAGAAAGCTCGATTCGAATAAAGAAAGCTTGATTCGATTCGCCCAAACTTGGTGACCAAGGTTTTCAAAATATCACATGTAACAATATGTTTTGAGGTCTAAAAGATGGATTTTGAAGAAGATGCCACGAGTTTACGAGTTAAACGAATCAATTTTGTCCAACGCACTTCTACCGTAACCTGTTTTTCGATGGAAATTTTACCCGACTTAGAGGCATTTTCAGGGGAAGAGTTCTTGACCAAAGTTGTAGATACTAAAATGAGCTTTCCAACGCATTTTGAATCACGTCAATCGGAGGTCTACAACTCAAGTTATGATTTTTTACCGAATCACTGGAATTACGGACGAACCGGAGATAATTTTAGCTCACATGGTTGCATGTTACTCCATGTGAAGACTAATGATGGCAATGATTCCTCCCCAACAAACTCCACATGCTTGTAACTAACTCTTGTATGACTCATCCCCTTCACATGCAAAGTAATCATCACCTCCCACATGCCTCCTAACAAACTTAGGATATTCTAAGCATATTCCCTTGATGCTTAGGCTATAAACCCCCCACCTTCACTTGTAATAGGCGCCTCCTTGGTCACTCTTGGCCAAGCTTTTACTTTTCCGTCTTTTATGTAAATACTCAGTGGCGTTATGCCGAGAATAAATTAGAATAGTAGTCTTGTTGTAATCTTTGAGCTACGCCCCCGATTCAAAATCATAATCGAGGATGATTGGCTAACGACTCCAGTGCTAGAACCACCATTGTGAAGCTACCATCACCGTGCAATAAACAAGGATTTCGTTTTCATTTGTTCTAGTAAGCTTTCTTGTTCTTCCTTCATGTTTACTTTGTCTATGTGCAATGTGTATGAACTATATGTGTGTTGCATGCTAATCGAATTTAGATCACGAAAGTTGATGAATTAAGTAGATTACCGTGAAGGAGAGTGATGATATTCTTCCAACATACGTAAGTTGAGGGAGAATATTGTTAGATTAGGATTTTATATCCATATCTTTGATCCGTAAATGCTTTAGTTGTACCGAGAATGGTGAACTAATTAAAAGGCGATGAACCGAAAGGGAAAATGCCTCTTTAGCGATAATAATCCAAGACTTACGAATGAATGTGTGTCTTTCTTGTTAATTTCGGTGGGGTGGTGGATCAACGGTGTGTTCTAGTTGTTTTAATCTTTCTAAACAAATTTTCACGTATCGTCTTTCTTTTCACTTTTGCAACCTTTATTTTATTTCTAGTTTTCAAGATCATAATCATCACTAAAAAGAAATCGAAACGAAAAGTTATTTTCAAACAAGTCCTCATGGATACGACCGGTTTCACCACTAGCTGCAAGCTTTTGCACTTGGGGCTGACGTCGGTTTTTAAATAAATTTTAGAACCTGTTTTTAAGCGCGAACAAGTTTTATAGGTAGTAGAGCCTTAAGACTTTTCGACGTAACAATAGCGAAAGACAAATCCAAGGATGCTTGCTTCCATTGCGGTGAGACCGGTCATTGGAGGAGAAACTGCAAAGGCTTCTTGAGTACCAAGAAGAAGCATTCTGATGCTTCGACTGCAGGCACTAAGAAGAGCTAGAGATCTGAAGAAAGGAGAGGTGGACCTACGCGTTGGAAATGGAGCAAGTGTTGCTGCACTAGCCGTAGGAGTTTATTTTCTTTCATTGCCCAGTGGGCTAGTACTAGAACTCAATAACTGTTATTTTGTTCCTGCTCTTACGAAGAGCATTATTTCTATTTCTGCATTAGATGTTGATGGTTTTTCATTTACGTTTGAGAATAAATGTTGTTCTTTTTCACGTGATGGAATCTTTTATGGTACTGGCATACTTAGCAATGGTCTCTACATATTAGATATGAATGTTGACGTACTTAATATAAATAACAAGAAAGCCAAAACAAATGACTTGAATGAATCCTACTTATGGCATTGTAGGCTTGGCCATATAAATAAGAATCGCATTGCCAAACTCCATAAAGATGGAATGTTGGATCAATTCGATTATGAATCGTTTGATACATGCGAAGCTTGTTTACTTGGAAAGATGACAAAGTCATCATTTAGTGGCAAAGGGATAAGATCCAATGAATTGCTTGAGCTCATACATACTGATGTATGTGGCCCAATGTCAATTCAAGCCAAAGGAGGATACTCTTATTTTATCACTTTCACCGATGACCATTCTCGCTATGGTTATATATACTTAATGAAGTATAAGTCCAAGCCTTTGAAAGGTTCAAGGAATTCGTATGAAGTAGAGAAACAACTAGGTAAAGAAATCAAAACACTTCGATCCGATCGAGGTGGAGAATACTGGATGGAGAGTTTCAAGACTATCTCAGGAGAATGGGATTCTACTGAATGGACCCCTCCCGGGGCGCCACAAATGAATGGCGTGTTCGAGAGGAGGAACCGCACCTTGTTAGACATGGTACGATCCATGATGAGCTATGCATTCTTCCAAAATCGCTTTGGGGTATGCTCTAGAAACCGCATCCTATACACTCGAACCAAGTTCCATCAAAGACGGTTGATTCTACACCATACGAGGTATGGGCCAAGAAGAAACCAAATCGCATATCTTAAACCTTGGGGTTGTCCAACTTATGTGAAGCGGATGATGCCCGACAAATTAGAGGCCGATCCGACAAATGTCTGCTTGTGGGATATCCTGTGAAAACTAGAGGATACCAATTTTACCATCCCGAGGAACAAAAGGTGTTTGTTGCCGGGATCGCCACTTTCAGAGAAAGAGTTTATTCGGATAGGGTCGGTGGGAGTAAAATTGATCTTGAAGAAATTCGAGAACCACTTACGGATAACGATCCATTGATGGAAGTAGAGAGAGACACCACGTGCTGAGATGTGGGGCCACCTCTACCGTGGACACACTAGCACCTCGAAGATCCATCGAGGAACGCCGTGAACTCGAAATGTACATCAAGTGTATCTCATTGAAGATGAGGACCCTAGAACTTATGAGGAAGTGCTATTAAGGCATGACAAAGAGAAATGGCTAGAAGCCATGAATTCTGAAATGGAATCCATGAAAGACAACCAAGTTTGGAACTTGGTTGATACACCGAGGGAATAGTTCCTATAGGGTGTAAATGGGTCTTTAAGAGAAAGACCGACATGGACGGTAACGTGACTACCTACAAGGCTAGGTTAGTGGCAAAAGGATATAAGCAAAGACAAGGAGTTGACTATGACGAAACCTTTTCGCCTGTTGCAATGTTAAAATCCATTAGAATTTTTCTCGCTATTGCAGCATACCATGATTACGAAATCTGGCAGATGGATATGAAAACAGCTTTCCTTAAAGGGAACCTGTCTGAGGAAGTGTATATGACACAGCCTGAGGGATTCACAGCCAATGACACTGGGATGGTGTGTAAACTGCAAAGATCCATTTATGGATTAAAGCAAGCTTCTCGGAGTTGGAATCTTCGCTTTGATGAGATAATCAAACAGTTTGATTTCATCAAGAACGAATATGAGCCCTGTGTTTACAAGAAGGTTAGTGGGAGTGCCATTGTGTTCTTAGTGCTTTATGTAGATGACATATTGCTCATAGGGAATGATGTGCCTATGTTATAATCAGTCAAAGCTTGGTTATCCAAGAACTTCTCAATAAAGGACTTGGGTGATGCAGCCTATATTCTAGGAATAAAGATCTATAGAGATAGATCTAAAAGGTTGCTTGGTCTGTCGCAATCCACTTATATAGACAAGATGTCAAAGAGATTCAACATGGAGCATTCCAAGAAAGGATTGCCGCCCATGTCACATGGGGTCTACTCATCGAAGGGAATGAGTCCTAAGACAGAGGAGGAAAAGGCACAAATGAGTAAAGTCCCTTATGCTTCGGCAATCGGGTCTATCATGTATGCCATGTTATGCACAAGACCGGATGTCTCATACCCTCTTAGTATGACTAGTAGGTACCGCCTAATCCAGGTGATGGTCGGTGGATTGTCACCAAGAATATCCTCAAGTACTTGAGACGCGTACTAGGGATATGTTCCTGGTTTTCGGAACGATGATTTAGTATTACGAGGTTACACAGATGCCAGTTTCCAAACTGACAAGGATGACTTTAAGTCACAATCTGGATTTGTTTTCACGCTTAACGGCGGAGCAGTGAGTTGGAAGAGTTCCAAGCAGGAGGCTACTGCGGACTCTACAACGAAAGCCGAATACATAGCAGCCTCGGAGGCGGCGAATAAAGTAGTTTGGATGAAGAAGTTCATTACTGAACTTGGTGTGGTTCCTCCATTGAAGTCCAAAGCCTCATCATCGTGATAATAATGGAGCAATATCTCAGTCAAAGGAACCAAGGTCTCATCATAATTCCAAACATGTGCTACGGCGCTATCACTTGATAAGAGAGATACTAGATAGAGGAGATGTAAAGATAGAGAAAGTCCACACGGATGATAACATAGCTAATCCGTAAACCAAGGCATTGTCTCAAGCTAAGCATGAGAAACATGTTCACTTGCACGAGCTTAGGCATATGGGTGACTAGCTTTAGGCCAAGTGGGAGATTGTTGGAAAGGTATCCTAAACCCAATCGGGTAGGACAGGATCCGACCGGGTCAGGTCATTTACAGTCTGTTTAGTTCATGTAATAACTTTATTATGATTAATAAAAGCACTTATGTTATTATATATTGTTTGTCTTCATATTATTTGTTGTATATATATAGTAACGTTCCTAGTATCAATCTGTGATAGAGAAACCATGATAGTGATTATGGTTGATGAGATCTCTAATCATTATAACAAGGTTGGTACTTAAATGTCTATAGTCTTATATATTATCAAATGGGACATTGATAGTATAATCAAACTAGCACGTATTGGATGTCTTCTATCTTTTAGAAGATAGGGATAGATCTCGTCTATCGAAGTGTAGAGACACTTGGACTGTACGTGGACGTGTATTGGAGAATGCGTACGTTAGACTGACCCACTTACATTAAGTGTCACACTATGTGGCGGTTGTGTAATTATCCTTTTGACCGGAGTCTTCATGGCATCACGGTGTGGATTGTCATGCTTTGACACTATTGATATTTCTCCTACCCACGGGCGATCATGCGGGTAGTGATTGGGTATGATATTGAAGCATCGCGGAGTATACATGATTGGTCGTCCGGGAATCGCGTATCCTATGATTGGGATCGAATATCCGAAATGGCTTTCTTATAAGGAATGTCTAGCTCTCGAGAATCTTTGCAAAGTGGGAGTAAATGTGTTATTCCGAGAGAGCATGATATCCAGATTATAAGATACGATCGTCAATATATTGACACTCGAGATACGATCGTATGGATATTATTACAAATGATAGGATTGTAAGTTACACGGTAAATCGCTTCACATGAAAGGTAGTAGTCATTGCTTTTGACTCTTCCGATAATTGGGGTCACGGTGTGTTGCTGACGCTATCCCGTGATCGTTAGGTATGAAGGGCATTTTAGTAAATTGCACTTTGTGTCTACGGCCAACATATTCGGAAGCCTATCGGGTCACACACATATGAACATCGAGTTGGATTAAAATGCGGTTATAGTTGATAACCAAATAAGGAAAGTTTATCTCTAGACTATAAAGGTTATAGTGGTAAATTAATATGGTGGTATTTATTTATTATGAATAAATAAAATACAAGATATTAATTATATACAAATTATGTTAATTAAAGAATATTCCGGAAGCCAATTAGTTGGCATATGGGGCGCCACTTTTAAGTGTGTAAGATACACTTGGATTGTGCACTTTAATTAATAAGATTGTCATAATATTAATATAAGATATTAATTGATTTTGAAAAATAGATTTATGGTAATAAGATAATTATAATCAATATAAGTTATTGGCAAAATAAATTATAATTAAAGAGATAAATCAATCTAGTTGATTTTCCTTATTTTATTGGGAAAATGTTTTCTTCTCCTACACACTATTGGGGCGCCACTTATCACTATAAATAAGAGGTGGGTGTCAAGCTTTTTTGTACATCACAATTGCAAGAGCTCATAGTTCTTGTGTAAAATAGAGAGCAATCCATAGTGAGTTTGTGAGGAAAGAAAAGGTCCGGTCTAGCGACGAGTTTTCCGATAGCAATCCAACGAGATTCCGGCAAGGGTTCATGTGGATTAGCGATAGAGGCCGGACGCGTGGACGACTTGCGCATTGAACTACTCTCCGTTGGCGGTCAAAGCGACGATCTTATAGATCATCTGAGGTATTACCGTCAAACTACTTAACGTGTTTATTGCATTAAACGAAGAACGATCTAGAAAAGGAAATCAAATTTTAAATTCCGCTGCGTTAAACTAGTGATTTCCTAACAGTTTTGTGGTAATCTTTGTCAATCTATTTTATTTTTTACTACCTCCGTTCCAAAATATAAGTCACCCTACACTTTTAGATTTGTCCCACAATACAATTCATTCTACATTACCAGTGCAACATTTACTACCCTTTTCTTTATCTTACCTCTAATTTATTATCAACCCAACCACTTTTCGTTGCTTAACAACTATTGCATTAATGACATTCAAGGGGCATTTTAGACATTAACCTTCAAATTTATGACATTCAACCACATTCTTAATCTGCATGAAAACATGTAGGATGACTTATATTTTGGGACAAATGGGTATATATTATGGCTAATTTTTCATGGCAGTTTGTACCGTTGGATCTCTCTGGAAGAAATTATCTATCATGGACAATGGATGTTGAGATCCATCTGGAATCCATTGGGCTTAGTAAAACTATCATTCGAGGTAGTGATGAGTCCAACCAAATCCAGGAAAAAATCATGATCTTCATCTATCGTCATCTTGCCGAGGGCTGAAAAAACGAGTACCTCACAGCCAAAGATCCTTTTGAATTGTGTGACAATTTAAAGGATAGATTTGACCACCTGAAGTTGGTCGTTCATCCAAATGCCAGGTTTGGTTTTCTTAATCTACGACTGTAAGATTTTGAAATAGTTACTGATTTTAATTCAGTCATGTTTAAAATCACCTCTTAGTAAAATTATGTGGTGATAAAGACGTTTTCCACATTTCATGTCTCGAACGTGCTCATGCAGCAACAATCTCGAGAAAAAGGATTCATGAGATATTATGAACTTATATCATGCCTCATTGTGGCTAAACAAGATAACAAGCTTTTGTTGAAAAACCATGAATCCCGATCGACTGGTGCTAGCGCATTCCCTGAATTGAATGTGGCTCAGTCTTCAAATTTTGATCATGGTTGTGGACTTGGTGGCCGTGGGAGAGGTCATGGATGAGGCCGTCGTCGAGGACACAGTCGTGGATGACATATGCCATATTACAATGATGTAAATCATGGCAAAACAAAATTGTCTTGTGAAGGCGGATCATAAGAAACATAATGAAAAGAAAGCTCATGATGAGAAACGCTTTCATTGTGGAATAGAAGGTCATTGGGCCTGTGATTGTTGTGCGGAAGATCACTTGTCCAACTCTATCATGCATCTTTGAAAACACATACTAAAGATCGTGAGACGAATCTCGTATGTCGTGATCATCCTAAAGATGATGATGCCGATAAGATGAATTTCGGTGTGGATAGCTTCTTGATGATCCCCAGAGGATCAAATGATCAAGAGAAAGTTCAAATTTAATTTTATGCTTTTCTCGTAATGTAGTAATTTTCTTTTCCATGTAATATAGTAGTTTTTTGTTGGTTTATGATGCATCAACTTATATATGCCCGTCTCTGGGAGTGAATGGGACTAATATAATTAAGATGTGTCTATTGACACACGTCCATTCCCATAAGTGAATGCGACCAAATGAAATATTGAGATGTATCGGATTATACATGTAAATCCCGAGAAGTGGATGTGACTAAACTCAATATTTATGATGTGTCATACCAGACATGTCCATTCCTGGAAGTGAACGTAAAAAAAAAATTCCAGATCTGTTGATATATAGAAGTTTGTCCCTATAAGTGAATGTGACAGAATCTAGATATTCTATATTGATGTTCAACGATGTATCGAATCACGCCGCCGCCTCCTCAAGTGAACATAACATATATTAGACTGTGTTTTTTAAAATCGCTCATAATAAATCTCACCATAAGTGAGTTGATAACGCTATTGTGGAAATTATACATCGGTATACAAATCAATATACATAAAGGATCATTTGTTTTGTAGACAAATTGGATCAAAAGATCAAACTACTCAAGATGGTCGTTTCTTCTAATATATATATATATATATATATATATATATATATATATATATATATATATATATGACTTGGAGTTCATCAAAAGCAACAACTCCCGAGGGAATTTCCATTTCTCATAGAAGCACGCTTTAAACCTTTTACAAGAGTGTGATTTTTTGTGTGGCCAAACTTGCCAAAACCCCCATGGAGTCTAAGCAGACCATACAACATGGAGATTCAACCTTATTATACGACAATACTACATACATGTCTTTGGTTGGTAAGCTGATATACGTCACTTTTACTAGACCAGATATAACTTTTGCACTCCAGCAACTGAGTTAGTTCTTAGTCACTCCCACTGAGAACCACTTTAAGGCTGCTCACAGACTACTGAGGTATTTGAAAGCGAATCCAAGTCAAGACATACAAATTCCAGCAGAGAACAACCTTGTTTTGAAAGGCTTTACTGACAATGATCAATGGGTTGTCCTAAAACCGTAAAGTCTGCTTTCAGGATACATGATGTTTTTAGGTGATGAATCTATTTCATGGAAATCCAAGAAGCAGACAACCAATGCAAGAAGCCTTTCAGAAGCCGAGTACATGGCTATGGCTAATGCTACATGTGAAATTCAATGGCTACCTTACATTTTACAAGATTTATAGATCCATGTTCAGCTGCCTACTGCGTTTTTTTGTTATGATGCCAATGCAATGCATATTGCTCATAATCATGTGTTCCATGAAAGGACCAATCATGTTGAAATTGACTGTCATGTTGTAAAAGACAAAGTCAAATCTGGTCTTATTAAGCCGCTGCTTGTGAATGCCAAAGAGCATATTGCTGATATTCTCACAAAAGTTTTTGATGCACCACTCTTTTCTTATTTGTTGGACAAATTGGGGATTTCCAAAACATTTCAACCAAGTTCCAGTGGATAAAGAAGTGCTGAGTGCAAGGTGTTTAATGTATGATTCTCAACTTGAGAGGGGTGTTACAATATATGGATAAAGGAGTGCTGAGTGTAGCATTCCACGTAGCTGAACATATCAGCTGCCCAACACAGACTCAACAGTGATACTATAAAGATTGTGTTTGATGGACGGTGACGATGCTGGATTTCGTCTAATAGTTATCCGGGCCGTTTAATCTAGGGGTAATTGAACGAGGGATGTTTTTTTGGTGATTTTTAGACTGAGCTTGGGTTATTTTTCCAAGTTGCCTATGTATCCTGTTATGTTTCAGGAATCAAGTCTTTCGTAGTTCCTTAGGGTTGTTTATATAGGGGACGTCTCATCTCTTTCCTTGTCCTGCAAGGAATTGTATTATTATTAATATTATCTATTATTTCCCTTAAGGATTAACACGCATAAATCCCTATAATTTTGGGATAATTATGGACATATCTAATGTCAAGATCACAGTCATTATGACCTAGGATTCTTTCCCTGTTTATGTTCAGTTATCCTACACGTGGAATAACTACCGGGTTGTACAGAATGTCCTGCGCTCAGCCCCCAAGACCACTATGGCCGATCTGGGCATCTCCTCTTCACCAAGCCTCAACCGACCAGCGGTGGCTGGAGGAGGAGTTCCTGCCGATCTCCCATCTGGGGTAAGAGACCTGCCCTTAGCTATGCATGTGGGGCTCCTGGCCCTTAATGCCTTAATTTTTAGAGGCTAGTCATTTATTGTACGACTTAACAGGATGACACGTGGCGTAGTTCGGGTCGGGCATCATCATAAGCCCCCAAGATTAGGCTGAACCACTCATTGTGAGGTCGGATCTGTTAAGGGTGTTGGTCGGCCCCTGTCATCTAGACTTGTATAATTTTACAATGGTCTTCTCTGCCAGGTGGCACAGTTATTGTTATGACGCTGTCATTCATGCCCACGTCTTGAAATGGAACGGTTTTTGAGAACTCTGCTGCAACTCCTTATTTAGTGCCTTCTGTGGCTGCTGCTTCAACGGCTTCTGCCGAGCTGCCCCAGATCAATGCTTTTGTGGAGAATCTTACTCCTGCTGTAGAGTCTGGGCAGAACCCAGCCCTTGATGCTTCTTAGGTTTTTGAACTTGCATTTCGTTTATGCTTCGTTGTATTTTTACGAGTCTGACCTTCGTAGCTCAGCTCTGCAAACGCATTGAGCTTGACATCCAATGCTCTGAATTTCTGTCCATCCTACGGACTTGGTTTCTGACGAGTCCGACCTGCGGAGCTCGGTTTGAGTTCATCTGTGAACTAACTTTGTCCCGCAACTTTATTGAGCCTAGCCTGGAAAGCTCTGAAATTTGGATCCGACCTGCGGATTATTACTGGAGTCCGTCCTGTGGACTGATTTTATGACAAGTCCAACCCGTGGAGCTCGGTTTTAAGTTCGTCTACGAACTAAGGAATTTTGGTCTGCAACATTTTACGGAGGCTGAGTTAGAGAGCTCATAATTTTTTATTGTCTTTTATCTTGACAATTTGTGCCCTGAAGAGAGTTTGAGAATGTGTTAACACAAGAGTAAACTTCAACTTATCTTTTATTCATTGATAATGTGGAGTATATGTAGATACAATTGAGGAGTTTGAAAGGTCCTAGACAAGATAGTGACCTTTCATAGAAAAAAAAAAAAGCTATAAACGAGGCTAGATGCTTTTTTAGTCTCTTACATAATAAATGTCTATGACATAAAGTAAACTCGAGTAAAAGCTATGTCTATGACTAGAGTTTGACATATTAATTGTTTGTATGTACTACAATTAATATGTCTCTTTATAAATAAATAAAGTGTACACAGAAAATCCGCACATGAGTTCAAAGGTTCGTTACCTGTTGAACCTCAGCAGATATCAAGATCTTGAATATTGCCACACCCCCTCAAAGAGGGCTCAGATATGTGTGATGTAGCCAAGTTTGCTACTTAGTCCTGCTAAACATGAGAGGTGGAATAGCTTTGGTGAGAATATCTGCATTTTGTCTCATTGAGGAACATCTTTGGAGCCGGATAATCTTGGCATCAATCTGCTCCTCTAGGAAGTGTCTCACAATGTCCACATGTTTTGTTTTGTCATGATGGACTGGATCCTCTGCCATGCATAGTCTTTGAGTTATTATCACAAAGAGTGTGATGATTCTTGTCAAGAGAATTCTTGAAGTTCGATAAGTACTCTTTTGAGCCAAAGAGCTTCACAAATGCCTAAGACAAGTGCCCTGAGTTCACTTTCAAGATCGCTTCTACCACAATGGGTTGTTTCTTGCTCCTCCAAGTAACAAGATTGCCCCATACATAGAACAATGAGCCTGTGGTCGACCTTCATCTATGTGGCATCCAAATTTCCAATCAACATCGGTGTAGACACTTGATGGATCTATCGCCAGACTTGGTGAAGTGTAACCCTTGGCCAGGAGTGGACTTTAAATACCTCAAGATTCTAGTTCACGCATCCCAATGTTGCTCAAGAGGGCAATGCATGAACCGACTAACTGGATCGACACCATATGCAATATCAGTCTTGTATGGGAGAGGTAGATGAGTTTCCTACAAGCCTTTGATATTGTTCTTTCCTCGACAAAGAATGTCACCATGTAGCAGGTATGACTGGGTCTACAGGGGATATAGCGTGTTTGCACCCCAAATGCCGCTTTCTTCATGAGATCCAGTACATATTTCCTTTGGGAGACAGAAATGCCTTTGTTGCTTCTTGCTACTTCCATGCCAAGAAAATATTTGAGAAAACCCAAGTCTTTCACCTCGAAACACCTTTGCCAAAGCAGAGTCTTCAAATGTTGGATCTCGGTAGAGTCATCTCCAGGTGAGGATGATATCATCCACATAGACAATAACAATAGACCTCTTACGGTTGGTTGTCTTGATGAACATTGTGTGATCGAATTGCATTGGTGATATCCAAGCAGCCTTTGACCACAGCTTGTTAATTTTCCAAACCATGCCCTTGGTGATTGCTTGAGCCATATAGAGATTTCCTTAGTTTGCACACCTTGCCTTGAGTATGAGGATTGAGAAAACCAGGAGGTACATTCATATAAACCTCCTCGGTGAGGTCCCCATTTAGAAAAGCATTTTTGATGTCCAATTGGTGAAGAGGCCACTCAAGTTGGACAATAGAGAGATCGAACCCTGACAAGTGTTGAGTTTTGCCACTGGTGCAAAAGTTTCCTTATAGTCAATGCCATAAGTTTGAGTGAATCCCTCAGCTACCAATCTGCTTTGTACTTGTCAATAGTGCCATCAAGATTGTATTTTATAGTGAATAACCATCTGCAGAATCGATCGCCTTCTTGCCTGTGGGAGAGGTGTCAAATCCCAAGTATGATTATCCATAAGTCTTTGTCATCTCTGTTTTAACAAAGACCTTCCATTTATCATTTTGAAGGGCCTCCTCAATATTTTTAGGAATAGAGTGAGAGTCCAGTCCCGTGAAAACATGGCAAAGCGCAGGAGATAACTTATCATAAGATACATAAGAATGAATAGAGTGATCGATGCATGATCTCTTTCCCTTCCTAAGAGCAATAGGCCTATCATCAATGTCGCAGTCAGCGAGGATCTGTAGATTGCCGAGTGTCGATGAGGCTCGGGATCGCAGGCTCTGGGTCGAGTGACTCTTGTTCAAGAGGTTCTTTGAGAAGTATTAGGTCAGAGAGAGTCGAGAGGGTACTGAAGTTCGATCTGCTTGAGGATCGAGAGAGTTCTTTGAGGTTAAGAGTTTGCCGAGGGAAGGGTTTAGGTCAATTTCAATCAGTTTCCATCGCTGAATGGCTCAAGAGGGTTTGTCAGTAATAAGGGTCCTTTCAAAGAATTTTACATCCATAGAATTGTAAAATTTCTTTTGATGGGAATAACATTTGTAACCTTTTCTCGTCCTTGGCATAACCTAGAAAATGCACTTGTGAGCTTTAGGATCAAGTTTACTACATGTTGAGCATGGATATACACAAACACAAGTACAACCAAAGATCTTTGGAGGCAACTCGGGAAACAAGATGATGGCGAGAGTGTGTGGTCAGTAGGGTTTGGAGCGGAGTTTTGAAACCTAACACTCTGCTGGGAAGTCTGTTGAGTAAATAAGTTGCGATCAAGATAGCTTCACCCCACATATATTTAGGAACATGTGTGCTGAACATGATTGATCTGGCCATTTCCAGCAGGTGCCTTGGTGTGATTTGTGCGTTTGCAGTGATCACAGAACAGTTTTCCAGTTTTCTCAGTAGGCTTCTTGTATGTCTCAACAACCTCAAGACCTTTTCCTCGACGGTCAAGAAGGCGAAGACCTTCAAGTAGGGTTGTCGGTAGGGGATTTCAAAAGCATGACTTTTCTCCTACTTTCTTCATGTTTGACCTCGGCAAACATGGATTTGAGATTTGGAAGAGGTTTGGTGGCAAGAATTCTTCCTCTAACATCATCAAGAGTAGGATTCACCCAAAGGAGAAACTGAATACTCTCTTCTTTTCTATGATGTCTTTATAAAGAGCAAGATCCTTGACATCATTCCAAGAGTGAGTTTCTAACATATCTAAGTGTTGCCAAGCCTTAGATAGTTGATTGAAATATTGAGTTACTGAGATATATCCCCTTGCCTCGCAAGTTTGAATCTGAGCTTCTAGTTCATATACCTCGGATGTATTATCCTTCTTGGAGTAAAGATCTCCGGCATTATCCTGCATTTCTTTGGCAAGATATCATACATCATAAAGTTTTCACTTATCTCTTTTGTCATTGACCTCGTGAGGATGGTCATGAGTTGATTATTTGTCGTGTCCCATGCTTCCAAATCGGGTTTAGTGCGAGTCTGTGTTTTGTTCCGCATAAGTATCCCATCTTACTTTGTCCGAGAAATGTACATTTTCATAGACCTTGACCATAACAGATAGTTGTTACCAACAAGTCTATGGTTTGTATAAGAAGAGGAGTTGTCAAGATTCCCGATCACCGAGGTCACTGAGAGTCTCACGAGGTTGAAGTAATGTCGGATGTGGAAGACATTCTTCGAAAATATGAGTTTTGGCAAATGAAAAAGTTAGAACACAAATGGCTCTGCTACCATGAAGAGAGTTTGAGAATGTGTTAACACAAGAGTAAACTTCAACTTATCTTTTATTCATTGATAATGTGGAGTATATGTAGATACAATTGAGGAGTTTGAAAGGTCCTAGACAAGATAGTGACCTTTCATAGAAAAAGTAAAAGCTATAAACGAGGCTAGATGCTTTTTTAGTCTCTTACATAATAAATGTCTATGACATAAAGTAAACTCGAGTAAAAGCTATGTCTATGACTAGAGTTTGACATATTAATTGTTTGTATGTACTACAATTAATATGTCTCTTTATAAATAAATAAAGTGTACACGTAAAAATCCGCACATGAGTTCAAGAAGAGTTCGACTACCTGCTTGAACCTCAAGAAGATATCGACATGTTTGAATATTGCCACATGCCCTTTAGGCACTTGTTGGCATTCAGCCTTTTATTGCTTTGCTTTTCATTGTATGATTTTTTATCTTCATAACTTAGGGTCCTTTGCCCTCTGAAGGACATCACTTACAAGGCTCGCTTTGTAAGTGATGTGCTTTAGTGTTAGTTCTGATCGTCTGTCCTACAGACTCAGGAAATTTGAATATTTCAAACTTTCTGAGTATATTAGTTATGATCGTTTGACCTGCAGACTTAGAGTTTGGATATTTCAAAATGTTTGAGTTCATTTTGGCTGTGACCTGCTGCTTTTGCAGCTCAAGTCTGATCGTCTGTCTTGCAGACTTAGAGTTTGATTTAGCAAACTTTTTATGAGTCCGATCTGCGGCTCAGTTCGTTTGGTCTGTTCAGACTTTGTCGTTTGTCCACTGCTAACTTTTGCTGAGTCCGACCTACGGCCCAGTTCGTATGGGTCTGTCCTGTAGACTAATTTTAGTTTGTCCACTGTAAACTTTTTCTGTCCGACCTGCGGCTCAGTTCGTATGGGTCCGTCCTGTAGACTAATTTTAGTTTGTCCTTTGCAAACTTTTTCTGAGTCCGACCTGTGGCTCAGTTCGTATGGGTCTGTCATGTAGACTAATTTTAGTTTGTCCTTTGCAAACTTTTTCTGAGTCCGACCTGTGGCTCAGTTTGTATGTCCAACATGCGGATTGGGCGAGTTGGTAATTTGCCAACTTCTTGAGTCTGTTAAGCAGACTTTATTTTTTTAAATTTTTTTGGTCTGTTATTTAGACTTTAGGTCCATTATGCACCTTATATTTTTGGGTCTCATTATTCGGACTTTAGGGTCATTATGCAGACTTTAGAAATTTATATCTGCACTAATATTTTTTGGGTTTGTTATTCGGACTTTAGAGTCATATATGAAATTTAGAATCATTATACTGCACTCCATATTTTTGGGTTTGTTATTCAGACTTTAGGTTTGTTATGCAGACTTTAGAAATATTATTATGCAGGCTTATATTTTTGGGTCTCATTATTTAGACTTTAGGTCTGTTATGCAGACTTTAGTATCAATTATCTGCACCTTATATTTTGGGTTTGTTATTCAGACTTTAGGTCTGTTGTGCATACTTTAGGTATGTTAGGCAGATTTTAGTGGTTTATGCATCTTATATATTTTTGGTCTCATATGCACTTTAGAAATTTATAAGTATGGACCTTATATTTTTTTGGGTCTCATTATTCAGACCTTATATTTTTTTTGGTCTGTTATGCAGACTTTAGATGAGCAACAGCCGAAAAATTTGCAAGGAAAATAACCGGAAAAAGAAAGGTAAGTTGCAAAAACTTTCATATACTATAATTTTTGTACTTATACAATTTTTGATATGACCGAAAAACTAAGTCTGCAGATCAGACTTCAAAACTAAAGTCTGCCTGAGCAGACCCTAAATAATCAAGTCTGCAGATCAGACTTTAAAAATTAAGTCTGTCTGAGCAGACTCCAAAAAATTTAGTCTGCAGTCGGACTCCAATTAATCGAAATCTCTGGATAGATAATTGAGCATCGCAAAATGAACTCAGAAAAAACTCGCTAAGTCAGCTGGACTGACAATTGAGTCTGCAGGTCGGACCTAACCGCATTTGCTAAGTTTGTAAGACAGACACGAACTGATCTCTGCAGATCAGACTCAGCAAGATGACAATAGCCAAACTCACTGAGTCTGTAGACAGACCCGAACAAAAACTTAACAAAAGCCTAAGTATGCCATCCAAAACTATAAGTTAATGCATAGCATAATGAGGGGCAAGATACTCCCATCAAGAAGAACAAAAATATAAAGTCTTGGGGGCTTATGATGATGCTTGACCCGAACTACGCCACATGTCATCCTCTTAAGTCATACAATAAATGACTAGCCTCTAAAAAGTAAGGCGTTAAGGGCCAGGAGCCCCACAGGCATAGCTAAGGGCAGGTCCCTTACCCCATATAGGAGATCGGCAGGAACTCCTCCTTCAGCCACCACAGGTCGGTTGAGGCTCGGTGAAGAGGAGATGCCCAGATCGGCCATAGTGGTCTTAGGGGCTGAGTGCAGGACACTCAGTACAACCCGGCTATTATTCCACGTGTGGGATAACTGAACATAAACAGGGAAAGAATCCTAGGTCATAATGACTGTGATTTTTACATTAGATATGTCTATAATTGTCCCTAAATTATAGAGATTTATGTGTGTTAATCCTTAGGGGAAATAATAGATAATATTATTATTAATAATAATACAATTCCTTGCAGGACAAGGAAATGGATGAGACGTCCCCTATATAAACAAACCTACGGAACTACGAAAGACGTGATTCCTGAAACATAACAGGATACGTAAGCAACTTGGGAAAATAACCCAAGCTCAGTCTAAAAATCACCAAAAAAAACATCTCTCGTTCAATTACCCCTAGATTAAACGGCCCGGATAACTATTAGACGAAATCCAGCATCGTCAGACGGTTATTATGTTATAACTGCTAAGTAACCTTGTTTAACTGATTAATGAGGTGTATGATACTATAAATACATCATGATCAATAGTATTGTAACTCAACTCATTCACTACTCTCAAAACGATTTATATTTTGGGACGAAAGTAGTATTAAATTATTGAGAGAATCAAAATGTATTTTAGACTTTTACCAATAAAATTAATGACACTTAATCAATTTCTTAATACGTGTGAAAAAATCTAAACATACTGATATTTTGAGACGTAATTTTTTTTTTGTTCTTTCTTTTTAAAACCAAACGAAAGATTTTTTTTCCATCATTTTTTTCCGAACACCTTCAGAAAAAGAACAAACAAAGTTTTTTTCCGAACAATGGACCATGCTAAAGGAGCCCGGATCCTCTGCTGTGATGTCAAACGATGTCGCTTCGGTACTGCCTGCCGCTTTGGTCCCGAGTTTAATAAAAAAAACATCACGTAAGAAACTGCCACAATGCTTTTAAGTTCAAACGACGCTGCGCTTTCTTCTCAAAGACCACACAAAGAGTGGGATTTACCGCAGACAATCCCAATTCACGCTAAAGGGCATTGTTGTAACTATGGCTATTTAATAGAAACCCTAGTAAAGTTGATAAGAGTCCAAATTCTGTATATAAAACAGTCAGTTGCCCTACCTCTCTATTAGAGTTCAGGTGCAATGTCGATTAAACGAGCTACCGAAATTTCTGATTATACGCTTGTATTCTTTCGCTATTTTTTTTTTCTCGTTTTATTTTCTTTTGCTTGTGGCCATTGGCAGCCATAGGATGAATTCTGGAAAATTCTCACGACGGTCATCTGAGACATCTAACCGTGTCAATTTTGAAGCAAAGATCCAGTTTTTTCTGATGGTTTCCTTTTTCTTTCTGTATTTAAATTGTGTTTAAGTATCTGATTCCATTTTCTGCAAGCATAGTGATGATTGATTAAAATTATTCCGATTAATTCATGAAAGGATTCACAATCCTCCTACTCATTCTGAATGCTTGCCATGGTTTCAATTTGTCTTCGATAATTTGGTTCAATTTCCTCAGTTTTACTTTTTTTTTTGTTAAGATTTATTACCAGGCGCTATGAGGATTTACAAGATTTATGAGATCGAAAGGTCCTTGACTTTTTACAAAATCTTTACAAAGTCCTTTTCATTCTGAGTGCCAAAATGATTGTTTTTCTATCATAGCATTTTTTTTTCAATGGAAAATGAATGGGCTGTTGTTATGAAGTTATGGGGCTGAAGTTTGACTCTTTGGCAAAACAATAGTATGCTTTAGAGATGAATGCAGCACCCTAGAAAAAAATGCAGTCTTTAATTTGAATTCAGTTGGGTTTTCAACATAACCATCTGAACATCTGTAAAGGCAACATAATCTTGATTATCAATTGTTTTTCTTGATTATATTTATAATAATTTGATTTCATTCCACTGTATTCAACAAGTTTAAATGTGACGTGCATTTATTGGGTGCTAAAATACATCCATTTAAAGTGATGAATCTGCAAATCCGGACTCGAATTTGGTGACTTTATTCCAGTGGGCATATCATTTTGTGGGAAGACTGATACTGTAGCTGCTAACTCAAGACTCACATAGTCACATTGCCTTAAAGGAATTTTTTTTTTTTTTTTTTTTTTTTGGGTTTTTGCTGTAACAATTGTAATTTGTTTAGACATTATTAAGTACTTTTGTTTATTATTTTAAGAAGAAATTGTTGTAGCTATTTTAATTTGTTTGGATATCAAGTGCTTTTGTGTATTATTTTGAGAAAAAAAAGTGAATAAAGCTTTGTTTTCTGTTCTGTTCTGCAAGTTGTGCTTAAATTGCTGTTTAAGATGATTAAAGTGTGAAACGATGATATGGAATGAACAAACAAGTTAATTTATTCTTAGAACCAATAATTTACAAGAAAGACTGTAGTATGCATTTGTTTTGTTTCCAGGAACAATATTTTCTATGCCAATTTAATTAGTACAAAAAACATTGAGATAAATGTTTAATGACTGGTATTTCATCCTTAATATTGCTCTCTAAGATGCTTAAAATCTGAAAATCAGGATTTGAAGTACAGATTTACTTTTTTTTTGAACCCCGAATTAAAGAATTACTATATTGATGTAATCAATAAATTACAATACATTGAGTGCAGGATGCACTGTTTACAGTAACAATATTCTTGATACCAATTTAGGTTCTAAAAGCATAAACTTGAAAATGAATGTCAATGATTGTTCTTCAACCTATCTTTTCTGTGATTTGTTCATGAAAATGAATGTCAATGATTTGTTCTTTAACCTATCTTTTCCTCTACACCTTTCTCATGACTAGTTTATCTGATCTGAGAATGTGGTGTGTTTGCACTCAGTTTATCAAGAAAACCTGCAATTAGTCTATCATTAAAAGAGAGTACAAGAAAACCTGCAATTTGTAAAAGAAAAGAAAGAAAGTTGTGAATTGCAAACCTGAATTTTGCCATCAGAGAAGCCAGTAAAAAGCATTTGCCCTTGTGCATCAGATGCTAAACAAGTCACTTTTGAGCTGCATAAACCCTGAGTTTTGATATATGCAATTCTTAACATTCTTTTCTTTAGCCATACAATTACTCCAACCTTTGTAGCTGCAAATATGAAATACTTGTTTGCATTTAACTTCTGTATATCATGACCTGTAGACAATGTTTGTTCAACCTCTGGGTTGCCGTCGTCAAGTGATAACACCTACATGATTAATTGCAGTATCATTTGCCATTAGATTATGAAAGCCCTTCTCAAAGAACAATAACACGAGTTCGTTTTTTTCTACCTTGCCTGCTACCCCATCTATGCAGGAGCCCCCTGCAACGAGCACACCGTTTTGTGATGCTAAGGTGTATATAGTTTTCTTGCCCAGCCATTTCCTTGCACCGGTGTAAAAGACAGCTGATTTAAGAGTGGTTATATCCACCTCCTGTCAATTTATCAATTTTCAACATTGCCTATGAGCAAACCCCGCAATGAAAATGATTGAATCACAATACAGTGTCAGTCACTGCACATTTGCAATCTCGTACTCGATTATCACAAATGTTTTCAGTCAGTTGAAGAAGTTAACCTGGATGCTATAGTTGGTGCAACCACAATAGAGTTTATTATCCACTAAGTTAATGCATTTCACAGGCTTGTTTAATGTTACTTGCTTAGGTACTCCGGTCCAATAGTAAACCTGCATTCAATTGGAACTTTATCAGTAATACAGTGATTTAGATATCAAGTGTTTTTAAAAGCTTGCAGACCTTCACACCATTTCCTTGAGTTAAAAAGCAAGCGGCTTTAGCATTAGCAGACATGTTAACCACTGGTTCTTTTACGTTATGGACTTCAATGCAGTACAGTTGTTCGTCATGTTTGAGCATCCATACCTATTGATCAAGGTAAAAAAAGAGAGACCTATTTGAGATTAAAGTAAGTATTACGAGTGGTATGAACCCTTTTAAGTTCTCCATAAGCATACGGATTTTGATCGGAAGAATATTTTATTCTGGTTATCATTTCCGGTGCAGGGATTAACATTGCGGTATGAAAGCTATACTCTTACCCGAATTGTCTTGTCTAAGGAGCCACTATACAGTTTGTCACCAGAACCAGATGATGAAAGACACAGAGACGTAACAGCTCGTGTATGCTCACGAGCTTCTTGAATTAAATGTACAACTTTCTTTCTAGCATCCCATATCTTGATCAACAAATTTTGCATTAAAAGGCCATAAATGTGCAATGAAGGAATATAAACAATTGCCAGGTCTATAGGAAACCCAAGAGGGGGGTGCTTATGACTATATATAAATGGCATACTTTTATGGTTCCATCTGAATGGCTGCTAATGAGTCTGCCCCTAAAGTCCACCATGGCAAGAACTTCACCATTCATGGTTGCATCTAGTTCTGGACCATCATCATAGCTCCACAACTCGGTCTGAAAATTTTGTTCTGTTAGGCTAATGAGCCATGCTGCACACTCAAGAGTGATATATCCACCAAAAAATGCATCTCGGTTGTACACAAAATACACACAAAGTGAGTTTACTTTAAAAGTATTTTTGAATAAAATTTGGTGCATTTTTTCTGTGGACCCATCATTTACTCTGCTCACAAGATGTTTAGATAAACAAAGGCTGGTGTGATTTACTCACAGCATCAATTGACGGCAAGTTGATCAAAGCTTTCAATAAATCATTGACCACTAGAGAGTTCAACTTGAGCTTCTTCAATGTTTTGTAGATTTGTTTTGCATATGGCCCAAGTTCAATATCAGTACCTTGTTAAAAACAAGACTTCTGGATGAGTAACTTAACACTAGTCTACTGCAAAAGTATACCGAGAAATATTGGCACACACACATAACTTCTTAAAATGTACCTGAATAAGAAAGGAAGCCTCGTAAAGAAAGGGTAGCCAATATCTTATCTTTAACACTCTTTGATGAATGGAGTACATCAATGAATCGACGGAGCAAGGACTTTGGCGCGATATGTTTTGTTCCAATATCAGGAGAATCATAATGCATGTGGATGAGCTGTTGCCATGACAAGGCATGATCTTGTCATCTTCACCGAATTATCTTTAAGGCATTCTTCCAAAACTCTGAGAATCATGCCTTTTTTATGATTGCAAAGCACAAATGCTGTTTTTTTCTCCCATGAAATTGCAACCTTTTCTTCCTCTGTCTTAATAACATGTAACACAGGTTTCAGTATTTCAAAATGTGTGAATTGTTTGTTCTTTTACATGCTGAATTAGGCATACCTGTGCTTGAGTTAGATCATGTCCACAAGTTTTTTGCTTTTCTTTTTTCACCGGAATACCTGTGCTAGTTGGATCAAATCCAGCTATCTTAAGAAGCCATCCTTCAAGACATGATTTCCCTTGGGCATCAAAATGTCCTGGAAGAGATGATAAGGCATTCAAAGCCGCCATTTGAGATGCTGGGAAGTTTTTGTTCTGAAGGGCTTCTATCAATTTCTCAATTGCTTCCTCCCTATATGCACTTATCTCCCGGGGTTCGACCTAGGACAATAGTAACATGATATAAATGTAGTAGCTAGATTGGTAGCCCATATGTTCTCAGAAACTTATCCATTGTACCAGACAGTTACAAGTGTCACAAGTTTGTAAGAAAATAAAATGCTTTTTCGTAATGATTCCAGTGCAAAGACTCCATGCAATAGAATTTCCTGTGGTTCTTAGCAATAAGAAATATGAAGTATATTTTAAGCGGTAAGTAGAAACAATACCAGGAGATCTAATTGAAGAAGGAGTGAAGCAACGGTAGGTTTCTGCTCCATGGGTGCCATTTGAAGATGAAAAAGAAGAGTGTGCATGGTGCTGAATTCTCCTTCATCTTTGATTCGCTGCAAAATCCGGTTACATGATGTTCTCCTATGGCACAGATAAACAACTTTTCTTTAGTTAACTGACATATCCAGCATGATGGATAAAGCATGATCAAGTACCTGCTCAGCCGAACCAGCTCAGAAAGGAATTTTATGCAGGTTGTCCTTGCTACATCATTTCCAGCATGAAACAATTCGAGGATTGGAGACAACTCGATCCTGTGTGCTATTAAATTCCTGGAACTCTTATTTTTGTGAATACAACATAGCAAGATCTCAACAATGGATTGTCTCATATTGACCTTGTCAAGGCACTTAAGCAAGACCGGAACAGCTCCAGCTGATATAACATTATTGGCTGTTAAGGACCTGGCATTTTCATCGCCATTGATGATAACCTTCTCTAGTAAACCTAGTGCTGCATCTTTGAGCTCTACAGGAAAGTGGGCATCGTTAATTTCTTCGTTCTTGCCTGAAATGATTCGAGTTAAGGGTGGTATAAGGTCATGAGCCACGAGCTGAGAGAATGATAGTTGCAGCAGGTATATGAGCACAGCCACCTCAGCTAAACCATCTTTGAGTAATGTAGCAATGCGACTCAAATTAAAATCCACATTAAGTATTCCTATTCTGCTGTCATCTATATATATCAGCTGTGAGAGTATCCTAACTGTAATTCTAAGAACTTCCTGCTTTAAAGAAGTTGAGAGTATTTTAATAAACCCGTTGAGTATTGTTGGTGAAGATAAATAAGAGTGAATACCGGCCTTATCCTTCGAGTCAGACAACACTGCACCTATTTTCACTACTGCAGCTTCAGACTCTTGCAGATCCACAGAGTTGCACAGACAGGAAATATACGGTTTCAAATCTTTGATGACTGTTTCACTTGCAGGTTGATATAGTAGACTGGTTGGAGATGTAGATACCGAATCCTTCAAGAAGATTCGAGGTTTATGTTTTCTGTCCTTGTCCAGCCTCCAGTAACTTGGCAAAGAAGTTGACTGTACATCATATGATGATTCCTTAGCAAAATCAAAATGTTCTTTTTTCCAGGTGGTAATCAGTCTTTTGAGGATATGATTTGTTTTTGGTAGTTCAAAGGCAGAAACGGGCTGACGAGTAATGGGACATGTTGTGTTTCCTCTACAAATCCATTCTTGAATAGCTTGTCTTTCATACGTTTGTCCCGTTTCAAGAGTGACAGGATCAGAAAAGATCTGACCAGTTATGGGGCAAATAAAATCCTTAGGCATCCTTGACTGAGGAGTTGACTTATTGGACAGTGGAAGGGATATGGAGCTCTGGTTCCCTTCATCACTAACACTGGATACACTGACATAGATAAATCAAAAGGAAAAATAATAATTAAAAGTATTGTTAACAAATCAAAACAAACTTTCCTCTTTTTATTGTTAACAGAAAGTGTGTTTGAATGTACAACAAAGTGCAAAGGAAGTACCTTTTCTCTAACATACTCTTAAAACTTTGTACATTGTTGACGCCTTTTCTCACAAATATCTGTTCCTGAATGAATGTTTAAAAACCCTTTAGTCATGAAATCATAAGACAAGTTTGAATAGGATGAAGGGCAAGGGGGGCAAGAAAAACTACAAGTTGGAGAATGTAACATACCGTGGCTTCGTTTTCAGTGTCTGAAGGACTAATGCCACTATGTGGGTATGAATTTGAATTTCCAGACATGCCACTAGAGGCAGCACTATCTCGTGGATTGTGAAAACACTGCTTTCGATGAAAGTAGTATGATGATACAGGATTCGCTCCTCCACGCGGAATTATTCCATTGGCCCACCGGCATGTGGAAAAGTCCAAGTATGTTATCCGCCTCGAGTCGGAGAAGAGACATACCTCGAGACCGTGGCCTGGGAGATACCACAAGTACTTGGACTCGAACGCTCACCTCGGACCAACTCGAGTCGATACCGTGATCCTTGGCCCGAGACCCGGGCCCACATCCACAGTTTTTCTTGAACAAGGAGGCAAGGCCCATTTAAGGGTATTTATGTCAATAGACCCACCGCCCATAATTTTAGGCGAGAAGAAAGACATGTGCCTATAAATACATAGCTCCGGAACTACGTAGGCTTGATTCCCGGACTTTCACACAGATACGTAGGCAATCCAAGACACATTCTTGGACTCACCATATTACACCAAAAACACCACCTTCTTGTTCATATCTAGTCATCTTGATCTCTTACAGCTCATCCTTAGATTATACGTGGCCTCATTTTACTGGTGGTGCATTATTTAGCATCGTCATTTGGCGCTAGAAGGAGGGCCTTCTACCGGTGAGTTGGGAAAGAGATTGCAATGGTGCCGCCAAAGAAGGAAGAAACCGACGAACAAAGAAGAACATGCGGTCGAAGGGCACACGGATGTAGATCCAGCAGGGTTCCCTCACAGTCCAAGAAGTCCCCACCGATCTAGGCCCGCGATTCTGCAGATCCTCCAGGCCTCGCCTTCCCCACAACCGCAAGACGTGGCGGACCACTTAGCATCTTTGGATGAAGACGCTTTGAAGAGGGTGGTAGCCTCGGCATTCATGGGTAAGGAATCTGCAATCCCTCGTTGAACACCGCCACCTCCAGGTCGAAAGGAGATTGATAATGCTAGGGGTAAAGGCCCGTTGGGGTTGAAGAGGAGTGTGGGAAGGCGCGATTGAAATCAGTGTGACTAACGCCCGCAAACGTCCTGAGCAGGAAAAGCTTCAGTGTCAGGTCGAAGATAGCATCAGAAACGAGTTCAACCGCATTGTGGGGAAAGATCAACCCACCGAATGGCTTGAGTCACCATTTAGTCCCGAGATCGAAATATATACGATGCCTGAATCCTTTAAGCCGCCAAAGATGGAGCCCTATGACGGTACTACGGACCCAGAGGACCATCTATATCGATACATATCTTTGATGAGGTTGAGGAACGCCAATGACGCCATGAAGTGTCGAGCTTTTGATACGTTGCTTACGGGTCGAGCTCGGGAATGGTTTCATAAGCTACGTCCCGGATCGATCTCTAGCTTTCTACAGTTGGGACAAAAATTCCGAGACGCTTTCATTGGGAACAAGAAGTTCCATCTTAGTGCCACCCACCTTATGAACATTAAGCAAGAAAAAGGAGAATCTACTATCGACTTCATGAGGCGTTTCAACCTTGAAGCCATGAAAGTGCATAATGCGCGATGTGATGCTACCGCAAGTCAATGCCTTTGTGGGAGGATGCGGAATATGAAGTCGTATGATAAGCTATCCAAGAAAATGCCGAAGGATATGGATGAATGTGTGAACATAGTCCATGTTTACGCCAAGGTGAAGAGGCGGTGCGCCTCGCACACCATTTCACTTGGCCTCAACGAGGACTCGACTCCCGCCGCAACAAGGGGTCACCTAGGGTCGGAATGAAGAAAGCAAGTCCAACGCCTTTGATCGATCGACACTCGATATCGGATCGATTGGGAAAGAAAGGGAATTTAAAAGACCGAGACTTTATCCCCTCAATCGATCTCGAGGGAGGTATTGGCAATCATGATCAAGAAGAACATCGCTAAGACACCTAAGCCGATGTCCAAAGATCCGAGAAAAGAAAAACACTCACAAGTATTGTGACTATCATAGAGATGTGGGGCACGACACGGAGGAATGCTTTGATTTGAAGAGGATATCGACGCTTTGTATCCAAGAGGGTCGATTGGATGAAGTCGCTGATGTGTCGAAAAGACGATCCGAAGGCCGCCGGGAGTACAAAAGAAAGAGCTACAATGGGAAGAGAGATCGGTCTCACGCCGAGATAATCGGAATCGGCGGGAAAGGTCACCCGACCCAACACACAGAGACAATCGCCGTGATGACCGCCAAGAAATTCGAACAAAGATCCTCATCGAGATAATCGTGCGGATATGACGTTAACACCATCGTAGCGAGCATGAGTCGGATCGACCTCGATCAAGTCGACACTCATCCGACAGACGAGAGAGTCAAAGAAGATCAGGTTGACAACGGAAGTAGGTTACGGACCCAAGGACGATGTTCCGAGTTCCCACAATCATAGCGAGGATTGGTGATCGAGCGATAATAAGCGGGGTCGAGTAAAAGGGTTTGTATCGACAGTGGAAGCGCGCCGTCAATATCCTCTATTATTCAGCGTTTAGGGCCATGAGGTTGAAAGATGAAGACATTATTCCGTTATCTACCTCTTTTGGATTCACAGGCAGCCATCCACCTGTCCGGGTCGATCAATTTGTTAACGACGGTCGGAGACGGAGAAAAGGGCGGACGATGGAAATGACCTATGTCGTAGTTAAGGCCCTTCGTGGTACAACGCGATATTAGGTCGACCGGCTTTATACGATCTCGAGCTATTATCTCGACTTTCCACAACAAAGATGAAGTTTCCCACTGCACGGTACCCATGAAGTCAAGGGAGAGACGTTGAGGTGGCCCGGAATTGTAGTTTGGTTACGATCAAAGGAAAATGGGTTGGGCAAGTGCTAGTTGAGGAGTTGATACTGAAGAAGAGGAAGATCGGTGGGTTTCGCCGATCCGACCGAGGAAGTGCGAGTTTGGAAGGAGGAAGAAGGTCAAGGGGTCCAGATCGGGAAGTGGATGCCACACCCCGACATGAAAGCCTTGGTCGACCTCCTAGTTGAGTTTCGAGATGTTTTTGCATGGAAGGCGGATGACATGCCTGGCCTATCGGCGGATATAGCTGTGCACCAACTTAACGTCGATCCCAAAAAGAAGCCAATACGGCAAAAGAAGAGAAATCTTGCACCTGATAGAAAAGAGGCGGTGAAAAAGGAGGTCGACAAGTTGCTCGCTGCGGGGATTGTGAAAGAGGTATTTTATCCGGATTGGTTAGCCAACCCAAGATAGTTAAGCCGATCGTGAGTCGGCGAATGTGTGTCGACTTTACTGATCTTAACAAGGCATGTCCCAAGGATTCTTACCCGCTACCAAAGATCGACCAGTTAGTCGATTCGACACTGGGCTTCGAGGTGTTCGGGTTCCTCGATGCTTACAGAGGTTATTATCGATCTTTATGGACCCCCAAGACTCGTAAAAAACGCTTTCATCACGAAATTTGGCACGCTTTTGCTTTGTCACGATGCCGTTTGGACTTAAAAATGCAGGGCTACTTATCAACGGGCCGTCAACAAAATTTTCGTGAAGCGGATAGGTCGAATATGGAGGTTTACGTGGATGATTTATTGATCAAGAGCAAGTCCTTGGGACGCTTTCTTGTCGATGTGAGAGAAGTTTTCAAGTATTGCGGCAAAAAAATGAAGCTCAACCCAAAGAAATGCACATTCGAGTTCGATCGGGAAATTTCTAGGATACATGATATCGAGAGATGGGATCAGAGCTAACCCAGATAAAATCGAGGCCCTCAAAAGCATGCCCACACCTCGAAATGTCAAAGAGGTGCAGAGGTTGACAGGTCGGATGGCGGCTCTCAATCGTTTTCTGTCGATATCGGCGCAGAGAGCTCTACCCTTCTTCAAGATTCTGAAAAAAGCTAGTCCGTTCCGGTGGAACGTGGAATGTCGGCGCGCTCGACGATTTGAAAGAATATTTGTCTAATTTGCCAACGCCGTCCTCACCTCAAGATGGAGAGAAGCTCTAGTCTATCTAGCGATCATGCGAGGCGGTAAGCGCCGTCTTAGTTCGAGAAGGACCAGGACAAATCCTACTATTTTGTCAAAAAGCCCTACGGTGTGCAGATCGATCGATATACCCTGCGAGAAGTTAGCGCTGAGTTTAGTTCATGCGTCGAGGAAGTTGAAGCCATACTTCCAAGCACATCCTATTGTTGTGGTTACTGACCAACCGTTAAAACAAATTTTGGCGAAGCCCGAGACATCGGGTCGATTAACCAAATGGGTTGTCGAGCTAGCGGAATACGACATAGAGTTTTACCTCGAAACGACCATCAAGGGTCAAGCTCGGCCGATTTCTTAGCGTATGGTTGTCGATCTCGGTTGGAGCAAGGAAAACAACCATCGAGGAGCAAAGTGGACACTTCACGCCGATGGTGCCTCGAATAAAGAGGGGTGGAGCCGGTTTATCTTCTTTGGTTAGCCCGAAAGGAGAAGAGTTTCCGTATGCACTTCGGTTCGAGTTCAAGGCTACGAACAACGGTTTGAGTATGAGGCCTTAATCACGTGTTTAAAGCTAGCATCGGAGTTGGGGTCGAGAATCTTCGTGTACAAATGACTCTCAACTCGTAGTAAATCACGTCTGCGAGGAGAGTATGAAGCTAAAGAAGAATCAATGAAAAGCTATCTAAAGGTTGTTCAGAGGTTAATGTCGAAATTCAAGACGATCCTAATCGAACAGTACCTCGAAGTGAGAACAAGCGAGCCGATCGTTGTCTAAACTCGCGTCGAATTTCAAATCTAAGAGGAAAGTTCGGTTGAGATGCTAGCGAGCGGAGTTATGACGAGGTCGACGTGCAACTTTGTGGTCCAAAGATCGACCTGATGGATCCTATAGCACTATTCTTGAAAGATGGAACCCTTCCCACCGACAAGTCTCGGGCCAGGAAAATCCGACTTCAAGCCTCCAGTGCGCTCTTTTCGATTATGTGCTTTACCGAAAATCGCTTTGTAACCCCTTGATGCGATGCGATGCATCGGAAGAAGAGGGGGCTTATCTCGCTCAAGAGATACACCGAGAGTCTGTGGTAATCATTCGGAGCTCGAATGTTGGTAAGGAAGTGCAAAAGCGGCGTGATATTTCGGCCGCCAATGCAAAAAGATGCGAGTCGATTGGTAATGAGTTGCGAGCCTCGCCAGGTACACGACGTGGTAACTCATCAGCAAGCACGAGAAATGAATGCCATCGAGTCTGTATGGCCGTTCGATGAATGGGGAGTCGATATAGTCGGACCTCTACCTCGAGCTCAGGGGAATTTCAAGTACGTCGTCGTCGCGGTTGATTATTTTACAAAATGGGTCGAGGCCAAGGCTCTTCATCGACATCGTGGCCTGCACCATCAAAAATTTCGTGGAGAATATTTTATGTAGGTTCGAATTCGGCAAGTATCCGGTCTCGGACAACGGGACTCGGTTTCTTGATGATAGAGTGCGAATTGGTTGAAAGAATTCGTGGATCGAGCGCGAAACGACGCCGAGAGTCCGACCTCGCCTAATGGACAGTCGAGCGCACAAACAGCAGATCAAGTTTGGATTAAAGCGATTGGAAGATGAAGGCCGAGATTGGGCAAATCGATTTACCAAAGATATTATGGTCATATCGTGATAAAGACCCAACTCAAAGAACCCAAGAAACTCCTTTTGCCATGGCCTATGGATGTGAAGCTGTGATACCTGCAGAGATCGGACTAGCATCGCCTCGGGTTTTAGCTTATAACGTCGAAACTAATGCTGCCGATCTAAGAGAAGAAAAAGACAATGTCGAAGAGAAGAGGGAAATGGCGGCATATCGGATGGCCAGTTATAAAAGAAAGATTGCTCAGTACTACAACGCGAGGGTGAAATACAAATATTTCCAAGTAGGAGACCTCGTATTGAGAAAAAATGAAGCCAGCAAGCAGGACCCAATAGGCAAGCTCGAGCCGAATTGGGAAGGTCCATATAAAATCTTGAAGGTGCACCCTAAGGGGTCATATCACAAGCGTGTCGGATGGATGCACACCCCTCTAACTTGGCATGCCACCAACCTCGTAAAGTATTATGTTTAAGTTGTTTTATACTTTTCATGACTTTTGCGCTTCTATTCTCATCAATTGTAATAGGTCGATACGACGATATGTTTCGATTCCTTTTATTAAGCATGGTTTCTTTCCTTTTAATTACGCAATAATCGACCGCGACATCCATTATCCGACTGAACAACTCAAATTTGTACGGTGAAAAAGCCAAGTCATGGACAATGCTTATATCACCTCGACACGACGATTTAAGCCGGAGGAAATAGTGAATAAAGCCAAGTCACTGACAACGCTTATATCACTCCCGACATGCCAGTAAGCCACGATGCTAAGCAGTCGGCGAATTTGAAACGAAATAGTGAATAAAGCCAAGTCACTGACAACGCTTGTATCACTTCCGACATGCCAGTAAGCCACGATGCTAAGCAGTCGGCGAATCCCGCGATGGATTCTTAACTCGGCTTGATCATAAGCACCACGATGTGCCCGATCAAAAGCGTAATAATCGAATCGAGCTCCACCAAAAAGCCAAGTCAAGCCAACAAGGCAACGCAGTTGCTAGGTCGACTCATACTCAAGTGTACCAAGAGTCATGAACTCCTACTACACTTCGAGGGGCCAGCAGGGGAATTAAGTCCGAAGGACTACACCCCATAAGGCAACATTTTCAAGGGAATTAAGATCAAGAAGACTACACCCTGAATAAACGATCAATAAGAAACAAAAGACATTCAGTGAAAAGCATAAAATTCAAATACAAAGATCAGTGCAAAATAAAATGTGCAAAATAAAATGTCAAAGTTTACAAGATCGAATGGATAAAATGAAAGTTCAGACAAGTAAAATCATAAAAGTTATTACAACCAAATCGAATCGATCTGCTTAAAGTAATGAAAAAATAGCATCGCATCAGTCGGTTCGAGGTCGGCGTTAGGATCGACTTGATCCCCGCACTCGACATTTTCTGCGTGCCTCGCCGCTCAAACGGAAGTCACGCACTTCTTATACAAAGAAACGCCACCTTGAACTCAAGAAAGTATCGCCCATAACGAGGAATGGCCTCGAGATCATATAGATAAGGCTTCGCAATGGCGGATACGTCCGAAGTTTGGATCGACCTCTTTAACTTGGTCGATAGCCATTGTAAATCCACCTTTCATGCCCTGTGTCATGAGCAACGCCGATCGCCCTCGAGTTCCTTTGAGTTCAAAAAGTCCCGCTTAGCGGTTTCACTCAAGTCGTTAACTCGCCGAAGAAGAGATCGACGGTAGAACGAGCCTTGACCGCCTCCACCGCCGGCTTTAGTCCCTTCGAGCTCCGACTTCACCTCCGCTTAATTCGATCTCAACATCGCCATCCTCGCATCCCTCGCCGATACATCTTTCGAGCTTGGGATAGATCGCCTCTAGCCTTTCTCGATCCGACTCCGGCCACACGGCGTTAAATTAATTTGTTTATCTTGGCCTTCGCTTCTACATGTCGGTAGTCAACTTAACGATGGTTTCCTTGTGTTCCTCCGCAGCACGGACGGAGACACAATCTCGCTGAGTGCACTTTTAGCCGCGAGTCGGGTCTGCAAAGAGCACACCGATGATGTCAAAAATGCACTCCATCACAAGTTTATAAGGAAAATAAAAAAGAAGACTTACCGCCGACTACTCTTCATAATGAAGTCATGCGGCTCTTCCGAGTCATGCCATCCATCTCCGACATGCTCACCGCAGAAGCGATCGGTGGAGACAGAGAGGGGCTAAGTTGCGGTCTCCTTCCCAATCCCGCGCCTCACCTCCGTTGTCTTTTGACGCTCTCCTACACAAGGCTCTCCTCGCTTCCTCTCAATCGGCCGAGCCTCGCCAAAGCCGATCCCTAAGGATGTTGGATGTCGATACAGTGTAGCGATCGAGATGGCCCCTTTGATGCCCGTGGTCGCAGCACTGAGACATCGCAGCTTTTCGAGACCCGATACCAACCAAAGGCTTGGATTTTCTTCGTCGGTGGTTTTGGGGTCGCATCTTGCCCAAGCGCCCATCTTTGAGAAATAATCCACTGCGGACAAAGAAAATTCGACGTTAGAATAGCAATTAAAAATACAAAAGTGTTATGGCTCGGCTGAACGCGTAAAGTCCTACATAAAAGACGAATGTCCTCGCTAAGCTCGAGATAAGCGCTGGACCGCCGCCGTCGATATCGGCATAGGGATACAAATGAATGCGTTTCGTGTGGCAATGTCGGGATGAACCACCTCGAGGGCTCCACACCCGTTAGGGGTGTCTCGAAATCGAGTCGATCATGCGATTTCGCGCCTTTTGTACCAGTGTGAATGTCGATGTCAAATAGCCCGTGCCGAATGAAGAAAAAATTAGGCTTCCGGTCGCCTCGAGACGAGGTCACCTTTCTCACAAATTCCGACGCCAAAGGACGCTTCAAATGTGTACCACCCCGCGTCCCCGCAAGCTCGATAAGGCATAATATTGGCGGAAGAGTCGAATCGAGAACTCGACCTTGGCGATTCGACACGCCAAAGATAAAACCCATTACGCCCGGACCCGTTAGAGCGAGTGGGTGACACAGATCTTATAGTGTTGAAGAACAAATGATTAGGCACGGGTCGAAGGAAACCAAGTCCTTCCTTTAATTGCGCCGTAAATGGCGCAGAACAAAGGAGGAGGCTCACGAGCAACCGAATCGACCGTGTGACACCTTAATGTTCTCGTAAGAATACGGAATTCCATATCTCAAACAGATGGCTTTGGCTTTATCTTGGCTCAAGTTTGATTTGCATCCGTACGGACCCTGACCTAGCATTCTGGTCTTACGTTTGGTGGTAGGTCGAGAAGGGCCAACGGGTCGAGACGACGCTTCCTCCTCTCCTCCTCCTCCTTTCCGCTTCTCCTTCTTCTCCGATGAATCCTTCACCGAAACTTGAGTTGGGTGTTCGTAAACCGCCTCCTCCGTCGATTCTTCCTCTATGATTTCAACAACTTCCTCTCTATTTTGTGAATCACTAGTGCTACTAGACATGGAATCAGCGAAAGATACGAGAAATAAAAGACAGAAAAAAGTTGGAGAAATTAGAGCTTACTTGCAGTTTTCTGGTAGAACAAAAGCAAATAATAGCGATGGAGAAGCTTCTGTGGTTTTGGACTCCTTATATGCGAGTAAATCTTGCAAGTGATTTGAAAGGGTGGGATTTTGGGCAGTTATAGAAGCGTATGCGCGAGAATCAAGGGCTAAATCTCCACGTGGCCCAATAAGGGACGCTTCGTTTTCTACACCAATTAATGCTGGCAGTATGACGTCATCCTATAACCGGTTGTATCAATTGAGGGTGACAGCTGTCTTTCCCGCCCAGAAGAGACCGCGTGTCAAAAGAGTGATTCAAATTTTCAGACCCGATCTCATCCTATAACCGGTTGTATCAATATTCAAATTTTTCTAAATTCTTTTAGAGGCAAATCCTTGTTTGGAAGGACTTTTGGGATATCCATTGGAGTAAAAATTGTTGGCTTTTGACCTTGATTGAACACACAAGAAGTTGCCTTTATATTTGAATTGCTTCTACAAGAGGATAAAGTGGGCAACAATGGCCCAAATCTTTCATAATCATGAAATTTCTGATCCAAATTTTGCAGAGGATTCACTGAATCATCTCTCAAACAATATCTGTAGTATTTCGCATAAAGCCTGGTGTTTTCATTCAATAATTCCCCATGAATATGCTCGATTTCTTGCACTTTCGCTGTTTGATCTTCACTGGAAGACAGATTACAAGAATCTTGGATCATATCCATCAATGTCCCTACCCTCTTCTCAGAAAATGAGCTGACAACCATGTGTGAAAGAAACAGTCTTTTCCAAAGCTGAGGAGCAAAATCCATCCGCGAGAAAAACGGTTCAACAATGAACATTTCTAGGATATGAACAACCGCATTGTAAACATTATTTCTCAATTTCCACAAGTAAGAAAGATTCAAATGCGCCCATGCCGACAAATACGAATTAGGAACCCCAGCAGTTGTCTGGCAAGAATTTAGCTTAGCACACACATTTAACTTTTTCTCAGCGTAATCCAACAGAGCTATTTTAGCCTCTATGTTTGATGTGTTTATTGCCTTTTCAAGTGCAACATTTCCCAGTTCCAAATTCGATAATACAGCTCGACCCGAGTACCGTTTTTCGGTGTCCTTCTTCATTTCCAAGTTTTCATCTTCAACAACATCCAACCTCCTTGTATGATTTTCTTTCTCTTGGATTCTTTTGTCTTTGTTAACTAACCTATCTTGAATGAAATTGCTCACAGCATTGATCAAGGATGTCACTGTGTCATTTTTGTAAACATGAAACCTGCAACTTTCTGCCATTTCCATGGTGCAAAATTCATGAACAGAGTGAGATTCCAGCTTTTGCATAAAACATCATGTTACAATAAACCACATCCAGCTGGTGACATAATAAATACAAACATTTCAAGTAAATAAGTGAAAATGAAAGATGAACTGGAGAGTGAGAAAAAAAAATCTAGAATCTGGACTAAGTTAACAAGTGAGACACTGAAGAGATACACTACAGCCAGGGACTGTGGGCGTGGAGATATCTCAACTCTTTGAATCTTCTCAAATATATAGTATATAGTGGAAAATACCAAGCCAGCTGGAAAATTATTACTAATATATATATATATATATATATATATATATAATTTTTTTTTTTTTTTTTGGAGAAAGTTATTTATATTTTTGTTTGTTTAAATAAACCCTCAGGACATACAATAACGGACATTAGTATCCATCAAACAATTACCCTAAAACTACGGATCTATTAGATGCTAAAGTGATACCAGTGAAAATGGTAAATTAATATTACTGAACATACTAAATCAATAGGAAATTAAAGTTTTTTCTCTGGTGATTTGCGAATTTAACAAAAACTCTGGATAGTGTTCGGGTCAGGGTGGCTGTGCAAATTGTGTGACATGGATCAGAAATCGATAACGGCATATCGTATTACAAGTTTTTAATGAATTATATAATATATATATATATATATATATATATATATATATATATATATAATTATGGAGTCAAGTCAATATATTTTAAAATTTTAAGAGGCCAACGAAAGTAGATATTAGTAGATAATTTTTTTAAATAGTGTAAAAAATACACTGATTTTTTTTTTGATTGGGGTCAAGTGACCCAGACCGGTGAATGTGCCGCCGCCTCTGGTTCGGGTCTTCTTCACCCGTTTTTCTTACAGGTCTACAACCCTAATATACAATGGAAAACACAACTATGGAGCAATCGACAGCGAAGTAGGATTGGCTTATGCGCAGCGTTGACTGGAAGAAAGATGCATATTAGCTAGTTGGTCAACTGATTTGCGGGATTCGAGGTGGCGTTGATGTAGTCCATGGAAGGCGCGCCAACCCCTTCATTTATAGAGGAGATAACGAGGAGTATACTGATATACAAGAATTCCAAGAATTCAATGTTGTGGAAATACCTCTAGAAGAATGCCAAGATCATTAGTGTCCATGGCGGAGCACTAATAATTAAACTGTAACATCCTGAATTTTGAAAGGGGCAAAATGGTCTTCTACTAGAATTCATAATTTATAATTATTCTTTTAAAGGATTTAATCTTTTTTTTTAAAAGGATATATTTACAATATAGTATGTTAGTAACTCCCGGGAGTTATTTGCAAGGAATAAACTTCCCTTTTGCTGGAAGAAAAAAGAAAAGAAAAACTTCATTGTTCGAAGTCTTGTTTTGAGAAGAAAAATAAACTAAAGAAGGAAATATAATCTTCAAGGGATCTCTCATAGTTAATCGGTTTTCAGTTTCGAGTAGATAATCGGAATCGTGGTGAAGAAATCTTCGTTTTGGTATCAAGGTTTTTGAGTTTCTTAAAGTTATAGTTTTTCCCTAAATCTAGAATCTTGGAGATTGGATCTTGTTTGGTGTAGAGTTGATCAATTCGTAGTGTAGTTTGTTTAGAAACCTTTGATCAAAGTTAATTTAGGTTTAATTGTTGATCAAATAGGTTTTGGTTGAAGGAACCAAGAGTTGCAGTTCTTGCCTTGATGTTTTGCTTTGGTTTGGCTTGAATTCAAGGTAAGAGGGCCTTCATATTGAGCTTTTGTGTTTTATATTGTTTAGTAATTGTTTGGTAGTAAATTGGTGATGTTTTGCTGCTGTTTGTATGCTTTAATTGTTGTAAAAGTGTTGGAAACTTGTTTGGCTTTGAAAAGTGCAGAAAATTGCAGGTTTAGGGATGTTTCGATGTCTTAGCTTGCGCCAAGCTTGAACAGAGAGCAAACATGACATTTTTAGGCATTTTGGCGTGCGCCAAAATGGAACAGAGTCAAAACAACGAGTTTTTAAGCATTTTCGCGCCTGCCAAAATGATTTTGGCGCCAGCCAAAATGGGCATCGCGGGCCAAACCACAGGCCAAATCGGTTTTGTGTACTTTTGAGTTTTAAAGCCCGGGGGTTTTGGTCTTTCTTGAGTGATCTAAACAACTTAAAATAACTTAACAAAGCCATGATTAAGCTTCTGATGCGTTTAGTTCCGGCACCGAATGAATTCTTCTAAGAGTTGAATTTCGAGACCGTCGGAAGGGCATGAATGGCCTTGTGATTTGATGGATTAGTATCCATCAATGTCTCTGTATGTGATAGGCATGTAAATGTCTAGTTGGGTAAGTGAGGGAGTAGAAGTGTTAAGTGAGCTTTTGCCTTGAAAACACTTAGGTGGCTAGTTAACAATTAATAGCATGCATACTTGTGTAGTTAAAAGCATAAACATCAATGTATCCTTGGTAAGGCACAAGTCAATATCGCGATGTGTGATGTGGTCAGATAAAGTGAAAAACTCCACAGGTCCTTGAGAGACCCCAAGTGTGGAGGGACTTCGCCGAACACACACACACACACACACACTATCGGGGCTTGCCCGTTGCTACTAGTGCACGTTCCACTAGTAGGTTGGAACCGGATGCTTCTTGGTGAGTAGCACCGTGCGTAGTGCTCTTGACAACTTGATGTAACAAAGATAAGCTAAGCTAGAAACAAAGTAGGATCCTTACGACATGTTGATGAGCATGAAGTGAACCCTAGAGTTTGAGTCATGTTCATAAAGATAATCCTTTATAATGTTTTCCTTTCATTATAAAACGTAGTTGTTCAATAGCTTCTACCTTTTACTAAATACGCTTTGTATTTACTGTTAGGTGTAGTGTCCGAAAGACAATTTCTGTAATTGTTTTTGACAGGATTTATAATTCATCTTAATATTTGCATTTATGCTTATATTAATATACTACTGAAAACCCTAAGTATATCGATATGTAATCACATAACTCAGTGTATGGCATACACATGAGGATTGAGTTAGTGATGATATGCTTAAAACTAGTTAGTCCGTGGTGAATTTAATCGTAGTATGGGTCTCATTATTAATATACCAATAATGTGCCTGTAACACTTAACGGTGTGACCGTCTTATCCGGACCGTCGGTATAGGGTACCTAGTGGGGCATTTATATATGATGTCTATCATATAGGACTGGACCAATTTGATTTGAATTCTCGTTATAATTCCGTGATCGAGAAATCTTATCAAACAAGATGATCATATATGGATTAATCTCAATCCTGATGTGATCACAGTCTACTGCTTGGTTCAAAGTAGGGTTTCATGTGTTAGTTAAGGATCACTTGGATACATGTGATCTGAACACTTCTCGTTGGCTCTATTCTGGAATGAGTGAGTAGTCTGTGACTTCACAGATATGGAATCCATTCCTTCCTGCAGGAAGTAGACAGACAGTTCCTTTATTTGTTAATCCTAGAAACTGATTGATGGGCCCGGTTAATATTATATTAGTTATGAACTAATTGATCACTAGGGGTTAATGGTAAATAAGGATAAGATGTTTTGAGAAGGGTTTACGGAAATCTCCCGAATCAAAACGAACAGTCTATGGAGGATTTATCCGTTTCTAATGATTATATCAATGTACGTTTTTACTCAATGATTAGAGTGTAAGTATATATCTATAATCGATAGAGTTCAGTTTCGGGTTTATGGTGGCGTAATCCCGGAATTTATAGATTGAATAAGAATTGTTCTGTTCGATGAATAATTTTATTTAATTTATTGTAGCTACTGGTTATAGGTCCATGGTCCCTGATGTGGCTCCTAACATGCATATGTTTCTTGACGTTGGGCCTCAATGATAATTGAGTAGTTGGACTATTTAATTGATATGCGAATAATTATTTAGTAGGCTAAATAATTAAATACATGGAAATGATATTTTTCGTGGACTCGGCCCATTATGTGAAATGACGTGTGAAACCCTAATTTATTAGGGAGTATGGCGTGTTGTATGTCATTAAATTAGAAAGAAATTAGTTTTCTTGGATAATTATATGACATGTGATTAATTGTTTATTTGTTAAATAATTAATCGGAAGATATTAGATATTATCTATATCTAAATTAGTTTTAGAATATATTAGATTTATCTTATATTTAATAAAGGATTATTATGATTGATTAATTAATTAATTATCAAATCCTTGGCGGACAATGATTTCTCTCCTATATAAAGAGATTTCTCCTAAGCCTTTTAACACAATCATATACACGCATTATACACACCAAAACAAGCTAGCAATTTCGGCCAAAGCTTGGGGTTTCGAGTTGAGAAAATTTTCGGGATTTTTCGGGTAGCATATCGAGGAGGTCAAGCATCAAGGATCAACATCCACCGGTTGTTGCTTGGAGATACACATCGGAAGATCGTGGCATCTCAAATTGGATCTCGTCTTCATCAATCTTTTAGATATCCCCTTTTGATTGGTGAGTAGGTCTAACCTTCTTGTAGTTTAGATCTATTTATTTATGTTTTAATTTGTATTGATCGTGATCCTTGTTATTCTGCTGCGTAATCGGGCGGATCTAGATCCGTCCGGCGATATTACATCCAACATTTACCTCTTTTGCATGTTTGTGTGTTGTTTTCTGTGTGAGAAGACATACAAGTTGAGTTGGATTATGATGATATTGAGGATGATGCTTGATCATGTGCCATGCTATATTAGAAGTTGCTTTCATATCCATGTTGTAATTTGAGACTATGTTTTACTTTCAAGACTTATTGTATTTCATCTGACCTTGATAAGACCTTGTTGTAAGATAGTTGTTCCTGTTGTAAGATTTCGTACTAGTAAGATATTTCGTTGTTTTAAGTTTCCTATTCTACTTTTTAAATTGGATGTCATTGTAATTCTAGTATCTTTTACTGTTTTACCCAAGTCTCTTTAGCTTCCGCGTTTCTTAACTCGATACTATGACGTACAAGCTTATGTATAATATTAGACGTATTTAATATTACACGTGCTGAACGTTCTTTTCCGGATAAGGACTTGGTATCTGGGAACGGGGTGTTACATAAACTCTTGGGTAAGCATGTTTCATTCCGTATGATACCAGATAGATCATCAAGTGTATGGAGTTAGAAGGAGATGATTGTGCTAACGAACCTAGAACATGGATTCTATGTGGTTTGTTTTGCCAAAAAGAAGGCTATGAGCGAATGATCAAGGGGTTATTCAAGGTCATTATCTAACTGTAACTAGATGGAGGCCTTTTTTCAACCATCAAAAGATCAGATCAATTTTATCATGGCATGTGTTCTATTCCTGAAACTCCCGATTGAGTGCTTTCAAGCGCATATTTTGGCACGGTTGAGTAACTTGGTAGGAATAACAGTGAAATTTGACCTTTCCACGCTTATGAATGCAAGAGGGAAGCATGGTAGAGTTTGCATACAAGCGGACTGGGACTGTACTCTTAGATCTTTGGTGGTTCGCAATGGATGACATTTGCGGGTAGAATATTAGGGATAGTAGCTTATATGCTTCAAGTGTAGGAAATTTGGTCATAAAAAAGAGGAGCGCCTTAACAACATGTCTGAGCGAAACCCTCTACATTCAGATGAAGCTAGGTGAACACACAACATGGTAACAACTGAAGTTCCTACCCATGATCAACCAGTTGTCCCGTGGATGATAGCACTTAACTGTCGGAGGAGGCAGCCATAGGGACCAGAGGAAAGGTTAAAAATAATAAGCCAAATGATAATGAAGTGTACACATGGCACTTATCCGACTGGCCCAAAAGCATAAGTCCATTTCTGAATACGCTTTGAGTTGATTTCCGATTGTCACTAGCCCTTATTATTGTCTAAGTATCTAGTGCTCGACATTAGTGTGTCCAGGCCTACCTGACTCCGGCTCAGCATCAAGGCTCCTCCAACAAAAGACTTGGTGCATGTCATCCCCTATGCCTTTTAAAGAAGGCATGACACATGTTGTCCTCTACCACAAGAAACATTTTACAATGCAACCATTAGGTATCAACCCACCATCACCCTGACAGACTCCTCATTCACGCCATCACCACCGATTGGACCATCAACTGCACTAAGGTGCACAATATAAAGGGACCATCAACTCCACCAAGATACAATATATAAAAGGACCATTTCCCTCTCATGCAAAAAAGGTTATTCTGCTTACAGTTATAATACGCAATTACATACTTGAGATATCCCCTCACTGTCGAATCATTGACTTGAGCGTCAGTGGGTTTCCGGGAGATAGAACTCTGGACCCCTACCGACTTGTTTGTTTTACATGTACATCTTCAGCATCATTGGCTATTGATCATCTTCTAAAGGCTTACATTGCAGCTTCAACGATCAGATATTTCTTGGACGATTTCATGCTTTGTCAATATGCAATATAGTGTTGATGTTTTAGGGTATGTTTGATATTTAAACAAATAAAAGAATATGGTTATGCGAGTATGAAAGAAATAAATTTACCATCATGGTTCAGGGTTACGTACTTTGAATGAATGAAAGACAATGAATCCTCGAGGATACTTTGCATCATTCCGTGTTCACGGGTGAAAATAGTGCACATAATACCGGGCCAGTCAATAGTCCCTGTCCATAGTCTATAATAATGGACATTCAAGTTTGTCTAAATAAAGAATGAGCACGCTATCCATGTTGGACTCTACTAAACACGGCGTTGTACTCATGAGCTTTAAAAAAATACGTGTAGCATATGATGATAAGTAAAATAAAAGATAAGCTTGACTTATGTTATGGCTTTCCCTGTTATGTTTAAGTGATGATAGATTGTTAATTTAAGTTATTTTTTTAAATATTGTGGTTAGAATAACTATTTGATAAATATAATTATACATTTCATTTTGTGAAAGAGAACTTGGAACTTTACCTTGGTCTCAATAACATGTACTTGTTCCCTATGATGCAATGCTTCTTTACTAAACTTCACAGCTCACCCTTATATTTCATCCAGATGAGTTACATGGCTATGTTTGGTCCATATGACATTAGTTGGCCAAACAATTGTGACCGCTGGAATTTGATGGTGCTACCATTATAACGATGGTCTTTTACGAGAACTTGGAGATAACTCAAGCAATTTATGATGTGGTCCATGTATGATGGATTATTGTAGACGTTTCAAAAAGTAACTCTGATTTTTTTCATGGTTTGAGTTGTATTATTGATTATAAATATGTAGAATATGTAGAATGTAGTGAAATATATGTATTGGGATATGTAGTAAGCCGAATCTTCGATTTCGCCTGTTCTATATTTGTTATTGTAGCACACCTTACGAGGTTTCATGACTCGAGCTTTTTTTTATAATATTCTTTGGTCATGACCGAACGGTCCGCATAAGGATATCTACTCGGGTTTTCGGGTCTGGTCGTTATAATTGTGTTGTTTTAAAATAAAAAAATATTTGGGTAAATATACCACGTCATTACGTTTGTTGCATATATTTGACACATTTTCTACGTGGTCGTGCTTGTATTTATATATGGCGTCGAAGAATGACGGATTTAAAAAGAATGGGTTTCATCACTTTCGCAAAAAGTCGGGATCTTAGGATGATGGTGGCATGGATAAGATTGCAATTTTTCACTTTTGCTCAAAGTCGGGATCCTAGCATGAGGTTGACCAAAGAAAGATTGAAGATTTTCACATTTATTTCAAGTTGGGATCCTAGCATGAAGTTGACCAAAAAAGATCGAAGAATTTCACTTGTAGCTCAAGTCGGGTGTAAAGTCCCACACCGGTAAAGTAAGGGAATGCTCACCCTCATATAAGCGTGAGACTTAAATGTCTTATCAACTCAGGTTAGCCCTTTTAGACCAAGCGAGGACGGAGGCCAAGCGATTGACCGACCATTTATGTTCCTTTAGCGCTACTGAGACCGGGTCCAGGGGCGTTCATGAAATGGTATCGAGAGAGTTGACTATCGACGGAACTATGCACCGCACCGCATAAGAAGCGCGTGTAAGGATGACCTCTGAGTTACCTTTGGAAGGGCGATCCGGGAACAGATCTCGGCCGTCTGGCGAGAGGACGCCACCCACTATAAGGGGGGGGGAGAATGTAAAGTCCCACACCGGTAAAGTAAGAAAATGCTCACCTCATATAAGTGTGAGACATAAATGTCTTATCAACTCGGGTTAACCCTTTTAGACCAAGCGATGACAGAGGTCTAAGCAGTTGACCGGACCATTTATGACTCATTTAGCGCTACCACACCCGGGATCTGGTAGCGTTACATCGGGATCCTAGCATGATGGCAACCAGAGAAAATAGAAGAGTTACACTTTAAATACAACTCGGGATCCTAACGTTGGATTACATGTTTACTTGGCATTGCTTTTTGCTTATTGTTTGGGGATTGTAAAACTCAAAAAAGCACTTGGCGTAGTACTTTTTTCCTACTATATTGAATTCTCTGACGGCGAGTTTGCCACGAGTAGGTTTAAATGATGCACTATGCTTTCACACGTATTTGGTATAAGAGAATGATCATGGTAGGACATTTTACGAAACATTGTATTTTGCCCAGATTGTAATTGAATAAAATTTCATATATATCTATATCTATATATCTCTCTATATAACAATAGTTAACCAAAAAGGTATGGGCCTAGATATTTACACCAGGCTATAACTTGGTATGAGACCAGGTTTCGAGTCTCACTAGGGACGAAAAATGGTGCGTGAATCTGAACCTTTCGTTCCCGTAAAAATAAATAAATAATATATATATATATATATATATATATATATATATATAGTCAGAAACAATAGGTAACTATAATATATTAGCTGGTGCCAGTGAGATAAACAGTATATATTCAAATAGCAGCACATTTCCAAGGGTTGCGACATGGATTTAACTGTCAATTTAAATACTGGAATAAGTCATCCTTTAATATGAGGCCAAGGACTAAGTGACAAATTAGAAAAGTGAAGATATAATCAATTATCAATTATCAATTATGTATATAATATGTGTATATAATATAAGTTAAAATATGTTAGATCGAGAATGACAAGTGGCACTTGTATACAGAAAATAAACCGTCGAAATGTTATGAAGCATGTCCCGTGCAATTAGTACATAAAATTGAGTATTTTTTTTAAAGGTAAAATTGAGTATTAATATTTCTCTATTATGCTAGTTTTCAACAATAATTACATTAATTATATGTTTTCCTATTAGATTAAATTTAATTAATTGACTGCAAACATATTTTGACGACCCTGATCCGGATACTGAGTCCTTAAACGGAAAAAAGGCCTGACACATATATTGATTCAACCGAATGGAATGTATAATTATATAGGCCTTTATAACTTAGGCTCTAAGTAATAATTAAATAAATATAAATAATAAGATAAATATTCAAACATCTAGATTATTCTCGACACGTTTGGACCATGTGTGCGAACGGAAAAGAGGTTGCCAAAATTGTATTAGGCCTTTTCTTGTGCAGTCCAGCAAGCTAAAAATCACATGCTTTTGTTGCTGAAAGATATAATAAGCCGTCGTCAGAGCTTTTGTTGTTGCTTGAATCCACAAAATTATCTTAACACAACCCACCTGGTAATTTGAAAATTTTCTATTAGCCTACCCGAAGATGAAATCCTGGCTTCGTCCTTGGGTTGGATCTTAAATCCCGGATAAGGTTCCATTTCCAAAATAGTTGTCTTAATTTAATTGTCAACCATTGGTAGGTATCTTTTATGGTCAACTGAGTTTATTAACCCTTGCACGTTTTGAAAGGGGAAATACATGTGTGGCAGTCTCACACACGCTGTGTAGACATCACAGAAGACCGCATCTAACATTACAGCTTTATTCTGATCGTTTCACCCGTCACTTCACCTTGGCTCAAATTCCCTCACCACACAAGTATTTTCTTTTCGAAAGAGCTTCCTCAATCCAATCCTTGCATTCTTGTGCAGTCGCCGTGGGATTAGCAAGCTGCCACTCGACGCACATTTGTTGCTGAAATAAAAATGGGAAAAAAGAAAAGAAAAAAAAAGAGAGAGACATTTAATCCTTAAAATTAACTAAGGCTATTGTGTCATTTGATTAATGTTTGATTCAACTCAAATCATTTACACATCTAACAACTCTCAGAAAGTACTGTAATAGAAAATAAAGATTACGACTAGCAACATGATTTACTTTACACTAAGACCCACCCATTCTCTAACAACGGGTCCACCGCTTTTAAGGTCCAAAACAACAATGAGTTCCGAACTATTGAGCAGTGGTTTCAGTTCCCACACATGGTCCAAACTTACACCAAGGCTCCAATACCAAGATAAAAATTATAGTAATGTGTTTTTCATTGATACACACTCAGTGACTAGTACACCCTTATATCACCAAAGTAGTTATAACTATTCACACATCCCAATACAAGAATCTCTAATAAATATTATCTAAAAGATAAGGCGGCATGGCATCTAGATGAGCCAATAGTCTTAGTACAAGTGTCAACTCTATATTTAGGGCATTCGTAGCAGAAGCCCTATATGGTGTCCTATTCCTAAAATGAAATAAAAACGAGTTTACTCCTAAAATAGCCTTCCACATCGTAGCCTCTATCCCTATTTATTTTTAGGGATATGAATGCGATCCTGTCCTCTTGTGTGATGACTATTAATGCCCTAAACATATTTAATTATTAAAAATTATAGGGATGGAGATAGAGATGCTGTTGGAGTGAAATAATAAATATTTAATGTGTATAAATAGGGTTATGAGGTAGAATATTTATTATTTAGTATTATTTGAAATGTTATAGGGATAATGATAGGGATGTGAAGGTTTTTGAATTGAGATATTGTAAAATAGGGATATGTATTATTTTATGAATAAAATTTGGAATGCCCTTAATCCATTAAATGTATGGTTGTTATCTCGGCCAAGAATTATCATTGTTGCATTGGAATTGTTTTCCATATTTGCACCTAAGTTTTTTATGGACATAGAGTGTATGGCAAAAAAAAAAATTTGTTGTTGAATGTAAGATTACTTTAATTATAAAATTAGCTAAAAAAAATGACCGAAAGAAATGAAATGAAAAAACAAAATATAACTTTGATCGAGAAGTTCCTAAATATAAGCTTCTCCAAGTATTAATAAACGTTTCTAAGGGTCCAATGCTTTTCTGTGAGGAGCCTCTTCGACGTTCAAGTCATTTTACGTAGGGGTGTGCACAGATACAGATAATCCGAAAACCGAACCGAAGCAATTCTGTTCGGTTCGGTTAATAAGTGCTACGGTTCGGTTTTCAAAATAAAAAATCAGAATTTTCGATTCAGTTACGGTTAGTCCTGTAAATTATCCGTAATCGAACCGAAACCGAACCGAAAATCAAACCGTTTATATCCGAACCGAAACGGAACCGAAACCAAATAGAAAAAACCAAACCGTTTATGACCATATATTGAATCAAACTGTTGTAATTGTATAATTTGGATGAAATTTGGTTATTTCGGTTTGGTTTTTCGGTTAATCAACCGGTTATTTCCGATCGGTTCAATTCGATATCTCTAATTATTTACTTTTGACTTTATTTTGGTTTTTCGGTTAACCAACCGAACCGAACCGGTTATTTCGGTTTTCTTTTATAAACGGTTCGGATTTTCAATTAACCGAAAATTTCGATTTGCTTTCGGTTACGGCCATTAACCGATCCGAACGGTGAACACCTCTATTTTACATACGGGAAAGGAAGAAAACAAAAATTAAAACTATAAATTTCGTCTAGCAATGAATATGGCTTAAGGAAGCTATGTTGCTATAATTGTAATGAGATGCCGTGTATCGTAAAGATCTTAAAGCACTTACCGTAAATCAGATGTCGTCGTTTTTTTTTTTTTTTTTTTTTTTTTTTCCGCTTAAATCCCTCGTTATCGAGAATCCACTGGTTTGATTAATACGGGGGAGGTGAAGAGGAAATGAAAAAAATCCGACATAGAAGTGCCAGGCAGCGTACTCCATGGTCTTCCCATTGGGGATTCTTTCCACAATGGCTCAGGTTGTGCTTGTTGAGTCACATGTCAGACTATCTTTGATAATATATTTAAAGAAGTTGAATCGTCCCGTGCATTATGCACGGATTTTAGGCTAGTCGGTAAAACGATATATCTTAATATTTCACATCTATCGAAAATCATCTACAACAAAAAATCTTTACAAATATGTAATATAAAAAATCATTTTTTTTGAATGGCAAGAATCTCTAAAATATGCACTACTTGTCGTGCTTAAAATAGGAATCATATATTCTTTTTTTTTTTTTTTGGAGGAAAGGAATCATATATTCAACGTATAGTGACGACGGTCGGCTCGGTCAGAGCCACGTGTCAGAGTTATAGCGGATACATTAAAGTGGATGCAAAGGGCGTCACGACCGGAAACTACCATGAGATGTGAGGGCGAGCTGCCTCATCCCATCTGACGACCGCAGGTCGGTCTGGTCGGTAGGATATACGCAGGGCGTAATCATAAGAGCTTAGTCAATAAGTCCGAGCGCTCATTCAATAAGGCACATGCTCTCTCCAGTTAAGGTAAACGTGGGAAAAGAACCCAACCTCATTAAGGTCCTGGTTCAACATCATTGATTTAGGAGAGATTATCTCTTAAATCTTAAGGATTCAAATCAATCTCGTGGCATGAAGATAACTCCCAAAAAATCCTGGAGACTCCAAGAATTAGGGGTAGACTCCCTATATAAACCCCCTACAAGAACTACGGTCGACTTGATTCTGACAGAATAGATCGGATACGTAGGCAACTTGGGAATAATCCAAGTTCAGTCAAATCATCCCAAACACAACCCCATGTTCTTGGTATTTCTTGGTGATCGGAAAAACTATCCCTAGATCCATTAACCCGAAAACAGTGGTTGGAGAAATCCGACTTCGTCATTGGCGCTAGAAGGAGGGTACGAAGCATTGATTACAGGACTCAGGCTGGCCTTCAAACTAGGGGTGAGGACCCTGCAAGTGTTTAGTGATTCACAATTGATAGTGAACCATGTGAAAGGAGAATATGAGGCCAAGGAAGAAACTATGAAGAAATATATTTCCGTGGCGCGAGCTTTACTCGCAGATTTTGAAGAAGTTCAGCTGGATCAGATCCCCAGGTCTAAAAATGCGCAAGCCGATGTGCTCTCCAAGCATGCCTCGAATTTCGTTTCAGATAGGAGAGTACTGATCGAGCATGTCTCCGAGCGAAGTTATGAACAGAAAGAAGCAAATCCGGTCACCCAACAGACCACGTGGATGGATCCCATAGTCGCCTTCCTCAAGAACGGTCTGGTCCCAACCGACAAAGTGCACGCTCGGAAAATACGACTTCAAGCAAGCAGGTATTCACTGTTTGGCGATATACTTTACCGAAAATCTTTCGTTTCACCTTGGCTGCATTGTGCCACTAAAGAAGAAGGCAATTACCTTCTTCGAGAAATCCACATAGGCATTTGTGGAAGTCATATGGGTGCCCGAGCATTAGCTCAGAAGTGTAGGTTATTCGGATACTATTGGCCGAACATGCAAGCAGATGCTCGAGAATTGGTATGACTTGTAAAACATGCCAGGTGCTTGGTAACCTTTCCCATCAGATTCCCAACAATTGATCCCCATTGTTTCGGCTTGGCCTTTCGACCAGTGGGGCGTTGATCTGGTTGGGCCGTTACCCAGAGCACCGGGTAATCTAAGATTCCTAGTGGTTTCAATTGACTACTTCACCAAGTGGGTGGAGGCAGAGCCCTTAGCCACAATCACATGCAAGGCCATCCAAAAGTTTCTATGGAAAACCATAGTATGTCGGTATGGGATCCTGAAAAGTATCATTTCGGACAATGGCACACAGTTTGAAGATAGAACAGTTCAGGAGTGGTGCGTTGCGCTCGGGATAACACAGCATTTCACTACGGTTGGCTACCCTCAGGCCAATGGCCAAGTAGAGCAGGCCTATAGGCAAATCAAGGTTGGCATAAAAAAGAGGCTGGAAGACGCGGGTGAGAGCTGGGTAGAACAATTGCCCAATGAGCTCTGGGCATACAGAACAACCCCCAACTCTACCACAGGGGAGACCCCATTTTCATTAGCCTATGGATGCGAGGCAGTTATTCCCGCAGAAATTGGATTAGCATCACCTCGAGCAGATCTCTATGACCAGGTTGACCAGGAAACAGAGCTAAGACATCTCAAGGAGGACTTAGAGGAAAAATGTGACATAGCATTCGTACGAATGGCAAGATATAAGCAACAAATGGCACAATACTATAATGCTAGGGTCAAAGACTCGTACTTTAAATACGGAGATTTAGTTCTCAGGAAGAACGAAGTCTGCAGGCAGGATCCTCAAGTCAAATTGAAACCTAACTAGGAAGGCCCATACAAATTTATTAAAGTGCATGGTAAAGGCGCATATCAACTGGCCGGCGCTCATGGAAAGACTATTCCGTGAAGCTGGAACGCGGTGAACCTAAGGAGATTCTATACTTGACAGGTTCCAGACAATCTACCAACTTTCATTATTTACGTTATGCAAATTTATGTAATAAGTTATATTCACAACAGTTCCAGTTATCAATAAAATTTGCATTTTATAAATACATTGCGTACAAATGTTTATAGCAGCGGCAGAGCAGCATAAGCTAAAAAATAGAGTGTAAAAATACAAATTGCAGAGCAAAGAAAGGCTAAAAATCGAAAGAAATATACAAATTTGCAGAGCGATATAAGCTCAAAAATCGAGCGTAAACATACAGCTGCAGAGCATCATAGGCTCAATAATCGAGCGCAATATACAGCTGCAGAGCAGCATAAGCTCAAAAATCAAACGTAAATATACTGGTAGAGCAAAGATAAGCTCAAAGATCGAAAGGTAAATACACACAAATGCAGAGCGAGCAAGTCTTTGGCGAGCAAAGATTAGCTAAAATCGGGCATAAAGATACAGGTGCAGAGCAGCAAGTGCTCAGATAGTGAGCACAAAAGAACACAAGCTGCAGAGCAACACTAGCTAAAAAGTAGTACAAGAACACAAACTACAAATCGAAAGAAGCTAAGAACCTGACAATGCCATAATTTGAACTGCAAGAGCGGGAAACAACATCAGAGAGTGATAGACAAACTGCAGAACAATCCAAATACGTTACGCTTGTCAAACCTAACGTGTATATTGCTCGAAGATTCGAGACTGAACATCCTGTACAGAGCATTAAACTAACTGTCTATAGGACAGATGGCACAGCCACATTTTTTCCCTTCCACCCAAGTATGTCCCAATCATTAAAAATTGAGTCATACTTAAGGGGGGAGAGTAGGGATTAACAAGACAAAAATGAAGGGGGAGAGAAGTACTCTTTCCTTTATAAAATTACTTCAAAACGTAAAAAGTTTTTGGCGATTACAAAGAGAAGACCGCAGACCGGATCATAATCAAAATAGAGACTAATAATCTAAGAAGACGGGGGATGATGAGCATCGGACTGAGCATCCTTTGCCGAGGACTCCGCGGATGGTTGGGGTGATGGAATAGCATCATACTTGCGGGCAATGTCCACTCCACTCTTAAGCTCTTTCAGTCGATCATTATAAACTGTGCCTATTCCGGGTTTATACATACCCTTATTCTTCAGCTTGGTCGGGTCAAGACCCTCAAGTTGGGCTCTGGCATTGTCGATCCCCATGGAATATCCATGGTTAACCAAGGGAATTAGCAATGCAAAAAGAACACCATCAAAATGCGCACTGCTATAATACTCCTGCATGCCCTTTGCAATGAGTGCCGGGATAGATTCCTCTATAGCTCTACGGGCGGACTGCGCCTCGGCCAAATTCTTCTCTGCCTCAGCCTTCTCGGCGTCGTTCTGCTCTCGCAAAGCTTGCAGTTCCTCAGCATGCCTAGATTGCAGAGTCTGCACCTCAAGCGTATGCTTTTTTTGAGGCCGACCACCTCTTTCTTTCTGGACTCTTACAAGTCCTTGTACTTTTTCTTACTAGCCTTCAGCTCGGCCACCGTTTTCTCATGCTCTTCTGCCACAACTTTCGATTTGGCTAGGCGGACGAACACCTCTTGCCCTATACGGGCGCCCTGGAAAGGAAGTAACAGGAATCGTAAAATAAAAACAAGGGAAAAGGTAATAATGAGTCCAAGTGTTATAAAGCATGACCAACTCATACCATTTCTGCCAGGTCAATAGTAGACATAGGCGATAACGCTCGATCCACGAAAGATGTGGTAGTAGACCCACTTGCTCTGTACATCGATCGTGGATAGGTGGAGCTCCCTCTTACGGGGGCGGTTCCTCCGGAGAAATGTGGATCACTCGGTCGATCGGCCTCAGGGAATGAGATCAGACGCTTCTCCCTGGCCAGGTGAACGCTCAAGAATTTCTACATCTTCGTCTTCATAATCCTCCGAAATCACTTCGGCATCATCAGAGTGCTCGGTCAGGGATCTGACCGCCGCATCCATCCATAATACCACGCCCGCCCGGGTGGGCAAAGGTGACCGGCGTAGTTGATTCTCGAAGGCTGAGGGTGCTTGTTCTTAACCAACTCATACCCATTTCGCCAGTCAACAATGAGCATAGCCGACAATCCGCTCAAGTCAAAAGATGTGGTAGTAGACCCACTTCCTCCTGTACCGATCGTGGATAGGGTGGAGCTCCCCCTCTTACGGGACGGTTCCTCCGGAGAAATGTGGATCACTGGTGCTGATCGGCCTCAGGGAATGAGATCAGACGCTTCTCCCTGGCCAGGTGAACGCTCAAGAATTTCTACATCTTCGTCTTCATAATCCTCCGAAATCACTTCGGCATCATCAGAGTGCTCGGTCAGGGATCTGACCGCCCCTGCATCCATAACAGTACCCGCCGCCCGGGTGGGCAAAGGTGACCGGCGTAGTTGATTCTCGAAGGCTGAGGGTGCTTGTTCTTAAAATTCCTGCTGGACATCCTCAACGCCAGCTCTAGCTCCAGATAGTGAAAATCCCAAATCATCCACTGCAAAAAAAGAAGAAGAAGAAGAAAATGTGTCAAAATTCAGTCATATTAAAGGGCTGAAAGAAAAATGAAGGATAGCTCAAGGAGTGCATCCCTACGGGATTTTTCTTCCCCTTCTGCAAGTGGTGCATAAGGCTCGGGGCCGGCATCATATAGACGAGCTCGATCGATCAGCTCAGACGTATAATTTTGATAGTTCATGGAGATATTTAACTCCCTAATAACCCGGAGCCAGTTGGTTAGATCTGTAGTGTCAGGGCTCATATCTTGTTCGAGGGTTGCGGTATTCCACCGTCCCAGCCGAGCATTCCCCTCGTGACGAACAAAGAAGAACCTTTCCTTCCATCTCTTGAAGGACATTTTCCCTGCGTGTTGAATGGGGATATCGAGCAGGGGTCCCGGTCGGTGAAGAAAGTATACCAGCCCGGAGAGTTAGGAACCTTGCAGCGCCGGTAAAACGTCCGGAAAAGCTCCACAGAAAATCTAGTCCGTACCAGCCGGCACCAGATAGTAAAACCCATAATGGACCGGATCCCATTTGGGGCAATTTGGGCGACACCCAAATTATAATACCTAAGAGTGGCCACGATGGCCGGACATAGAGGCAACCTCAGGCCGCAAACAAATTGTTCCTTATAAACAGCACAATAACCGTCGGGAGGTTCAGAGGCATACCGGCCGACGACCCGAATGTCAGTTCTAGATGGAGGAGTGATAGGAATTTGGGGAGAAAACCTAGTAGCGTCTACATTGTACCGGTTGCAGAGGTAGTCAATAGTGTGTTGGGAGATAATGGACTCCACACCAAAGCTACCCATAATCGATTTTGTAGCCGAAACTGCTTTAAGATGCCTCACAAAGGCAGAATCCCTGGAAACAGGAGGTAATGTACGCGTAGGAACAAGTACCGCTAAAGAATAAGGAGAGGGCAGAGTGGCCGGAGTTACCACCGGAGAAGATGAAATACCAGGGGTGGGATTAGAAATTGCTTCTTCGACCCCAAAACCAGACAGTTCTGGATCTAATTCTCTATCTACTGATTCGTCTGAAGGGGTAGAGTATCTCACCCTCATAAATGAAGAAATCACTGAAATATAAATCGAATTATACAAAAGACTTACTTGCAGGTTATGGAAGGAAGAAGGTAGACGAGAGACTTGCAATCCGGGCTTGAGTATAAAACGGCAAATGACAAATGGGAAATGACGTTTGAAAGGATGGGTTATAATACCAATCGACGCCTCGGTTAATGACCTACTTTATGTCAGAAGGAAATGACGCCTCGTTTTTCGTGCTAATTATGACAACGACTTTGACACATGCGCTCTGGTCCGCTCGAGCAGACAGACACCCTAACCCATAGGGTCAGGCCAACCTGGGGGGCTTATGACGACGGTCGGCTCTGTCAGAGCCACGTGTCAGAGTTATAGCGGATACATTAAAGTGGGTGCAAAGGGCGTCCCGACCGGAAACTACCATGAGATGTGAGGGTGAGCTACCTCATCCCACCTGACCACCGCAGGTCTGTCAGGTCGGTAGGATATACGCAGGGTGTAATCATAAGAGCTTAGTCAATAAGTCCGAGCACTCATTCAATAAAGTACATGCTCTCTCCAGTTAAGGTAAACGTGGGAAAAGAACCCAACCTCATTAAGGTCCTGGTTCAACATCATTGATTTAGGAGATAGTTGTCCTAAAAAATATATAGTTGTCCTGTTATTTAAAAATATTCCAGATTGTGTCATTATCCCTAATTATCCTTATTAATAAAGATTCTATAAAATAAAGAAAAGTAACCATAAAATATGTTCTGGAATCTTGGGGCATGGCCATTTTCAGTGAATTTATCACATGTGTTATGAATCACAACCAGCTAATACATACAATTGCTATTTGCCGCTTTCTCACTTTAAACCTTATAATTTCCGTCACGAACCGTTAATGAAAATGTGATTGCAGTGAGTGGGGTCAATTAATTCATCAAATATATATTGAATACAACATGATACTAAATGCCGTAAATTTGAAATTGATATGAAGACCAAGTAGTTTCCTTTACTTAGTCAAAAACCATAAATCCAATCTTTAATACTACAAAAAAAACACTCTATTGCTACACTAGTTTTTGCCACACACACACAAAAAGTGTAGCTAATAGGCAGCAATGACTTAGTTTTGGCTAGACTTCTTCGCACGCTCATGCAGCTAAAAGTAGTCTATATAACAACACTTTTTTGTTGTGTAATGACAACAATAGTGTGTAAAAATTTTTTCTAGTAGTAATGTACAGTTCTACTTAGGTCGTAATTTGCCCATTTTACTCTCTTCGATGGCAAATCATTAATGGTCATTTTCAGTGAATGTTTATTTTATTACAGTTCATCATAAATTAATGGAATCACAAACAAGGCTGGCTAGGACACACACTATTTGTAGGAATCATATACAAATACTTAGCAAATTAATACTTGTTCAACTAGGCTGGCTAGGACACACACTAATTGACAAGTTGAATTGTAGTATTAATTAACTAACGTGTTCTTTATTCACTTAATAGTTAACTATCGTTTGTATATGAGTACATAGGCTTTTTCATACATTATTATATTAGATGCTGAAGCCTCAATTTTTCTCCTATAAGGTTTCCAAGAAGCTGTCTTCAATGAAAAGAATTTTTTTTATTTGTTATAGCCACACTAAAATATTACGATACATCTTACACCATTGAATATGATTACATTCTAGTCGTTCATGTATGTTAATTGTGGGACAAAGTCCCTTTTCCCACATCTACCGTAAAGTTGGCTTTAGCCGACTTAGATTAGTAAATAATAAGTTTAGCCTATTATTTAAAGTTGTATCAATCAATTTAGTTAAACTCTCAATTGCTTTGTAGTCAATTCTGACTTTTGTCTTTAGTCTTCATAAGAGGGTATTTATCTTTTGTATTTCTCCACTATATTTTATTCTCTCTTTCGCCCGTGGAATTATGTCATATTGATCGGACTACGTAAATTTAGTGTTTTGTCTTTTTTCTTTCATTAGTTATTTTGTGTTATCGTCGTTTAATTTAGGGCTATCAATCGGGTTTGTTTTTTCTAACAAACTAGTATATGAGCTTAGGTTTTCCGAGCTTTTGTAAATTTTCCGTTTTGACAGTAACTAAGTATTATTTTGAGAAATTCCATAGAAACGTCATCTGGATGTGGCAATTGATGATGGAGGCCATGCGGATTCAGGAGGGCTACGATATTGCGCTACTTGGGAAGGAGAAAAGCCAGAGAATATGTCAGATGAGTAGTTTGCTGGTCTCGACATGAAGGTCAGGTCATATATCATTTTATGTCTTTCTGATTAGGTTTTAAGAGAGGTAGCCACTGAGGTTACAACTAAAGATTTATTGTGGGAAAAAACAAAATGCTTGTATATGAAAAGAAACGGTTGAGAATAGGCTTTATTTAAAGCATAGTTTGTATATGCTTCGTATGTCTGGAGAGTCATTTATATTATCGCATTTGAAAATTTTGATTCCACGCTTATGGATTTGAGTAATATGGATGCTAAAGATGATAAGGATCCGACCCTGTTGTTATTGTGTTCGCATCCCTAGTTGTTAAGCATTTTAGAGAAACAGAGTTTTATGGCAATGATACTATTTTTTACAAAGAAATTAAGTCGATTTTGAAATCGAAAGATTAGATTGATAAAGACATAACTGGAAGAGTAGTAGTCCTGCATACGTGTTGGTAGTTTGGGGCAAATCAAATAAGAAGGATGCAGATAGTCAAAAATTTGATTTGAATCCTAGACATGAAAAATTGATTTGCAATTTTTGTAAAAGATTGGGCATATCAAATCTGAATGCTCTTGACTTAAGAACAAAGAAGAACATGAACAAACGAAAGAGCATAGACAAAAGTCAGCGCTTGCCAGTATCTTAGAAGATGAGAGTATTGAAGAGAATTTCTTTGCTAATGATAAATTAAGGTCTATTGATGAATGGATCTTGGATTCTGGTTGCATGTATCACATGTGTCCTAATAGGGATTGGGTTTCAACGTATGATTTAGTTCAAGTTGGAGTAGTTTTGGGAAACAACGTCGTTCACAGAGTTGCTGGTATTGGTACGGTTAATACAAGACCCATGATAATGTTGTCAAAACACTTACTCAAGTTAGGCATGTTCCAAATTTGAAGAAAAATCTCATCTTTTTGGACACACTTGAGACTCTTGGATATATGTACATTGCTGAAGGTGGAGTTTTGAAAGTAATTAAAGGTGATCCAGTTATCATGAAAGTATGCAGGTCTAGTAGTTTGTATATTATGCAAGGATCTACGGTTATTGGTGCTTGGACTTATTTGACATTGTTTAAAAATTCTTACATTTTATTGTTCTTCTTTTGTCATTTTCATAAAGATACTTTCATGATAATATTATTCTACCTAGAATACATTTGTAGAATTAAATAGAATATCTCATGTGATTAGACAAATAAATTACTGATTGATTTAATGAAATAAGTTTAGAGAAATGATACATAGTAGAAAGAGGAGGTTTTTGTGTGGTGTGTACCTACGTGCGGATAGCACGTGTGGCACACCAACACCACACACATTCATTCTGTATTTAAACTGTGTAGTTCTGATCGTTTCACCTGTCACATCAATTTAAATTCCCTCATCACACAATAACTTCACAATAGAAAGATGAAAAGCACTAAATTAATTATACGATTACCAAGGCTGATATTTATATTAACTTAAGATTTTATAGCAATCAATACGTGATAAACATCTCTGTGTGACACCAAATTTCCCACATATACTGCCTAGTAACTACTGTGAAAACAATTTGATTCAATTATTTGGGAGAATTTTTTTCCCCAAATTTCTTATTATTTTTTCCTTGAAATAAAATTTACTTAATAATTTTTATACATCAAGAAAGAATCTAAGGCAAAAGAATTATGCGATGGGAAATTTTACCAACTAGAGATGTTATTGCTATTTCACAAATGGGATTGAGTATTAAGGGATTTTGGACAACATAAGTCTCAGAGTATGTTTTCATTATAGGTTTAAGGAGATAATAGTCATTGAGGATTTGTGTACAAAACATACATGGTATTTTTGTTATAAGGAACGTATAGATAAATACATTGATAGAAATATCAAGGTTGAAAGAATGACAAGGATAACATGTTGGGGCCTCATCGGAATCGATTTTGGGACTCAAAATGATGTGTATTTTTCGGAGGCTCGAGAAGTAGGCCTCATTGTCTTAAAACCAAGGCCATCTATGATCAACGTGCTATGTAGCGTGCTTCAATCTTGTAAAACCCATGATTTTAATGAAGGAATGTATTTTCATTTTACTAATTTTCCCTAAATATTTAATTAAAGGAACTAATTATTAATGGAATTAATTGTATTTACGGAGATTGATTCCCTACAAGGTAACCCCCTCCCCATCCCCATCCCCATCATCCCATTCAGTCGACAGTTTTAACAAAAAAAAGAGGGAGTTGAACTGGGAGGACGAGAAAAAAATCTTTGGTCTATCTTGTAATGGTGACTTAAACTATGCTACTGAGTTTGGTCAGTTGAGTGTAATACTCAGCTGAGTTTGGTGTGGAAGCTATGATCTGGTGTTCAGCTGGGGCAGATCATCAGGGTTGATCAACCTTCTGAAGTTAAGGCTGCTGAAAACAAGGCTGCTGATTCTCAGCAGACTTGGGGAACACGTCTGCATGGTTTTCCGATTTGGATAAGGTTACTTCTGGGGTATTTCAGTAATTGTCTGGTTTGGCTGTTTAGTCTGTTAGGGTTGGATTCCCAAGGCTATAAATACCGTTTGTATTAATTGTAACTTGATGTAACTTTCTAGTGATAAGTAGTCGGCATATTGCCGGAAACCACGTTGAAACTGTGTTCTTCTTGTTTCTGTGTTTGTTTGCTTGTTAATTGCTTATCTTTACTCACAATCACCATCACTTCTAGATCGATCCGTCATAACAAACATGTATTAGAGCATCCAGGTTCATCAAGAAATCTGTTTATCTGTTTTAAGCAAGGTAGATTGGCACCAAGGTCATAATTGATGCTAGGATTTTGGATCTACGCAAGCTTTTCTGGTGAGAAAGATGTTTGCTTTAAATGTCAAGATTGACAAGTTTACAGGGAGAAACAGTTTTAGTCTGTGGCAGATCAAGATGCGTGCTTTGTTGAAGCAACATGGATTATGAGGTCCTTTGTCTAAATCAACAGAAGGAAGCACTGCTGAGAGAGTCAGTCTGGAGGAGAAAGCACATTCAAAAATTATGCTGTGCTTGTCAGATGATATTATCACAGAGGTTGCTGAAGAGGACACATCAGAGAAGCTGTGGTCCAAGCTTGAGAGTCTGTATATGACAAAGTCTCTAACCAACAAGTTGTTATTGAAACAACATCTGTTTAGTTTAAGGATGCACGAGGGCACTCAGTTGAGAGATCATCTGAACACAATATTGCTTGACCTAAGGAATATTGATGTGAAGATTGAAGATGAGGATGCAACATTGATTCTACTTGTGTCATTGCCTGCATCATATGAGAACTTTGGGCAACCCTTTATTATTGGGAAGGACTCAGTGTCACTGGAGGATGTGAGTGTATATCCAGCAGTGTGATCATCACTTCATGCTCGAGAGTTACGCTATAAGGCATCTGGTTCTAGGACAGTCAGTCAGCTGGATTGGTGGCTAGTGGAGTCAGTAGGGGCCAGGAAATTCTGGAAAGAAGAAATCCAAGAGAACTTCAGAGGGACCTAAAGCTAAGGATGTCTGTAACTACTGCAAGGAGCAGGGACATTGGAAAAATGAATGTCCGAAAAAGAAGAAGCAGCAGGGTACCCAGTAGGGTACAGTTGCTTTGGCGGAACATGACACCAACTTTGAAGAAGATCTGTCCCTAGCAGTTTCAGAGTCAGCAGGGCACAGAGATGTGTGGATTCTGGACACTGGGGCATCTTATCATGTGTGTCCAAACAGGGAGTGGTTTTCAACTTATCAGCAGGTGGATGGTGGCTGATGGGGGTCAACTTTACTGTACTTTGGTATGCAGTTTAACCCCGGTTTATTACTTTATTGGCATGTTTTGGGTAGTTATAGACCTGTTTAACAGTAATATCGAGAGGTATACGCACGGGGAGTTAAACTGTCATATCGATAGTAAACTCCGCCTTTTTAGCGATATTTATCTCTTTTCCGAGCGCTTTTGTCTTGCGGAATTACGTGTGGTGTTTGTTCATACATATTATTGCAGGACTTAGGTGACTCGAGGACCCAGAAGGCAATGTTTTGGATTGAGAAACATGATCATGGCACAAAGGTAGCATAAAAGTGAAGGAAAATCAAGTTCGGAGTGAAATCAAGGCAAACTGGCGTTTGAATCAAGCTCATGCCAAACTGGCATTTGGAGAGTTCAAACAGGCGTTCATAGAATCAGCACTTGCTACTGAAAGTTAGATTTTCAGCCGAACGAGCGTCCACATGACCCCCAAACTAGCGTTTGGATGGGTTCAGCCCGAATCGAGAAAGCTCATACAAGACAAACTAGCTTTCATGGCAGGCTAGATGCTCGTTCATGGAAGGAGAAACCCTAATCAAGAATTAGATCAAATGGGCGAACGAGCGTGCACCAGGAGGGCAAACGCTCGTTTGGCCCCGACAGCAGTATTCACCGTACCTTTCCATTAATCTTTACTTTTACCCCTCTTGGAGGCAGTTTCTGGTCAAGTCGTCTGCATGAAAGTTGTAGGGAATTGAACGAGCTTTCCAACGCATCTTGAATCGTTCAAATCGGAGCTCTACGTAGAAAATTATTGTTGATTTACTGAAGACAAGTCAAATGGGCCGAGTTGGTCGGCCCAACTAGGTCAAAGTCGCGATTTTTGCCTATTTAAGAGCATCTAAACCTAAGAAAGATATATATTCTGACTTTTGTTGGCTTGGACTGAGTTCGAAGCCGGCTTAGTGCTCAACCCAGCCGTTTCGGCGGTTGTTATGATATGTTGACATCTAAATAGTCAGATTAGAGCTCTGGACTAGGCTTCGTATTTCAATTTCTTAATTTAGATTTTTGTATATAGAGTAGAATACAATATTCGATCGATATCTTAGTGGTGTCCGTGCCTGGGGTCATTGTATGAATTAAAGGTTGATATCTTTTGCTGATTTGGGATTCAAAAGTCTTGATCAACAATGTTTTGATCTTCATTATTGTGAGTTTCCTGATTTCGATTTGTTTTCTCTCAATATGGTTTTGATTGTGTAGATCATTAGTTTGATGAAATTTACTCTGGATAAAAGTCTTGATTCAGATCCTTGTTTATGCCGTGAAATAGTAAAAGCTTCGATCTTTTGTCTTGTTCATATACTCTTTGTCCTCTGATTTTAACACAAATTTTATAATCGACTCAATCTCCTCGTGGGATCAACCTCGGACTCTGAACGCACTACCTACGATCGACCCGGTTCACTACCGGTTAGAAAGTGAGTTTTGCCTAAGGTTTCGAGTTTTATAAATTGTATTTGATCAAGCCGGATTGCGAAATCTCTACTTATCAAATTGGCGCCGCTGCCAGGGAGATTGTTTAAAAGTCAATATCAAAAATTGTGTTAGGTCAAGAGAGAAAAAAAAATGAAAACATTATTTGCTTAGACTAGGTTTGAATGCAATTTTGGTACTTAGCCTCTTCGGAGGTTGATATCTTGTAGGTTGTCCTAGAACTTGGGCCTAGGTTTTTATCATCTTGTTTTATTTAGATTTCTATAGGAGCCATGGGATGCTGAAGTGATATTGTCATGAACTCGGATTGAATACGACTTTGGTACTTAGCCTCTTCGGAGGTTGATATCTTGTAAGTCCCGCTAGAACTGGGGCTTAGGACCTTCGGCTACCATGACTTTTTGAGGGGTTTAAAATATCGTGTGTGTGAGGGGTTTTAAAAAAAAATTTAAAAAATAAAAAATAAAATAAAAACCCAAAGCTGCCGTTAAAATAAAAAAAAGAAAAAAAAAGAACTTTTTGGAATAAAGCAAGCTTAGGTGTGTCTAAGAGGAATTCGCGATGAATACAACGAGGAGTATTTGATTGTGATACATGCTTTTACTACTCGACATGGATGTTTTAATGTGACCCTCTGTGGCCTTTATATGATATGCGTAGATGTTCTGTTCTTTTACCTTTATGGTTATTTTTCCATCTATTGCGGTCCATGTTGAGTGATTGTTTGTGTTTCGAGTCTATTGATGTGGCATGACTTCTTTATTTTATATCCCTAGTGTATCTGTTGCATACTTTTGGCACGTGGACCACGTCCCGTGCATGTGTTTGCGTTGTTTTCTGTCTATTTGACTTTAGGTATACGGGATGCGCTTATAAGAAGATGTCACGAGATTCGTTCACGCCTTTCTACCGGGTCTAAAGCTAAGTCTTCTTTCTCTTTCATACACACACTGAGGACAGTGTTCATTCAAAGTGTGGGGTGGTAGACTTAGCTTGGTTTGAGTTGTATGTTGAAATGTGCCAGTTCAGTAATACACACACCTAAGCACTTTTGTATGTGAATCTACCCCCGTTTATTACTTTATTGGCATGTTTTGGGTAGTTCTAGACCTGTTTAAGAGTAATATCGAGAGCTATATGCACGGGGAGTTAAACTGTCATATCGATAGTAAACTCCGCCTTTTTAGCGATATTTATCTCTTTTCCGAGCGCATTTGTCTTGCGGAATTACGCGTGGTGTTTGTTCGTACATATTATTGCAGGACTTGGGTGACTCGAGGACCCATGAGGCAATTTTTTGGATTGAGAAACATGATCGTGGCACAAAGGTAGCATAAAAGTGAAGGAAAATCTAAGTTCGGAGTGAAATCAAGGCAAACTGGAGTTTGCTTAACCCAAACTGGTGTTTGCTTAACCCAAACTGGTGTTTGAATCAAGCTCATGCCAAACTAGCATTTGGAGAGTTTAAACGGGAGTTCACAGAATCAGCACTTGATACTGAAAGTTAGATTTTCAGCCGAACGAGCGTCCATATGACCCCCAAACTAGCGTTTGGATGGGTTCAGCCCAAATCGAGAAAGCTCATACAAGACAAACAAGCGTTCATGGTAGGCTAGACGCTCGTTCATGGAAGGATAAACCCTAATCAAGAATCAGATCAAATGGGCGAACGAGCGTGCACCAGGAGGGCAAACGCTCGTTTGGCCCCGACAGCAGTATTCACCGTACCTGTCCATTAATCATTACTTTGGCCCATCTTGGAGGTAGTTTCTGGTCAATTCGTCTTCATGAAAGCTGTAGGGAATTGAACGAGCTTTCCAACACATCTTGAATCATTCAAATTGGAGCTCTACGCAGAAAATTATTGCTGATTTATTGAAGACAAGTCAAATGGGCCGAGTTGGTCGGCCCAACTAGGTCAAAGTCGCGATTTTTGCCTATTTAAGAGCATCTAAACCTAAGAAAGATATATATTCTGACTTTTATTGGCTTGGACTGAGTTCGAAGCCGGCTTAGGTGCTCAACCCAGCCGCTTCGGCGGTTGTTATGACAGGTTGCCATCTAAATAGTCGGATTAGAGCTCTGGACTAGGCTCCGTATTTCGATTTCTTAGTTTAGATTTTTGTATATAGAGTAGAATACGATATTCGATCAATAGCTTGGTGTAGTTCGTGCCTAGGGTCATTGTATGAATTAAAGGTTGATATCTTTTGCTGATTTGGGATTCAAAAGTCTTGATCAACAATGTTTTGATCTTCATTATTGTGAGTTTCCTGATTTTGATTTGTTTTCTCTCAATATGGTTTTGATTGTGTAGATCATTAGTTTGATGAAATTTACTGTGGATAAAAGTCTTGATTCAGATCCTTGTTTATGCCGTGAAATAGTAAAAGCTTCGATCTTTTGTCTTGTTCATATACTCTTTGTCCTCTGATTTTAACACAAATTTTATAATCGACTCAATCTCCTCATGGGATCGACCTCGGACTCTGAACACACTACCTACGATCGACCCGGTTCACTGCCGGTTAGAAAGTGAGTTTTGCCTAAGGTTTCGAGTTTTATAAATTGTATTTGATCGAGCCGGATTGTGAAATCTCCACTTATCAGTGGCCATATTGCAATGGCTAACAACAAGGTCTGCAAAATAGTTGGGATTGGATCTGTTCAATTGAGGATACATGATGGTAAATTCTACACACTGAATGAGGTTAGGCATGTTCCGCAGACGACCAAGAATTTGATATCACTTAGTCTACTAGACATCAAATGGTTCAAGTTCAAGGGTGAAGTGGAGTGGTGAATATCTATGAGGGTTCAAGTGTGATTCTGAAGGGTATCAGGCATAGGACATTGTACATACTACAATGGTCTACTGTATCAGGTTCTGCTGTTGTTGCATCATCAGAGGTTCACCAGTCACAGCTGACCAAGCTGTGACATATGAGATTGGGTCATATGGGTGAAAGAGGGATGCAAATTCTGTCTAAGTCTGATATACTTAAGGGACATAAGGTCTATGAGCTGGATTTTTGTGAACAATGTGTGTTTGGAAAGCTACATAGGAGCAAGTTCCCAAAAGTAATTCACATCACAAAAAGGACACTTGATTATGTCCATTCTGATTGTTGGGGACCTTCAAGGGTGGAGTCACTGGGTGGTCACAGGTATTTTGTGTCTTTTATAGATGATTACTCAAGGATGGTTTGGGTAATTATGATGAAACATAAGAGTGAGGTATTCAAGCACTTCAAGCAGTGGAAGGCTTTGGTTGAGAATCAAACAGGGAAGAAGATCAAGAGACTTAGAACTGATAATGGATTGGAATTCTGTTGGTCTGAGTTTGATGACATTTTCAAGAATGAAGGCATTGCTAGGCACCATCTTTGTCGAGATACTCCACAAATGAGAATGGTGTTGCAGAAAGAATGAATCAAACTCTTCTGGAGAGGGCAAGATGCATGCTCTCTAATTCCGGTCTAGCAAGGAGATTTTGGGCAGAGGCTGTTAACACAACATGCTACTTAATCAATAGGGGGCCTCACACTGGGATCAAGCTGAAAACACCACTTGAGGTTTGGTCAGAAAAATCAGTAGACTACTCAGGTCTAAGGTTTTTTGGAAGCACAGTCTATTATCATGTCAGTGAAGGTAAACTGGATTCCCTAAAAAAAGAAGGTAAACTGGAGCCTAAAGCCAAAAAGAGAGTGTTTGTCGGATATGGAAATGGAATTAAGGGGTATAGAATCTGGTCATCAGCTGAAAATAGGGTTATACTCAGCAGGAGTGTAGTCTTTGATGAAACTTCTATGCTTAACTCATCTGTGAGGGCCACATCTGAACCTGAAATTGGATCTGAGACCGAGAAGGTTGACAAACAGTTGGAGCTTCAAGTAGAGTCTCTTTGAAATTAAAAGACTCAAAGAGGGACAACGGATCAGTGGATCCAGGCTCGGATCAAAGCTAGTCTCAATAAAAAGGGCCAATGAGACTCAAACAACTGATGTTGGTCAGTAGGGTATAGCTCCCAGCATAGCTAGGAGGACCAATATCAGACCTCCAAGAAGATATGGGTTTGAGGATGATATGGTTGGATATGCATTACAGGCAGCTGAAGAAGTGGATGGTTTTGAACCAAACATTTACAGGGAAGCTGTGAATGTTCTGAGGCATCACAATGGCTTGTTGCTATGGGAGAAGAAATGGAGTCACTTCAGAAGAATGAGACTTGGGATCTGGTCAAACAACCACATGATAGTAGGGTGGTCAGCTGCACATGGATCTTTAAGAAAAAGGAAGGAATGACATATGCTGAGGATATCAGTTATAAGACACGTTTGGTTGCAAGAGGGTTCAGTCAGAAAGAGGGGGTAGACTATGAAGAGATATTTTCTCCAGTGGTCGGACATACTTCCATCAGGGTCTTATTAGCAATAGTGGCACATCAGAATCTTGAACTTGAGCAATTAGATGTGAAGACAGCCTTTCTACATGGAGATGTAGATAAGGAAATTTATATGACTCAGCCAGATGGTTTCCAAGTTCTTGGAAAGGAAGGATACATTTGCAAGTTGAAGAAGTCCTTAGATGGACTTAAGCAGGCCCCAAGACAGTGGTATAAGAAGTTTGACAGTTACATGATTCAACATGGTTATAGCAGGAGTCCATATGATTGCTGTGTTTATCACAATAAGTTGAAGGATGATTCAATCATCTATCTGGTTTTATATGTGGATGATATGCTGATAGCTGTTGTGAACAAGTCTGATATTCAAGATCTAAAGAATCTGCTCAAGGCTGAATTTGAGATGAAGGATTTGGGGAATGGAAAGAAAATTATGGGGATGGATAGATATAGGAAGCAGGGGAAGCTGTTCTTGTCTCAGCCGGGGTATATTGAAAAGATATTATCCAAGTTTGGCATGTCAGCAGCCAAACCTATAGATACTCTTATGACACCAAATCTACATCTGTCTGCTTTGCTCCACAGTCAGCTAAAGAGGAAGAATACATGTCAAGGGTTCCATATGCTAGTGCAGTGGGCAGTGTAATGTATGCCATGGTCTGTACTGGGCCTGATTTGGCTCAGGCAGTTAGTGTTGTCAGCAGGTTTATGGCTTAACCTGGAAAGGAACACTGGAAGGCAGTGAAAATGATATTTAGGTACCTCATGGGTACATCAGATATTGGACTCATTTATGGAGGTGGTACTCAATGTTTTGTCACAGGGTACTGTGATTCTGATTATGCTGCTGATGTGGACAACGGAAGATCTATGACTGGGTATGTGTTTACTTTGGGTGGCTCTGTGGTAAGTTGGAAGACAACTTTACAGGGTACAATGACATTATCTACTACTGAAGCAGAGTACATGACACTGACAGAAGCATCAAAGGAAGCAATCTGGTTGAAAGGGCTAGTCAATGATCTGAGTCTGCATCAAGATCAAGCCAGGGTGTATTGTGACAGTCTTAGTTTAATATGTTTGGCTAAGGATCAGGTTTATCATGAGACAACCAAGCACATTGATGTTAGGTACCATTTTCTGAGGAATGAGAGGAGGGTCAAAGTGGAGAAGATCAACACTGATGTCAACCCTGATGATATGTTCACTAACCCAGTTCCAAAGGGCAAGTTTCAGTTGTGTCTGGACTTGCTAAATATCCAAAGTTGTTATCTGAATCTAAGAATACTCAGCTGAAGGTGAGGGTCTGCTAAGGCATTCAAATAAGAAGACAAAGAGGATTTCTGGCACTTGGTTGTGCATGTGGTCAGTTGGCATGAAGTTGAAGTCAAAGTGGAGATTTGTAATGGTGACATAAACTATGCTACTGAGTTTGGTCAGCTGAGTGTAATCCTTTGCTGAGTCTGGTGTGGAAGCTATGATCTGGTGTTCAGCTAGGGCAGATCAGCAGGGTTGATCAACCTGCTGAAGTTAAGGCTGCTGATTCTCAGCAGACTTGGGGAACACGTCTGCATGGTTTTCTGATTTGGATAAGGTTACTTCTGGGGTATTTTAGTCATTGTCTGGTTTGGCTGTTTAGTCAGTTATGGTTGGATTCCTAAGTCTATAAATACCATCTGTATTAATTGTAACTTGATGTAACTTTCTCGTGATAATAAAATATCCTCGTTTGTCCGTGGAGTAGTCGGCACATTGCCAGAAACCACGTTAAAGTTGTGTTCTTCTTGTTTCTGTGTTTGTTTACTTGTTAATTTCTTATCTTTACTCACAATCACCATCACTTCTTGATCAATCTGTCATAACATATCTTTTGATCTAGCCTTGTTTTCGCAGATCAGAGTAGATAAACACAATCACTGCACCATGAGGATTATTCCAACTCTAATCTTATCTCAATTCGTAAATTTTTAGTTTTCAGCCCTTGTACAATCTAGTGGAATCTTTGGTACATTCTTGAGTTTAGGTTTCTTTAATAATTTTAGTAATCGTATTTATGCTTTTGGTTTGTAGAATTTCGTAGTAGATTGGAAGAACTGATGTTCTTGGGTTCAAGGGTTGTTTTGGAATAAGATTTCAAGAATTATAAGTAAGGGTGTTCTAATCGGAATTAATATATGTTCCATTGTTGATTTTCCATGTAGCATTGTAGAGAAAGTTTATTGCTTGTTTTGATGAGTTAATTTGAAATTTTTGTATTTGATTGGTGTTGAAAAGAGGTGGAATCCATAGAGGTGTTGTTTGCAAATTTAGTAGAAATATGTCAAAAGCATGCACTTGCTTCCCAGGTGTGCGCTTCAGCTGGTTAAAATTTGGATAGAGTGCTCGTATATTTGAGGGCGTGTGCTTGGCAGGTGTGGCATGCGCTTGCCGTGAAATACTGGAAAACATAATGATTTAGAAGCCAGAGGCGTGTGATTGCCCTATGAGGCACGCACCCAACCTATAATCTTTGTAATTGTGATTTCTCTTAGATATTAAGCCTCTGAGTGTTATGTATGTTCCCTTAGAACATTAATTGGAATGTGGTGAAGTCAAGTGGCCAGTTTCATGTAGCCACTGCCCTGCACCACGATTAAGACCCTCTGATGGAGAAACTTGTGAGCATCAAAAGACGTTTGTCTACGCCTCCAGGTACATTGACCTAGTAGTCATTGATACCCATGTCTACGTGTTAAGTAGTTAATGTATATTTGTTTAGGACAAGAAGTCTTTAAGAGGACTTTTTATGTGTATGAAGATAGGTGGCTAGATAACTTCATAAAAAACATACTGATGACGGGTAACTTGGTATCATATTTTACTATCAACTTACCCTGGATTTGTGTTCTCAATGGGGATAATATGTATGAAATAATGTGTTAATTAGCTAAATATGATTAAGCCACGTCCGGGGTGACTAAATTGGTATTATGCGTATTAACCGTGTATTTTATGCGTTATTTGCCATAAATAGAAGCTACTATGTGTGCTATGATTTTATTGACAGATGAACGAGTATATGGAGCATCATTTGGTCTGAATGAAAGAGTCAATCGATAAAGAACTGAACGGAGTTGAAGGTTTAAGTGTATCGAGCGGAGATTGGACCCTAGAATCTGATTGGTGATCTTACAACAATGTTTCTAAAGCTTTACAAGATGAATTGGGCTTGGAATTCTGCATGAAAGTTGTAGGGCTTGAAATTAGGATTCCATCACACTTTGAATCACTTAAATCGGAGTTACGTAAGCCAAGTTATGGTCCAAATACTGAATCTAATGAAAAGATTGGGCCTAGGGTATGCTGGATATATAGAAACCCGAATCCGGATCCGATCCATAATTGGATCATCAGATCTGATTCACAGCACCGATCGAGACGCTCGATCATGCACATCGGAAGCTACAAATAAATTCGCATGCGATAATACCACGAATCGATTCGCATGATTAATTAATAACTACAAGAAAGTTAGTAGATTTACCTCAACAGAAATGAAGAAATAGTCGATCAAAGGGAGATGCCGTAGTCTTCCGGATTGTATCTCTTAGTGACGACTGGTGGACATCGATCCTCGCCGTAGAACCTCCTCGAATATGCACAAGAAAAACCCTAGGTTTTTCTTCTCTAAATGACTAGAACGAGAAACTAATTCGTTTCTCCTTTTTATTATAATGTGGAGCGCAAATTGTGATTTTTAATTGTGCTAGGAGGAACTCTCTTTATATAGGAAAAAAACTAGTCAAGAGAAAGTTATCCTTTTCACACCACAATTACCTATACCCATAAGGAAAAGATATTTGCCAAAAGATAAGAGATAATTACCAAAAAATCAATTTCTTATTTTTCCATTAATTATCCAACAAATAGATAATTAATTAATTACACATGTGACATAATCTAGAAAAATTTCTTCTCCTAACTTATCCATATGTGTGGCGCCAATATGTCATTATTTTCAATAGAAAATGTCTTTTCTATTTTACATATTATCTACCAAATAAATAATATTGCATATTAATTCAATAGACCAACTATTTAATTTATTCTCGAGGTTCCATAAAACGAGAAAACACTCGCGTGTTAAGAGCCAACCCGGAGACCAGGGACCTATTACCAGTAGCTACAATAAATTGAATAAAACATTCATCGAACATAATATTTCCACTCAACTTATTAATTCTGGAATTACGCCACCATAAATCCGAAACTGAACTCTATCAATTATAGATATAACTTATTCTCAAAACGTCGAGTCGAGTCAATAAGTGTCCATTGATATAATCATTACATATAAACTAACCCCTCCATAGACTATCCGTAATGAAGCGGGATTATTTCCGTAAACCTTTTCAATACATCTTATCCTTATTTACCATTTACCCACTAGTGATCAATTAGTTCATAACCAATACGAACTCCGCGGATCGATCAGTTTCTAGGATTAACAAATAAGGAGATTGTCTTTCTACTTCCTGCAGGAAGGAATGGATTCCATAACTGTGAAACACACACTTCTCATTCATTCCAGAATAGTGCCAACGTGAAAGTGATTCGGACCGCGCCTCTTAGCGATCCTTAACGAACACATCAAACCCTATCTTGAAACCAGTAGGAGTTTGTAATCACTTCAGGATTAAGATTAATCAATATATGATCATCTTGTGATTTAATAAGATTTCTCAATCACGGAATTATATGAGAAACTCATATTAAATCGGTCCAGTCATATATGACTCTGATCATATATAAATGCCCCACTTAGACAACCAATGTCGACGGTCCGGATAGGACAGTCACACCATAAAGTGTTCTAGGCGCATTAATGGTGGTTTAATAAATAGACCACATACTTTGATTAACCTCACCACAGACTAACATTTCAAGTGTATCACCATAAACTTAATCCTCATGTGTGACACACACTAAGTTATATGGCTACATATGATACGACTTAGGGTTTTCAGTAGTGTATTACTTACAAGCACGAAGCAAGTAATAAGATGAGGATAAATCTGTCATTTATTAATTCTAAAAACAATTACATAAATTGTCTTTCGGGCGCTACTTCCAATAGGGTATTCCAGAACCATCCAACTTAAGTCGGCAGAAGAAAAAGGACAAAAATACCCTCGATTAATCGGGAGTTTCCGCCGATTAATCGAGCCCCAAAATCCTCCAGAAATGCGTTTTCTTACCCTTCATGGATTGGTTTACCCCTAAGTCGGTTTATACATCTATATAAAGCCATCAGAGCTGCGAAATTGTATTCATTCCTCCATTCCATCATTCATTCATAGATCTATTCATAAATTAGATAGAATGTAGTCTTTTAATTAAAGTCTTCCTTTCTTTTCTTCTTGCAAATAAATCACGAGTCTTTCATTATTGAATTATGCTTGGTTTACGATCATCATGGATCGATTCGAATCGCCGGAGATAGATAGGATTGTGGATAGATATGTTCTTCGTTATGGGTAGGATCTATTCCAATATTTTATTTCGTATCTTAGATTTGATCTTGTTCTTGTGATAAATCTAGATTATGCTTGCATCTAATCAACTATGAATTAATTAAACAAGCCTTAATTTTTATTATTCGATTTGTTCATATTATACGCAGAATTATGGGTTGCGTTCTCTTGATTAGACGACGGTCTTTATCGACTAATCAAGACACCTAGTAAATCCTAATTCCGTGGTTCGGCGTCTGCTACGTTGATCGACAAGATTAATTAACATGAAGGACTGTTATTAATTCCGTGGTTCGGCGTCTGGCCAATCTAATATTCGTATATCGTAAATTAACATGAAGGACTGTTAGTGAAGAGTTAATTAGGACATTGTCTTGATGGATCCCTAGGAACGTGCTAGTCATAGTCGATAGCTGCTTAGGGAAGTTTTCGGTTTTGAGCCGGCATCTCTAAAACTTGCTGCGTATGAACTAATACAACTAACGATGGAGGTTAGTTGCATATATATTGTCTGTTGTCCTTACAGTGGAAGTAGATAGGGTTAGGAGATTGCACCCGTATCTTAATCACAAATATGGATCAGATAAGGATTAAGGGGAGATTAGTTGTGAATAGTTTGGTTAATGCCTTTTCAATATATGATTGACTATTGGTTTATTTGCATCTCTGTTATTTACGTTTCTCTTATGTTGGTCAATGACCACCCCTATCCGGTTGACCTATAAATTGTGGTGGTGTTTAACATAATTAAATAATAGTCTCTGTGGGATCGACTTTGACTCGCCCTTGCTATACTACGATTGACCTAGTCCTCTTGCTAGTATTAAGCGAGTTACATGCGATCACATACTTGTTGAGTCTAAAAGCTAAAACATTATAATACATGGTAAGGCACATTTTCGTTTCGCAGTATGGAACAGTCCACCGGAATAGTTCATGCCATATGAGGTATTGAACATGTCTCGGTGTATACCCATCACTCAACGAAGTGTCCTTGGATCATAATATGACAAACCCTTAATTGGTCAAGGTTTTACTAGTTGGACTAATAGCAGGGAGTGATCTCTTTATAACATATGTTGTAGTGAATGTAGAAAATTATATGATGTATGTTAATCCGATAGTACTTACCCCTTATTATGTATGTCCCCTCCCCGAGAAGATCGGAAGATACATGACGAGGACTACAACGACACTGATGTGCGAGATAAGGATCGACGAATGAAGAATTTCGTTATTTTATTAGTATGTTACCATTAATAATTATCATGATAATTATATAAACGTTTGACGTTTGAGAGTTTCTTGTACGCTTCGCGTTTAAGTTGTTTGTTCTTTTAGGATAATTGGGATTCGAGATGGTTGAAACTGGTTCGATCATAGGCAAGTCGGACTTTTGATTTATACTTATATGTCATATGTATATTGACGTAAGAATTGCGCGCGTGCCAGATATTTCAAACATTTTATAACTTGTTGGCATGCGCAAACTCAATGAATTGACTAAAATGATATTTTTTTCTTTTTTCTGCTCTGTCCCTGACAGATGTTCTACGGCTAAAAATTAATATAATAACGATACCGAGATTCAGAAGGGATTTTAGGATGCTGTATCTAAGCAACTGCCAAACAAATTCTTACAAATTAAACAACCGTAAACTTTAGATTTTCAACATATGCTGAAGCTTTCTAGTGGAAACATAAGAAGTCATAAAAAAAATGAGAATTCCTATTTGACAGGAATTGTACAATGTGATGCAGTGGTGGACCTAGGAAATTTTTTCAGTGGAGGCCAAATTAAGAAAAAAAGGTGAAAAAAAAACTCAATAACAAAGATTCAAACCTATGACTTGAGGATGAATAACAAAACACAGCTAACCAATTTAAATGGATAATTGATAATTAAATATTATGCAGAAATAATCTACATACACAAACTTTAATATTATTAGAGAAGTATATTAAGAATTTCGTCTCCAGAAATTGAGTGGGGTCCATGCACCCCACCCCTATAAGGCTGGGTCCGCCCCTGATGTGATGACTGTGGGGAACAGGAAAAATTCCACATATATGTGGCAAAGATGGTAAATTTTATCTTGATCTGGCCACAAGTATGATTTGATGGTCTGGAGCCAATAAGAATCTGTGAATGTATTGTGGTGTAACGCCCCTGCACCCAGTGCAGTAGAAGGCTAAATGAGTCATATATGTCCGTCAATCGCTAGACCGCCGTCATCGCTTGGTCTAAAAGGGCTAACCCAGAGTTGACAAAACATTTATGTCTCACACTTATATGGAGGTGAGTAGGACTTTACTTTACCGATGTGGGATTTTACATTCTCCTCCCCTTATAAGGGGATCGACGTCCTCGCCAGACGGCCCAAGATTTGTCCTGGCCGTCCTCTACCATAGGATTCTAGAGGTGGCCCCACCGCCTTACGGTGTGGCACTTAGTTCCGTATGGCGATCGGCTCTGAATACCGTTCAGAACGCCCCAGCACTCGGGCTGTAGCGCTAAATAGTCATAAATGTCCGGTCAATCACTTAGACCGCCGTCCTCGCTTAGTCTAAAATGGCTAACTTGAGTTGACAAGACACTTTATGTCTCACACTTATATAAAGTGTGAATACGATTTTACTTTCTGACGCGAGATTTTACATGTGGTCCCCCTGATTCTGCCAAAAAAACTTTCTATTTTCATATTTTTCCTTTTTTTTACACATTGAACCAATGCTGACATGATGTGGCTGGACCACAATAAAACTACTGGACATAGATAGTCTCAGCAATGACAAAAGCAGATGAAAAACGAGGACAATTATATGACAGCAGTGAAAATACACATTAATGTAGTATTTTAAGAAAATAATGGCATAACTTGCATTGAAGAAACACCGAACTTGACATTGACCGACTAAGGAATATAAGATTAAAATGGTGTTAAGTATGTGATATCCTACGTTGAGAATGTGGGAGAAGTATTATCACTTTATAAGTATGAGACATAAAATGTCTTGTCCATTCGGATTACTCTTTTAGACCAAACGAGGATGATGGTCTAAGTAGTTACCCAGATCATTTATGACTTACTTAGCGCTACTAGACCCGAGGTTTGGGGGCGTTAGAACGTTGATCATCAATAATCTATAAATATTAATCACCTTATTTCTCATGTTTTATTGGTCATTTTGTAAGTTGCTTCGCAACTTTTAAACTCTTTCTTTGAAAGTGATGAAAATATATTTTGTAAAAAGAAGAGAAGTCACAACACAACTTTTAATATTTATTTGTAAAGTGACTTGATTTTTGTGTGACTAGTGACTTAACTTACAACAGTGACATTGCTATCCTATTTATACTACTACTCCATGGATTATCTAGAAAATACACATTCAATGTCTTATGGAAAGAGTGTTTACACTCGGCTTGGTTTGATTTCTATTCCATTATTTATACATTATTTGATTTTAATTTATTTTGTAACTGCTACCCGGTAATTACAGAATTGTTCTGTAAATCACTCTACACACAATACATTTTTCCTAACAGTTATTGTCGGATATTGTCTCTCCCTTTTCATCACGACTGATAGAAGATCTATTAGACAGAAATTGGAGTGGAAGGGAGATTCCGGTCATGTTTTGGGTTTTTGGAAACCGGAGCTGCAATTTTTGACTTGGCCGGATTTTTAATAAAGGTTATCTTGGATGAAATTGGTTGCATGCGGCTCTTCTATGCTTTGTTTGGCTTGTTGACCGGTTGGATTCACCGCTCTACTTGGCAGAAGGGCCTGATGCGGGCTGGTTGGGGTTTTTCCATGATGGCTTGGCGGTTTATGAAGACGGAGGTTCGATTTCGGCTGCATATGTCTTTACATGTCTATTGTAGTTGGTTTTAGGTTCTTTTAGTTTCTGTGAATTGGACCAGGCCGGCAGTTGTCGAATTTTCTGGATTGTTGGTTAGGTAACTAGGTTATTAGATTTGTTTAAGTTAGATTATGCCTTGGATAAGGGTGGCTTTCAACTTCTGTTACCAAATCAAGTCCTCTATGATTAGGCAGAACTCAGTGGAAATAGTGTTATCCCCATGCTTCTTTTATTTCTTTGTATGTGGTGGTGGTGTCCAACATTTAGGCTGGTGATGATCTAGAATTTGTCCGGCGGTGGTCTGGTTGTAATCTGTTTCTTTGGTTTTAATGGAATTATTTCGTTTCGAAAAAAGTTATTATGTCATAGAACAAAAATACTCCCTCTGTTTTTTTATCTGTCGCAGAGAGAAGATTCACACAGATTAAGAAAATAATTAATATGTCTAAAACATAGTATTGGAAATGTAATTTTTTTATTGGAGATGTAAATATTTTGTTGGTAAAGGAGTTTTTAGTATTGGAAATATATTTTTTTTATTGGAGATATAAATACTTTATTGGTAAAGGGTGAAAAAAAGTAAAAAAATAATGTATTGGAAATGTAAAATACATATAAATAAAAATAAAGCAAATTCTGAAATGTGACAGATAAAAAAAACGAAGGGAGTAGTATTTTTTTAGGGGAACAAAAATAGTTGTTGTTTTTATGAATTCTAGTGTCCGACAACATTGACAAGGCCATCACAACACTAGCATACTGTGTCGCGCCGCACTCAGGGGCGGACGTATGATGCCAAGCGACGAGGACGATAATTCTAATTTTTTTTGCAATAAAAAATATATAGTTTTGCGGTCCCCTACGATTCCAAAAAAAAAACTATATATAGCCGAAAAAAGACTATATAATTCGCTTTATATGATAAAAAAAACTACTATATATCGCATGATCGGAACACATTAACACTTCTACTTCTATCAATAAAGATTTAAAACACTACAGACAATGTTTTTAAAGAAAACCAATATCACGAAACCGGGTAATATTTTTTAAATGTATCACTTTGACATAATTATGCATTTTTATTTATATGATAAAAATTATATGTCAAATTATTGGATTATTATTGATAATAGGGGCGAAAAAAAATACATAACATATATAAAATAGTGTATTCTCCATATCCGATGGGGGCGAGTGCCCCCTACCCTTGGGTTGCATTCCCCCTAGCTGCACTAGCAGATGAGTCCAATGGACTATATTCCAGGGAAATTCTTACTTGCACTGTTCGCTATGCACTGATCCGTTAGATCTATGAAATGTGTACAAGAAGACAAATACTATTTTGTTTTCTTGTACACATGTCATAAATGTAGCGGATGGGTGCACACGAGGACTCCCTGAATAAGAATATCCTCTATTTTCGAGCCTTTTGTTCTATCATTGTAGCATCTCCAATATTAATTAAATAATGTTTGGGCTTATGTGAAAATAAAGTATGGACTTGATTCACACGTGTTAAAGGTCATTTCTAGGTAAAGGTCTCGGTTTTCAGAACGGCAGGTCATGGTTGGTATCAGAGCCCAGAAATAAGATGTTTGGGCTAAGAACACTAGTGCTTAGAATACTCAATTATTTTAGGTTTTAATTATTAGATTCATGTAGAATGTCATTGATAAATCTTTCTTTTCCATAGTGGTAGGAAACCATAAGACAACCCTTACTCAGAACAATGCTGCTAGTAGCTCCCGCCCTGCACAATGCACCACTGCTCCACGTACGTCCATCACACCTATCTGAACATGCCCCACATGGTTACACTTCAAGTGGTTCCAAGTTCCAACCCAGACAATCTTTCCACGGTCTATGCATATGCAGCTACGGCGGGCCTATATATGATTAAGAGGACAAACCGCCTCTTGATCGCAAAAAAAATATATTAATATATGTAGTATGTTTATAGTTTGCCCCTCCCCCCTTAATTTCGTTATTCGCCTTTAAAAAATTTATTGCCTGCCTTTACCCGAGATCCTGTGTTCGTCCCTGTGCATAAGGTTCCTCCACAAGCATCATATGGAGCTCCACCATAGTCATCTATTGCAATTCCACCTGGTTTTTCACCCCCTATGTGTTACCAGCTGGGACCTCAGGGTGCACCATATCAGCCTTTTGATACTGAATTAGATCAAATCTGCTTATGTTTATGGTTATGTATCAACGGTAGATGCAGTTGTATTGACGGGAATGATGGGATGAAATGCGTATAGAGTGGTGTATGGAGTATTATTACTGGAACGTATTCTTTTTAAAAGTGTCAAAAAAGTGTAACTGGAACATAAAAAAAGGTGCTTAGAAGACGATTTAAAGTGATATTGTTGTGGACAGTCTTAGGACTTAAATAATTTCAAGATAGCTTAGATAAAGTTCAAGTAAGGAGATTGATGCAAAAGACAATTTAGGTTCAGTTTTCGTACTTAGGTGTTGATCATGTAATGAAAATCATTCATAGATCAAGTAATTGACTAAATGTAAGCATTAAAGGTAGTGAAATCAAGAATTACAGGCGTTCCTACAATAGACTTATAAAACAACATATATAATTGAGACGTTTGATTAATCTTTATACCTCAGTGTTGATTTCAATCAACACTTAAAATCTCAGCAAGAGTTTAAGAACAATGAACTACTTAACGTGTTTATTCCGTCAAACTACTTAACGTGTTTATTGCATTAAACGATGACGATCTAGAAAAAGGAAATCAAAATTTTAAATTCCGTTGCGTTAAACTAGTGATTTCCTAAAAGTGGTATCAGAGCCAGACTTCGAGCTTAAGCAATAAGCACAATTTAATTGCGTAGTTATTAATCGATAGATGCAAGATCTAAAATCGCGAAACGTTTAAAACAAAAAACAAATAGATCGATTGGGGATCGGCCCATCTTGGCGGCGGCCCCCTCCTCTGCTGGCGGCGCGGCAAATTTCTGAAATTTGCCGTGGAGTCGGGTCGCTCTTTCAAACGGGAGATCGACCTTTTTGTTTTGTGATATTTATTGTGCATTGATATCTCTTTTGTTTAGTTATGTCATTTGGCCAACCAATGGTTCAAATTAACCAAAATATTGGTCTTTCCAAATTTTGATTTAGAATAAACTGGCGCTTTTTCAAATATTTGATTTATAATAAATGGCTGTTTGAATTTCACTTTCAAAATTTTGATTTTGAAAAGTGGTAAAGCTTTAATCAAATTTGGTTTAGGAAGATGCCTTTTGGTTTAGGAAACCAAAGGTATCCCTTTTGGTTAAGAACCAAAAGGAAACAAAAGGAGACCTTATAATTTTAATTTTAATTTTAATAGTTCAAATTTAATAAAATTGAGATTAGAATCGATTTAAAATTAAATGTTAATTTTATTTTCGATTAAGTCATATAATTAATTAAAAGTTATATAATTATTTGATGTTATAAAATAAGACGCAATAGTAGTTAAAAATTAGAATTTGATCTTTTTCATAAGATAAAATTGTATGGATTAGATGTGTAGATATAATATGATTATATGGACCATTGATCGCTGACTTCACCAAATAGGATAGATGAGAATGTTTTCTTTATGTTGGTTTTGAAATTGTTCTAGGCCGTTATGAAGGACGTGACCTAGTTTACTTTTTGCATTTATCCCATTCCCGTTAGCTCCTCCCGTGTGCGGCGGGTGTAATTATTTATTATATAAATTATTATGTAACAAGAATGGAGCAAGAAGATGAAGAGCAAAGAGAGATAAAGAACACATTGACGAACAACAATAAAGACCCTATTGGCGGTTACAGTTACCCTTAGATTGTGACCCGCGGCTTCGTCAGTTTTTATTCGAAACCGCACCTAGAAAAAGTCCATGATCATACCGGTTATTTTGTGCGCGAAATGTTGTGTATGTTTTACTTTATATGATATCGTAGTAATATGCACATAGTAGATGAGACCATAAATAAATAAAATTAATTAAGTGAATTCATTTAAAATTATTCCCACGACGAAAATCGAGCCAAAATTATCTCCCAATATTATAATGACGGTGAAGAGCCCTTGTTCGGATCCAACTGATCGGCCCTCGTCGGGAGTTGACCTACCTCGGGTATATCGTTATTATCGAGATATGATCGTTAAAAGATCTCATGAATATTTGGGTTACGACTCGACTAGAATCTTGCAGTGATTGGCCCTCGTTAGGACCGTCTGATTTTAGAGATAAGGGGTTGACTATCACATAGAGATGTGAAACGTCAAAGAATTGACTAGTCAGCCACTGTAAGCCGCATACGATGCGACTGGTAGGAGTACATACCTTTCGAAATTACCTCGGTTGATCGGCCCTTGTCGGGAATCGAGATAACTAGATGGGATCCCAGCCACTAAAGAATTGATTAAATTCATGAAAGCCAATTGGGAATAGTTGGCTAGTGGGAGTAAAACCTTATAAAATTTTAAGTGCAAATTTAGGGGTTTTTTTTTTTAAATACATGAGCTTTTACTTATTCTATATTTATTTATTGTTGTAGAAAATGTCAAACAAATTGAATCTTCGTTTTATCATCGACAATAAGTTTGACGAAACCAATTTTCTCGATTGGGAAAGAAACCTCAAAATCGTTTTGAGGCACGAGAAGATTGGCTATGTCTTGGACGAAGCCCTACCAGAAAAGCCCGTAGAGGGCTCGGCTGTAGATGCTGTCGAGAAGTATAATAAGCACTGTTCTGACAGTACTGATGCTACATGTATCATGCTTGCTTCGATGACACCTGAACTGCAGAAACAACATGAGTCTATGGACGCCTACTCAATTATAGTCCACCTAAAGAAAATCTATGCTTCTCAGTCTCGCACTGAGAGGTACGAGGTCTCGAAGGCCCTGTTTGGTTGTAAGATGGCATCCGGGACAGCTGTGGGGTCACACGTGCTTAAAATGATCAGGTACATAGAGTGGCTTAGGAAGCTGGGCCACAAGTTGGTGCGAGAATTGAGTATTGACTTGATTTTACAATCTCTACCTGATTCATACTCGCAGTTCATGATGAATTATCACATGAACAAGATAGACTGCTCCCTTGCGGAGTTATTGAACATGTTGAAAACTGCTGAGGGCACTGTGGGAAGGGAAAGCAAGTGCTGGTGGTCACTTCCAGCAAGGGCAAGCCAAAAGCCCTAAAGAAGTCCAAGAAGGCCAAGGTTGCACCTAAGCTAACGCCTAAGATAGCCAAAGACAAATCCAATGATGCTTGCTTCCATTGCGGTGAGACCGGACATTGGATGAGAAACTGAAAAGGCTTCTTGAGTACCAAGAAGAAGCATTCTGATGCTTCGACTTCAGGTATGTTTATGATTGAGATCAATACTGCTTCTTCTAAGTCTAACCACTAGGTATTAGATACTGGTTGTGGTTCTCATATTTGTACAAATATGAAGGCACTAAGAAGAACTAGAGAACTGAGGAAAGGAGAGGTGGACCTACGCGTTGGAAATGTAGCAAGTGTTGCTGCGCTGGCCGTAGGAGTTTTTTTTTCATTGCCAGTGGGCTAGTATTAGAACTTAATAAATGTTATTTTGTTCCTGTTCTTACGAAGAGCATTATTTCTATTTCTGCATTGGATGTTGATGGATTTTATTTTACGTTTGAGAATAAATGTTGTTCTTTTTCACGTGATGGAATCTTTTATGGTACTGGCACACTTAGAAATGGTCTCTACATATTAGATGTGAATGTTGACGTACTTAATGTAAACAACAAGAAAGCCAAAATGAATGACTTTAATGAATCCTACTTATGGCATTGTAGACTTGGCCATATAAATAAGAATCGCATTTCCAAACTCCATAAAGATGGATTGTTGGATCAATTCGATTACGAATCGTTTGATACATGCGAAGCTTGTTTGCTTGGAAAGATGACAAAGTCACCTTAGTGGCAAAGGGATAAGATCCAATGAATTGCTTGAGCTCATACATACTGATGTGTGCAGTCCAATGTCAATTCAAGCCAAAGGAGGATACTCTTATTTTATCACTTTCACTGATGACCATTAACGCTATGGTTATATATACTTAATGAAGTATAAGTCTGAGGCCTTTGAAAAGTTCAAAGAATTCGGAAGTGAAGTGAAGAAACAACTAGGTAAAGAAAACAAAACACTTCGATCTGATCGAGGTGGAGAATACCTAGATAGAGAGTTTCAAAGTTATTTAAAGGAGAATGGGATTCTACCTGAATGGACCCCTCCAGGGACGCCTCAGATGAATGGCGTATCTGAGAGGAGGAACCGTACTTTGTTAGACATGATACGATCCATGATGAGCTACGCAGTTCTCCCAAAATCATTTTGAGGGTATACTCTAGAATCCGCATCCTATACACTGAACCGAGTTTCATCAAAGATCGTTGAATCCACACCATACGAGGTATGGCATAAGAGGAAACCGAGTCTAGCATATCTTAAACCTTGGGGTTGTCCGACTTACGTGAAGAGGATGATGCTTGACAAGTTGGAGGCTAGATCTGACAAATGTCTATTTGTGGGTTATCCTAGAGAAACTAGAGGATACCAATTTTACCACCCTAAGGAACAAAAGGTGTTTGTTTCCAGGACTGGCCACTTTATGGAGAAAGAGTTTATTCTGGATAGGGTCAGTGGGAGTAAGATTGATCTTGAAGAAATTCGAGAACCACTTACGGATAACAGTCAGTTGATGGAAGTGGAGGAGACGCCACACACAGATGTGATGCCAACCTCTACAGTGGACACACTAGCACCTCAAAGATCCACAAGGGAACGCCGTGAACCTGAAAGGTACACTGGCGTGTATCTCATGGAAGATGAGGACCCTAGAACTTATGAGGAAGTGCTATTAAGGCATGACAAAGAGAAATGGCTAGAAGCCATGAATTCTGAAATGGAATCCATGAAAGACAACCAAGTTTGGAACTTTGTTGATCCACCTAAAGGAATAGTTCCTATAGGGTGCAAATGGGTCTTTAAGAGAAAGACCGACATGGACGGCAATGTGACTACCTACAAGGCTAGGTTAGTGGTAAAAGGTTATAAGCAAAGGCAAGGAGTTGACTATGACGAAACCTTTTCGCCGGTTGCCATGTTAAAATCTATTAGAATTCTGCTCACTATTGCAGCATACCATGATTACGAAATCTGGCAGATGGATGTGAAAATAGCTTTCCTTAACGGGAACCTATCTGAGGAAGTGTATATGACATAGCCTGAGGGTTTCACAACCAATGACGCCTGGATGGTGTGTAAACTGCAAAGATACATTTATGGATTAAAGCAAGCTTCTCGGAGTTGGAATCTTCACATTGATGAGATAATCAAACAGTTTGATTTCATCAAGAACGAATATGGGCCCTGTGTTTACAAGAAGGTTAGTGGGAGTGCCATTGTGTTCTTAGTGCTTTATGTAGACGACATATTGCTCATAGGGAATGATGTGCCTATGTTACAGATCCATCAAAGCTTGGTTATCCAAGAACTTCTCAATGAAGGACTTGGGTGAAGCAAACTTATATTCTAGGAATCAAGATCTATAGAGATAGATCTAAAAGGTTGCTTGGTCTGTCGCAATCCACCTATATAGACAAGATGCTGAAGAGATACAGCATGGAGCAGTCCAAGAAAGGATTGCTGCCCATGTCACATGGGGTCTACCTGTCGAAGGGAATGAGTCCTAAGACAGAGGATGAAAGAGCACAAATGAGTAAGACCCCTTATGCTTCGACAATCGGGTCTATCATGTATGCCATGTTGTGCACTAGACCAGATGTCTCGTACCTTCTTAGTACGACTAGAAGGTACCAGTCCAACCCTGGTGATGGTCATTAGGTTGCAGTCAAGAATATCCTCAAGTACATGAGACGTACTAAGGATATGTTTCGGGTTTTCGGGAATGATGATTTAGTATTACGAGGTTACACATATGCCAATTTCCAAACTGAAAATGATGACTTTAAGTCACAGTCTGGATTTGTTTTCACGCTTAACGGCGGAGCAGTGAGCTAGAAGTGTTCCAAGCAGGAGACTACTGCAGACTCTACAATGGAAGCCGAATATATAGCTGCATCGGAGGCGGCAAATGAAGCAGTTTGGATGAAGAAGTTCATTACTGAACTTGGTGTGGCTCCCTCTATTGAAGGTCCGGTGCCGCTGTACTGCGATAACAATGGGGCGATATCTCAGTCAAAGGAACCAAGGTTTCATCAGAAGTCCAAACATGTGCTACGGCGCTATCACTTGATTAGAGAGATAGTAGATACATGAGATGTAAAGATATATAAAGTCCACATGGATGATAACATAGCTGATCCGTTAACCAAGGCATTGTCACAAGCAAAGCATGAGAAACATGTTCACATGCAAGGGCTTAGGCATATGGGTGATTGGCTTTAGGCCAAGTGGGAGATTGTTGAATAGGTGTCCTAAACCCAACCGGGTTGGACCGAATCCGACCGGGTCGGGTCGTTTACAGTCTATTTTAGTTCATGTAATAACTTTATTATGATTAATAAAAGCACTTTTGTTATTATATATTCTTTATCTTCATATTATTGGTTGTATATATATAGTAACATCCTCAGTGTCACACTCTGATAGAGAAACCATGATAGCGATTATGGTTGATGAGATCTCTAATCACTTTAACAAGTTTGACACTTAAATGTCTCTAGTCATATGTACTATCAAATGGGACATTGATAGTATAATTAGACTAGCACGTATTGGATGTCTTCTATCTTATAGAAGGTAGGGATAGATCTCGTCTATCGAAGTGTAGAGACACTTGGACTGTACGTGGACGTGTATTAGAGAATGCGTACGTTAGAATGACCCACTTACATTAAGTGTCACACTATGTGGCGGTTGTGTAATTATCCTTTAGACCGGAGTCTTCATAGCATCACGGTGTGGATTGTCATGCTTTGACACTTTTGAGATTTCCCCTATCCACGGGGCGATCATGCGGTAGTGATTTGGTGTGATATTGAAGCATGCGGAGTATAATAGATTGGTCGTCCTAGAATCGCTTATCCTATGATTGGGATCGAATATCCGAAATGGCCTTATTATAAGGAATGTCTAGCTCTCAAGAATCTTTTCAAAGTGGGAGTAAATGTGTTATTCCGAGAGAGCATGATATCCAGATTATAAGGTACGATCGTTAATGTATTGACACTCGAGATACGATCGTATGGATATTATTACAGCGATATGATTGTAAGTTACATGGTAACTGCTTCACATGAAAGGTAGTAGTCATTGCATTTGACTCTTCCGATGATTGGGGGTCACTGTGTGTTGCTAGACGCTATCCCGTGATCGTTAGGCATGAAGGGCATTTTCGAAATTTGCACTTTGTGTCTACGGCCAACATATTCGGAAGCCTATCGGGTTACACACATATGAACATCGAGTCGGATTAAAATGTGGTTATAGTTGATAACCAAATAAGGAAAGTTTTTCTCTAGACTATAAAGGTTATAGTAGTAAATTAATATGGTGGTATTTATTTATTATGAACAAATAAAATACAAGATATTAATTATACATAAACTATATTAATTAAAGAATATTCCGGAAGCCAATAATTGGCAATATGGGGCGCCACATCCTTGTGTATAAGATACACTTGGATTGTGCACTTTAATTAATAAGATTACCATAATATTAATATTGGATATTAATTGATTTTGGAAAATTAGATTTATGGTAATAAGATAAATGTAATCAATATAAGATATTGGCAATATTTAGATTTTATTGAATATGAGATATTATAATAAAAGAGATAAATCAATCTAAGAGATTTTCCTTATTTTATTGGGAAAATATTTTCTTCTCCTCCACTCTAGTCTGAGGCGCCCCTCTCACTATAAATAAGAGGTGGGTGTCAAATTCTTTTGTACATTACAATTCCAAGAGCTAATGGTTCTTGAGTAAAATAGAGAGCTTCCAATACAGAGATTGAGAGAGAGGAAAAAGGCCGGTCTAGCAGCCGGAGTTTTTTTGATAGCAATCCAAGGAGGATTCTGGTGAGGAGTTCGTGTGGATCAACAATAGAGGCCGGACGCGTGGACGGCTTGTGCACTGTACTACTCTCCGTTGACGGTCAAAGCGACGATCTTATAGATCATCAATGTATATTCCGTCAAACTACTTAACGTGTTTATTGCATTAAACGAAGACGATCTAGAAACAGGAAATCAAAATTTTAAATTTTGCTGCGTTAAACTAGCGATTTCCTAACATATTGCAAGAATTATTTCTTATTTATGCATTGATTATGTAGTGCAGACGCTTTGCCAATCAGACTTATGATGATGTAGTTGATGAGTTTCACAAACTGAAACATACAAGAACAGTGGATGCATACCAGGCTAAGTATGAGGATCTTAAGACCTTAGTATCCCTCAAGAATCATGGCCTAAATGAAGCATAGTTTTTGGTAGGGGTTGAAGAAGGGGATCGGATCCATTGTTAAGGTTAATAAACCCTTGGACCCAGCTGCAACTTTGGAATATTCCAGAGCACTTGAGGATGTCATGGAATCCTTCAACATCACCCTATTACCAACTCTAGAACCGTTGCACTCCAGAAGAGTACCCATCCTCTTGCAATATTACTGGACAAAGGGAAGGATAATGGTAAATATAAAACCCCTGCAGAACTGCAAGATAGAAGGGCTAAGGTACTTTGTTTCAAATGCAATAAAAAGTACATACCAGACCATCAGTGCAAGTCTAGGCAGTTCAACTTCATTTTGGTAGATGAGGATGAAGACCACTGTAGAGTTGGAGGAGTAGGAACCCTATGTGTGTGATGCCACACCCTCTGAGGTATCACAGTTATCCTTGAGTACAATGACTAGATAGGTTAGTTTAAGCACCATCATAATTCAAGGATTATTGAAGAAGAGGCATGTAAACATTCTTATAGGTAGTGGAAGCTCTCACACCTTTTTAGACCAGAAGCTAGGAAAGTCCAATGTGTTATTGAGGCTACACGTCCCTTAGGGGTAACATTTGCAGATGGAAACAAAATGGTTAATAGCAGCATGTGTCCCAACTTTCCATGGACCATGCAGGGCATCAGATTTACCCATGATGTTAAACTTCTAAAACTGGGTGGGTGTGATATGGTTTTAGGGGTTGATTGGATGAAAAAATTTAGCCCTATAGTGTTTGATTTCAATAAGATGGAACTTTCTTTTCCATTGGAAGGCCAACGTATTGTGCTCAGAAGCTATGTAGAATCTGCTCGACTTAAGACTATCAGATGCAAGAATTTGGCAAGAAGTTTCAGAGAAGGAAGTATTGGGGTCATGGAATGTATTACTTTCATTAGGGCAGCCCCATAATTGAATGTGGTGACTAGTTTAGACCAGTATGCATATGTATTTGCAGCACCAAATTCTTGGCCCCTAGACAGAGATTTGGTACATGATATCATCTTGAAGGAGGGAATGGAACCATTCAAACTAAGACCCTACAAATATTGCCACCACCAAAATCAGGAGGTAGAAAATCATATTGAACAAATGCTTGTGCAGAGTCTGACCCAGCCCTGTCATAGTCCTTATGCTTCACCCATCTTACTAGTCAAAAATAGGGATGGTACTTGACATTTGTGTGTTGATTACAAGAAGCTCAATGAGCTCATAGTCACGGATATGTATCCTATCCTTATCATTGATGAAATCGTCTAGGCCGTGTTTTCACCAAAATTGATCTAAGGGCAGGATTCCATCAGATTAGGATGAAACCAGAGGCAATCCCTAAAACTGATTTTGTTACTCATCATGGTCACTATGAGTACACTGTTATGCCTTTTGGCCTCACAAATGCTTCTGACACTTTTCGGAAGTCCATGAATGAACTACTCAAGCCATACATAAGGAAGTTTGTTTCGGTGTTCTTTGATGATATACTAATCCATAGCCCTGACTCCAGTCTCATATACAGCATCTGCAAGCAGTATTAGAACAATTAAGACAAAAGTTCTATGCCAAGTTGAGTAAATGCAGCTTTACACAGACAAGAGTTGAATATTTAGGGCATATAATACAGCAGGACGTGTAATGGAAAATCCTAGCAATGTTGAGAGCATGTCCAATGGGCCACTTCCCCAAAGAATCACAGACTTGAGGGGATTTTTATGTTTAACTAGTTTCTATAGAATCTTTTTCAAACATTATGGAATTATAGCTAGACACCTAACAGACCTATTGAGGAAGGTCGGTTTTGTTTGGATTGAGGAGGCTACATAGACATTCAACACCTTAAAGACAGCAATATATGAAGCTCCCTTACTGGCATTACCTAATTTCTCATTACCATTCATAGTAGAAACATATGTTTGTATTGATGGCCTTGGGGTTGTCTTACAGCAACATGGTATAGCAATTTCCTATCTTAGTAGGGCATTCAACTCAAAGGAAATGGGCCTTTCTATTTATGAGAAGGAACTACTAGTTGTTATCATGGCTGTTAACAGATGGAAGAACTACTTGCAGGGATCACAGTTTATCATCAAAAGAGACCAACAATCCGTGAAATACTAACTAGAGCAGAATGTCACCATAGCCTTACAGCCGAAAGGGATTACAAAACTTTTGGGCATAGATTTCAAGATTGAATACAAGAAGGGCAAAGAGAACATAGTGGCAGATGCACTGTTTAGACAACCTATGCAGTAGGGGACCTTTATGGTACTTACAAAAGTGATCCCTAGTTTGATGCAAAGGGTTCTTGACAGTTATGAGGGAGATGCACATGCACAATTATAGATCAGTTTTGTTCTCTTGGATCCACAGAATGAGCCACATGTTACACTACAACATGGGCTATTATAGTTTAAGGGCAAGATATATGTTGGTTCATCTGGAACTCTGAGATAAAAGATCTTGTCCCAGTTCATGACAGTCCTTTGAAGGGCCAGGCATTAGGGCATTCCTTAGGAGGATCTCCTCCTTATTTTATTGGCCTAGGATGAGGAATGATGTTAGAGTGTTGATTCATAACTGCATCATCTACCAACAGTGTAAAGACATTCATGATCACCCCCAAGGACTTCTGCAGCCACTTTTCATTCCTAACCAGGCATGGACTCATATTAGCATGGACTTTATTGAAGGACTACCAAACTCTGATGGCTTTGAGGTTAGTATGATGGTAGTTGATAGGTTCACAAAATGAGGACATTTTGTTGCTTTGAGGAATGGGTATTCAACTGAATTAGTGGCAGAAGCATTCTTCCACTAGATTTACAGACTATATGGGCTACCTGCCCCAATTGTAAGTGATAGAGACAGTGTATTCACCAGTGAATTTTGGCAACATTTATTCCAGTTAGTAGGGGTCAAACTTGCTCTCAGTTCATCATATCATCCTCAAACAGATGGCTAAACTGATACGGTGAATGAATGACTTGAAATGTACTTAAGGTGTATGTGTTTCCAGAGGCTTAAACAATGAACTAGCTGGTTAACTCTGGCTGAAATCTGGCACAACACAAGTTTACACACTGCCATTCAAGCATCCATTTTCGAGGCCTTTTATGGGTATAAACCTACATCCATACGTATTGAAACCTACAACAATGGGACTGCTACTATGACTGTTGATGAATTTTTGCAGCAGAAGCAAATGCACACTAAGGAATTAAAAGAGAACTTTGAGTTTGCACATGCCAGAATCAAATACCATGCAGACAAAATAAGAACTGAAAGAGAATTTCAGGTGGGAGATTCGGTGTTCCTCAAGCTGCAACCTAATAGGCAAAACACCCAAGCCTTTAGGAGGAACTTAAAACCAGCTGCCATATATGATGGACCATATAGGGCGATTGAAAAGATCAATCCAGTGGCATATAAGCTTCAATTACCAGAGGATCCTAGACTGTATCCTGTATTTCACATCTCTATGTTTAAAAGGTATAAGAGAACTCATATACTTGCCTCCACACAGCCCTCTATTACCTCATCAGATGGGCAAGTTGTGCTATATCTTGAGAAGATCCTAGATATTCGAACTGTGAAGAGGAGAAATGATGCCACAGTGCAATGGCTTAACCTAGATGAGTCCTCAGCCACTTGGGAAGATGCCAAATACATTATGCACAAATTTCCCAAGTTTCCGCCACCATGTGGACATGATGTAGCTTAAGATGGAGGGGATGTCAGGAACTGAGCGGTTATTCAGTTAGGGAAGTTACATAATTAGTTACTTAACTGTTAGTTAGCTCAACTGCCGCGCATAGGTGTATAAAAGGGGTACAAACTGATTGTAAAGGGGTTATGCAAATGTTATATCAATAAAATACCTAAGTTCTCTTCTATTTCTTCTACCCCATTCCCCCTGCTCTTTTCTTCTGTCAATTGCCCCTAAGTTCCTCACAAAATCACTTTCAAAAATATAGATAAAATGGGAACCAGAGTGCTATCAACTTTCAATTGTGTCCTTTCTTTTGCTTTCCCTCTTCATTTTTTACTTTTTATACTATAGATATTTTGTTACGGAAAAATGAAAGAAAAAAAATAGGGTTTGTTGTTTGGGTTATAGATGAGAGGGCTGGATACGGGTAGGCTGATTTGGTTTTATTGGTCAGGCTGAGTTTTATTCTATAGCTATCCACTAAAAGAAATTAGGTGGGCTTAGCCCACCCCCCCGCCTAAATACTAAATTCGTCCTTGATTAATAGTCCTTTAAGTTATTGTTAAAGTTGCATACTTAAGTTTATCGATCACATGAAACTGAAGAATTTAAAATTGAATATCAAGCTGATGAAGATGTTTTTTTGTTACTAATTACTTAAATCTCTGGTGCAAAACGCTCAAGTATTTAAAATTGAATATCGAGCTGACGAAATTGATGGTTTGTAATAAAAAAGAAAGCCGATAAAAGTTAAATGTTATCTAAAACATTTTAAGAATTGTCCTTAGAGCATCCAAATGATATCACCCAATTTAACCCTCTCCCTTCTCCAAACACATCGTTTTCCGTTTCGGTTATATTTTTTTAACACCCAAAATAAATTTCACTCTAATAAGCAAACTTTATACGACTCCCGATAAACAACTTTTCTCTTTCATCTACCATCACATTTAATTTTTAATCACATAATTTAACCAGAGAGAAAAAAAAGTTTTTCCTTTCATTCCATAAAGTGCATTTAAAAGTCTCCAAGGGTCCCCTGAAATGTCGAGGTAGGAGTGGGGATTTTACAAGTTGGGGGTGAAGTACAGGTACTACTGTGGCTTTTGGGGACCCGAAATTTTTTTTTGGGGGTGAGTTGAGGGTCCATTGTGATCACCCTTATCCCCATCAAATAGTTTTGTTACAAATTACTCCATCCATTTCAAAATAACTGAAACAATTATCAAAAAAATTTGTTTTAAAATATCTGAGGCAGTTACATTTCCAGTGCAACATTTATCGTGTTTTTCCTATATCTATCCTTATTTATTAAGGAGTAAGAGAATAAATACAATATTGTATTAATTATAGACTAAGAATTTTTTTGTCATTTTGGCATTCAAATTAAAGCATTAACCCACATCCTTAATATGCGTGATTTGGGAAATTGCCTCAGTTATTTCAAAACGGAAGGAATACTTAAATCTGGTGCAAAATGCTCAGCCGCTATTGTTGTTGGAAATCTAGATCCGGATCGGATCATCAAATATTCAATCTTATTGAATCACGCAGCGGAATCGGATTCATAATCCGTCAAATACGAAAAACGTTCATCATGAATTAAATTAAATTATTCTACTATGCAAAAGAAGAATAGAAATCGTTACCAATCTTGAAGAACTATGTAGATGCCAAGATGTTCCAAATTGTATCTCTCACAAAGACGGGTGGATGTCTAAATCTCCGTTCTTGAATTGCTTGAATATGCATCTAAGAAAAAAACTAGATTTTTCTCTTAATTTTGGAGTTGATGAAAAAACTAATTTTTCTCTCCTAATTTTGTGATATGTGACTAATGCCAGAGGGAAAACCACATTGGTTTTTTTTGTTGTGTCTTTGGAGATGGTCAACTCTTCTAATTTATATTGTAAATATTAGATCAAACCTAATTTGAGTATAATTAAGAGTTTATCTCAAATCAATTTTCTATTCCTTAAAGAAAAAGAAAACTAAAGCGACCAGCCGACGGTAGAGACTAAGAGGGATCGGTTGAAGGAGTTGGACCACCTATATAGGCTAGATGAGGTCTATTGGAGGCAGAGAGGGCGCAGTGACTGGCTGAAGAGCATGGATAGAAATACGAGTTACTTTCACCATAAAGCAACCAGCCGACGAGCCAGGAATACTATCAATCTTTTATTTGATGAAGATGGGGTGGCGGTGACTAAGCAGCGAAAGCTTGAAAGAGTAGTCTCCTGGTATTTTGCAAGTATTTTTACCACATCACAACCACCGATGCAGGATTTCGAGGGAATAGAATTTTCCACTCTGTCGGACATTCAGATTCATCGTCTCAATGAAACTTTTTCGGAGGCTGAGGTTCTTCGTGCACTTAAGCAGCTCCCTGGCAGAAAGGCTCCCGGCCCGGACGGTATGCGTGTAATTTTCCTTCAAAAGTATTGGCATGTGATTGGTTCTGAAGTATTACAGGTGATTTTAGCTATGCTCAATGAGGGTATAGATCCAGGCTCGTTGTGTGAGACTTATATCGCATTGGTACCTAAGGTGGCATCTTCCACACGGGTAGCTGAGCTGAGGCCTATTGCGCTTGCAATTCGACATACAAATTGCTCTCACGTGTCATTGTCAGCAGGCTTAAACAGGTTATTAATGATGTTATATCGGGCAACCAAAGTGCTTTTGTTTCAATCAGGTTAATCACAGACAATGCCATTGTTGCTTTTGAGGCATTTCATTCCATGAAGGTGGGGTTACATGGTTGTCATAATCATGCAGCTATCAAGCTTGATATGCCCAAAGCTTTCGATTGAGTAGAATGGAGCTACTTTAGGGTGCCATGCATCAGATGTGCTTTTCCTGGAGCTTTTTTTGACCTATTGCGCAGGTGTGTTTCGTCCGTTACTTATCGAGCTCTTGTTAATGGTAGGCCCGGCCCTCGGATTGTCCCTACTCGGGGGATCCGGCAGGGGAATCCTCTCTCCCCGTTTCTTTTTATCATCTGCGCAGAGGGATTGACAGCCTTGTTGGATCTGGCTGTGCGAGGTGGACTGCTTCGGGGTATTTCGTTTGGCAGGCAGGCACAAGTTCAAATTTCACTTTTGCTTTTCGCTGATGATAGCATGCTATTTTTCGAGTACATGGATGGAGCGCTTGAGATGCTTCTGGGCCTTTTTAATCAGTATGGGATGCTCTCGGGTCAAGCTATAAATTTTCACAAGTTAAGTTTATACTTCAGCAAGGCTATTCGGCAGGAGGACGGGGAGTATATGTCGGACTTTCTTCAGATCCCTGTGGGGAATGTCACGGGTGAATACTTGGGCATGCCATTTGTCACTGGGAGGAATAAGCGACAGGTTTTTGATTTTCTCCGAGAGAATATTTGGAAAAAATTATCTGGTTGGAAGGATAAGCTGCTCTCTCCTGTCGGTAAGGAAGTCATGATTTATTATGTTGGTAAGGAAGTCATGATTAAATCGAGTTTGCAGGCCATACCTACATTTATTATGCAGTGCTTTAAGTACCTACTACGTTGGTCCGAGAAATCGAAAAATGTATTCGTGAGTTGTTCTGGGGAGACACTGAGGCTAAGCGAAAGGTGCATTAGCGAAACTGGGACACTTGTTGTCTACCCAAAAATCTTAGGGGCCTAGGATTCCGTAATCTGGAATGTTTTAATTTAGCTCTACTGGCTAAGCAGTCGTGGTGCTTTCTTATTTGCCCCACCGCCCTTGCAAGTCGAGTACTGAATGCAAAATATCACCCGGGTACAACCATTATGGCAGCAGGTTTGGGGAGCATGCCATTTTTTTGTGGAGGAGTTTACTAGAGGGCATAGATATGTTAATACGGGGCCTGTGATGGAGGATCGGGGATGGGAGTTCAGTTTACGTATTTCATGATGCTCTAGACCGCCATCCTTCCGGTTGGCCCATTCATCTCATTCTTTACCTACGGATATTAAGGTGCATGACTTGCTTTTGCCAGGTGCTAGACAGTGGAACCTGACTTTCCTCATGAAAGAATTCCAAGCTTGGGAGGTGGACGCCATCCTTCAGACTTCAATTGCCGGCAGCTCGCACCCGGATAAACTGATTTGGCATTATGACCGACGGGGCAAATATACAGTGAAATCAAGGTATATTTGTGCATTGAGTTTGTATGGTGGATTGCATGATTTGGCACATGCGTCTTCGTCTTCAGGGCCAGACAGAGTGTGGCGTGATGTTTGGAAAGTTACTGTGCCGCCGTGTTATCATCATTTCTTATGGCGACGCATGTAGGACTGTCTGCCGGTCAGGGAGCAGTTATCTAAGCGTAATATGGGCTCAGGTCAGTGTCTGGCATATGGCAGTGAGATGGAGTCCTTACGACATGTACTCTTTGATTGTGATTATTCCAGGGCGATATGGGCGGCCTCGCCTTTCGGTAGTCAGCGGATTCAGCATGGGTCAATCTTCAAGGAGTTTTTTGGTGCGATAATAGCGTGTTACACTCCGGATGAGGTGTCTATCTTTTGTCTGCTTCTCTGGAACCTTTGGAAAGCCCGGTGCAGTGCGGTTTTCGATGATATGCCTATTTATGTATCCCGTGTGGTCTCTGTATCCGTTTCTGGGGCAGCGGAGTTTTGTCAGGCTTTGTGCTCTTCTTACACAGAATCTGAGGAGCATGGCCACCCGGTCATATGGAGTGCACCTCCTGTGGGTAGCTGGAAATGCAATTCTGATGCCTCTGTTGCGGATTCAGGTTCTGGTGTGGGTCTTAACTTCAGAGATGCACTTGGTTCAATTGTTGCTGTATTTTCATTCCACTTCGACCCTGGTATAACTCCCGAGATCTTGGAGATGCAAGCGATTCTACAAGCGTTAGGAGAAGCTATTTGCTTGGGTCTTTCTCTAGTTACTTTTGAAACTGATTGTCTGCCATGTGTTCAAGAACTATTGCGGCCGTCAAACGACTTATCTGTCTTTAGATGCTTAGCACGCGATTGTCTAGCATTTTTACCATCCCTAGTTTCTTCTTCTTTTACTTTTGTTAAGCGTATTGGTAACTTCCCGGCACATTTACTGGCCCGGCATGGATTAGAACATATTGGTCGCATTGATTGGGAAACATCCCCTCCTCATGATGTAATTTATGCCGCTATTGCAGATTTGGCGTAATACAAATTTAATTTCTTCAATAAAAAAAAAATATTTACACAACACTAGTTGGAAAACAATTTTCCAAGTAGTCAACTCACTATATGCACACACACTCACCTGTAGTATAGAAACTATTTTCTATTTTAATACTTTATTTTTCAAATAAATAATCAAAGCATATTCTATTAAATAGAAAACTATTTTCTATCTAATCAGACAATTAAAATAAAACTGATTTCAACTCGTATAACGGGAGTCAATCTGGAGACAATGGACCTATGACCAAAAGCTCCAATAAATCGAATAACTAATCAAACTCTTCAATCACATTATTCTCTTTATTAATCATGATATTATGCAACCAAAAATTCAGACTGCACTCTTTGAATCATAGAATTACTTACTCTGATATATACATAAATAAATAGATATTGATTGTCCAGTAATATAATCATTACCTATGGATAACCCTCCATAGACGATTACTATATGAAGCCATGCATTTTCCGTTTAACCGCTTCATAACATCTTCTCCTCGACTACCATTAACTCACTAGTGATCGATATTTATAATCCAAGATCATAAATTCGGCCGATCGATCAGTTCCATAATTAACAAACGAGGGAACCGTCTTTCTGCTTCCCACGAGAAGGAATGGACTCTGTCTTTGTGACTTACATTCCCGGCTACCTATTCCTGGATGATGCCAACATGGACGTGTTTGGGAAAGCTTTGTTGAGCTAACTTTAACGCCACATCAAACACCACCCTGAAATAGGCATGAGTCTATAATTACATCAGGATTAAGATTAATCCATAAATGGTCATCTTGTGATTTAATAAGATTCTCTCATTACGGAATTATCATGAGATTGTCACATTAAATCGGTCCAAGTCCTACATCAAATCATATATAAGCGATGCCACTAAGATATCCAACATCGACGGCCCGGATCAGGCAGTCACACATGAAGTGTTCTAGGGCATTAATGGTGTGTTAATTGAAAGATCCCGAACTTCAATTAATTTCACCACAGAATTAACATTTAAAGAGTATCATCATAAACTCAATCCTCTTGTACATAACTCTTATGCACTGAGTATTATGGTCACATTATGAACCCTTTGAGATTTTCTGTGATGTACATTTAAATTTATACTAATATTTAGATAAAAGGATTAATAACAAATGTCATCTTATTTAATTAAAAACATTACAATATTGCTTTTCGGACACCATGTCTAACAATCTCTCACTTGCCCGCAAAGGCAATATTGATTGATTTTAGAGCACTCCATATTTCACAACAATCTCTCACTTGCTCTAAAACAAATGGGTCAAGTCCACCGTCACATGTAATGCTAATGTGTATCAAACATTTCGAAAGGGTTATCTTGATGGGAACTACTTCATAAGTTTTTCTAAATTCAGACTTGAAAGAATGAAATCCCTGCCAAGAATATACACTAATTTAGAAATCGACTTTCAATCATCCTTATCTGATTAGAAACCATAATTAGTGTATCTATTTCCCTTCAGGTCAAAACATGTTTAGACATGCATTTAAATTCTTGTTCTTCGAAGACTTAAGAAAATTATTTACTGTTTATTCAATGATCCAATCATTTATTAGAATGGTCTATCTGTCTCTATCATATAGAACATGAACCCCTTATTGTTCATATCATGTGCCGTCGACACAGATGTGCGTAGATAACTATTCCACGTAAGGTTGGTAGGAAACCCTTCTTGGAATCTTGAAATATCATATTTAGGCCTGTAAACGAGCCGAACCCTACCGAACCCTGGCAGGGTTCGGCTCGGCTCGGTGTGTTCGAATCTTAGGCTCGGCTTGGCTCGAAATGGCCGAGCCTTATATTTTCATTATTCGGCTCGGGTTCGGTCCGTATTTGGGGAAAAAGCTCGGCTCGGTTCGGCTCAAACATGTCGAACCGTTCAAACATGTTCGCCTCGAACTGGTTTTAAAAAAACGGAACATGTTCGGCTCGGTTTTAAAAAACATGTTCGGCTCGAACTGTATATGAATTTATGATATCCGAGCCGAACATGTTCGAACATGTTCGGCTCGACCACCGAATATCTAATTTGTAAGGTTCGGCTCGAAGTTCGAACCCACGAAACGAGCCCGAATCGAGCTTTTTCGAGCCGAATACTCCGGATCGAATCGAATACTTAGGTTCATTTACAGCCCTAATCATATTAGTATAAGATACTTAGGATAACACCAACAACTTATTCTTGTGAACTTGAACTATTCAAATTCAAAGAATATTGTTCACCTCCCCAAATTTAGTATTTGGTACATCTTGGCTAGTCAACCTTGAACTTCAGATAACATTTGTACTTCATTATAATGCATACAATGATATCTACAAATAACACTACAATCCCCACTTTACCATTATTGATCCGCTTGTCAACACAAGACCCATCAATGTGTCGGTCAATATCATAGTGCTTAATCATATCAAGCACATGGTTGCTTGACCTGGAGGTTTGCTTTTAATCCTTGATTGGATCTAAGCAATACCCAGACATTCTGTGTTTGACCTTTTGCTATAAAACCTTTTGTGAATGGCTTTAAGCATTGATATTAGGAATCCGTATTCAACTAGCTTTGCTTCAAGAGTCCATACTTTCTCCATTCAACTGTCTGATTTCCTATAGTTCCAATTACTCCTACTGGGCCTGACAGATTCAGGTGGTTTAATAAGAACATAGACATGACTAAAGTTACATTAACTATATATTCAAGTTTAAGCATCAAGTCACCTCTCTTTATCAGAAGCTTAATTGTATTTCTCAAAGATTATAAATCATTGATGACCCTTTTGTAGTATGCAACATTTGCCTCTTTGTTGTCTTTACGACTCTGGATTATGGTCTAACCAAGCTCCTACTACATTTAGGTGAAATGACATTCTGATATAGTATGGTGGTTCAATGAGTGTTACCCAACAACTATTGTCGGACGTGGTCTGATCTAATCAGATAGTAACTCTTTCAGTAACTAATTTACTTTGAGGTTTAAAGTTGGTATATAATCATTCCAAAAAGTACAATTACATTTGATAATATCACTTTCTTATTTTGAATCATATAACTAAACTTCACTATTCCAATACGATATCATACATATATTTCTGTACATAATATGTCACTTTCTAGTCTAGCCTTTTTCCACAAGTGCTGGACACCCCGGCATGTGGAAGTGGGGTAAACAAGTTTTACACCTTATCCACAACATTGGTAGTGTCCATCTAAATAGACTGTAGAAGGTGCTTACATTCTAAATGTACAACATCCCTTGCAACACATATCCTAAGATCGAGTAAAGCAGTGAAAATAGTTCATCATTAAGTCAACCATTTTAAGCATTTACAGTTTTCACTCTTAGTGAAACAATTTCACTAAGAAATCTTGGGTGACAAGCTATGGAATCAAATATCATGCTTCTTTGAATTGAGCATCTATATACTCTCTTCCTTGATCAAGTCAAAGAAGTTTCAAAGACATACGCTAAAACTTTTAAGCGTTTCAAAAGGCCTTGGATTTCTTATATCAAGATTGACATATTGTTTGTTCGAGTAGTTTGCAATCAATATTGTTGGCCACCCAATCATTCACAAGTCCACATCTTCACACAGCCTTAAAGGTTTGTATGAATAAACTCTCGTGATTTTATGAATTTATCACCTTTTCTGACAAAAGATTACATTAGTTGTTTATCCTTTTTCATAAGATTTAAAGACCGATAATAAACCAACATTTAGTTATTTCAAAGGACGTATCCCTTGTCAATCTTTCCATCCCATCAAGGAAATTCTTATGAATAGATGCCAAATATATAAACCTTTGTATAAAACAGTTTTGCTTTATTGGTTCATGATGTTTTACTTAATCTTCTTTCAGCTTTTAATAGCGGTTTGCCTTATCAAATACAATCCGGTTTTCTAAGTTGTAATACATATATCTTACCCATTTTCATAAATAATAATCGCCTTATCATTTCCAAAAATGAAATCAATTTGCTCAAACAACTTTGAAACAAAAATCAAATTTCTACGGTTTTCATAAAATCATGATCAAGTATCGTGAATTTATATATTTAATTAAATCTTTTGACTCCCACTATTTTATCTGAAACAACTGGTTTGTTGCCTACTCGTATCGTGAATGTTATATCCTATCCTAGTTCTTCTGAAGAACTTAGAATTTCAAAGAAGAAACAACATACCTTAGTAGCACCCTAAGTCAACCACTTGGGTAGATGAATCTCGTGCCACTAGATAAGACTTAAGAATAAATCATATTTATCTTATTATCCATCTTGTAAACCTATGTTTGAAATTTGGGACGATCCCTTTCCCAATGGAAACATTTTTACTTAGGTCAAATAAGATGGATTTATCTCCTCTTTCATATAGAACTTTTCTATATTTGTTTCGATCAATCCCTTAGCCTAAAATCGTTAGCTTTCCACCTCTCATACAATACGAGCGATAGTATTGACCGGCATTAGTACACTCCGGATGCCCTTCGTACATTACAAGTAATTTTTGTCTATTAGATCATGAAGACAATCTTCCATCGAAACTGAATTTCAACATTCTCAATATTCGTGTGCAACGTTCTTGTTACTTTACCACATATATTTATGAAATTTGATTTGGTCAATTCTAACGAACAATAAACTAATGCGACAAGACTATTTGTTGTAAATAAATTGACAAGAATTATTAAATCATAACATCACAAAACAAATTTCAGGAATTATAAATATGATGTATGAATGCAGTTTATCCTACCAATCCCTAAGGAATTTAACTTCACATTTGAAGTGCCGCCGTAGGGTAGGTCAAAAAAAATGACAGTTAAACTGAGACAATCTCAAAGTAATATTTAAATCAATAAGATATCTCATATCTTCATTCAAACATTAACCACCTTTTTGTTTAGCCTAGACACACTTAAACAATTCAATTATGTCCTTAAAACTGTAACCCACCGTCTCTGACTTTTAGTATATCAGAAGAGTGCCGCCGTAGGGTAGGTCACTTCCTCAAGGAAATACCAAAGTCGTATCCTTTCGGAGACCAAGCCCTGAATATTGATAGGGGCGAAGGCCATCCGTAGGGGGACGAAGTCAAAGCGCCACGAGACGTCGCCCTTCTCTCACGGTGCTTTAGTCGACGATGGAGCTATGAGATTTACCGTCATAAATCTCGCTCCCACTCATTATTTTCAATTTAATTCAACCTCACATCCGTAGTGCCGCTGTAGGGTTGGTCAAAACGAATGACGGTTGAACCGAGACCATCTCGAACATTTATTAAGTTATTTTATTATTTATTTAGGACTTATTTCAGCTGAATTTCAACCATTGAAATTTAAATACATCATATGTACTTGTAACCATTAAGAAAATCAAAAATTTAAAATCCACCTGTCACCATTGTAATAACTTTTATCAATACAGTAACAGTAAACATTTTCGTTCTCTTTTGTTTTTTAAATCTGAAATCTATTTGTAACAATTACAAATTTAAAATTACCATTTTCTAACAACTTAGAAAGTAAATTTTAAAAGGTCCTTATTTAATCTTGTATCATTTCTCTAGCCATTAGAAAAATCACGTTATTAATTATTTAATCGATATAGATTAATTGGATTAATCCCTAAATTTCAACATTTGAAATTTTATTAATCCTTTGGCAACATTTACCATAAATTTAAACTTCTAAAATTTTATAAAAAAAAAATTATATAGCCTAAATAATAAAATATTTAACCTTAATTTAACTTTTAAATCATACTTGTATCATATACGTAATTTATGAATTTTATAACATAGAAAAACCTAACGGAAGCCATAACCGTCAAAACCGACAACTTTTGTCATGACAGTCAAAATTCCGATAATTTTCCATCAAAAATTCATTTGTGGGATCTAACATACAAATATCTATATGTATGATATGCAAAGAGTGGGTTCTAATTATGCATGACAATATATCACATATAATCCTATCAAACATCTAGCACGTGACTAAATAAATAAGTAATCACGCACATAAAATGAAATATGAGATGGACTGGATTGGTGCCCCGACGTAATCTATTAAATCAAATTTCCTATACCCAACAATTGGGTTAAAAAACAATTTTCTAATAAAATTTAACTAAACATACGCTTAATACATGCGACATCTGCTTTAACGACAAATTCGTCTGACCGCTCCCAACGGTTTAAGTCTTCGCTCGTTCTTTGTTGTGGCAATTGGTTCGAATATATTCTGCATTTGGATTGGTGACGTCGGAAGTCATTTAGTGAAAACACAAGGGTATAGTTGCCGATTAGCCACGTTTGTCTTTGAGGGGGGTATATGTATTAGGTCAAGTTAACATTTTGGGGGTGAAAGTTTTTGCTATTGTATGTTAAACCCTAAATTTCTCCTTCTTTCAATGAAAATTTCTCTTGTTTGTCTCTGTTAATTCTTCCATTTCTTCTTCGATACTTGTTGGATCCTGACAGACGATCTTCAACTTTTTAGAATAATAGCACCGCATTTTTATTTATTTAACTAATCCCATTACGATTACAATGAAAGAAAAACTACACCCTTTTTCTATTTACATCTTTCTAGGAAATAAATAAAACGGGGAAACCGCCAAAGCCTACAATCCATCTCATATACGAATAGAAAACAATAAAGATCAAATCATTAAGTATCTAAACATTCAAAGATCAAATCTTTAAACAAAAACCCTAATCCCACTCTTTATCAAATTTAATTCATCACAACTTTTTCGTATCTTGGCCTACCTGGCTCTGATGCCACATGTTGGAAATCTAGATCTGGATTGGATCATCAAAGATTCAATCTTATTGAATCACGCAGCGGAATCGGATTCATAATCCGTCAAATACGAAAAACGTTCATTATGAATTAAATTTAATTATTCTACTATGCAAAAGAATAATAGAAATCGTTACCAATCTTGAAGAACTATGTAGATGCCAAGATCTTCCAGATTGTAACTGTCACGAAGACGGGTGGACGTCTAAATCTCCGTTCTTGAATTGCTTGAATATGCATCTAAGAAGAAAAAAACTAAATTTTTCTCTTAATTTTGGAGTTGATGAAAAAATTAATTTTTCTCTCCTAATTTTGTGATATGCGAGTAATGCCAGAGGGAAAACCACGTAGGTTTTTTTTTGTTGTGTTATTGGAGATGGCCAACTCTTCTAATTTATATTGTAAATATTAGGTCAAACCTAATTTGAATATAATTAAGGGTTGATCTCAAATCAATTTTCTCTTCCTTAAAATAAAACTAATTACTAATTATCTCTTTTATTATTTATCAAATAAATAATAAAAAATAATAAATAATTATCTCATTTTATTATTTATCAAATAAATAATAATTCACACACAACCCTAGTTGGAAAACAATTTTCCAATTAGTCAGCACACTATATGCGCACACAATCACTGGTAGTATAGAAAACTATATTTTCTATTTTAATACTTTATTTATCAAATAAATAATCAAAGCATATTCTATTAAATAGAAAACTATTTTCTATCTAATCAGACAATTAAAATAAAACTGATTTCAACTCGTATGACGGGAGCCAATCTGGATACAATGGACCTATGACCAAAGCTCCAATAAATCGAATAACTGATCAAACTCTTCAATCACATTATTCTCTTTATTAATCATGATATTATGCCACCATAAATTCAGGACTGCACTCTTTCAATAATAGAATTACTTACTCTGATATATACATAAATAAATAGATACCGAGTGTCCACTGATATAATCATTACCTATGGATAACCCTCCATAGATGATTAGGATATGAAGCCATTCATTTTCCGTTTAACTCCTTCATAACATCTTCTCCTCGACTACCATTAACTCACTAGTGATCGATATTTATAATCTAAGATCATAAATTCGACCGATCGATCAGTTCCATAATTAACAAACGAGGGAACCGTCTTTCTGCTTCCCACATGAAGGAATGGACTCCGTCTTTGTGACTTACATACCCGGCTACCTATTCCTGAAATAGGCATGAGTCTATAATCACATCAGGATTAAGATTAATCCATAAATGGTCATCTTGTGATTTAATAAGATTCTCTCATCACGGAATTATCATGAGATCGTCATATTAAATCGGTCCAAGTCCTACATGATCAAATCATATATAAGTGTTGCCACTAAGATGTCCAACATCGACGGCCCGGATCAGGCAGTCACACATGAAGTGTTTTGGGGCACTAATGGTGTGTTAATTGAAAGATCCCGAACTTCAATTAATTTTACCACGGACTTAACATGTAAAGAGTATCATCATAAACTCAATCCTCTAGTAGATAACTCTTATGCACTGAGTATTATGGTCACATTATAAACTCTTTGGATTTTCTGTGATGTACATTTAAATATATATTAATATATAGATAAAAAGATTAATAACAAATGTCATCTTATTTAATTAAAAACAATACAATATTGATTTTCGGACACCATTTCTAACGGTTGTCACATGCCTTCAAATATTCTTCGTGCATTTATATCAAAAAAGAAAAAAAAGAGATGTTCTTGCATTAATATAAAAAGCTAAAAGAGAAGAAATAAAACTAGTATCTACACTAAAATGAACAATATCATGTATATAGCTAGTATATTTGACAGAACAATGAACAATATTTTGAAATTTGATAAGAAAAGTGATGTGATCCGTCCCGAGACATTTTATTTGTTTTGTTTATTTTAGTTTTCGGTGTTTTAATGAATAAAACGAGCTTTAGGCCCGTGTCAAAAGTTGCATATATGTTAGATATTGCAGTAGGGTGTTTATTTTTAGCAAATAATAGCCGTTTGGGCTTATTAGGGTGAGAGTTAGGAAGAAATACTACTAGTCAAATAATATAAATAAAGCTGACCATCCAGGTTCTATCATTGGATTAACTTCAAAATAATCATAATCGTTTGATGTATTTGATACACCATAACTTATTATGTGCCTTCAAAAGATTTTTTTCCTGTGGAATAGAATAGGCTATCGGACATCTCAAATTCATGGAAAATTCATGTCCTTTAAATAAAAACATGAAACATTCATCTCCCAATTTCGTCTTCTTCATCGACAAACATTTCATTCTCAAATTCCCAATTTTTTCTGCAAATCATTTATATTCCTCCACCAAAGTCGATCATTCTCCCTCGTCTTCCCAATTCAGCGTGTTTAAACAAGATGCCTACTGTGTTTATGTTCTGATACCCTATGCAATTACACGAGTTAGTGTCAACAAGTGCTTTGATTCAATTACGCAACTAATGTTCTTGTAGAAAAAAAAAATACACCTCGCTAGAGGATGATTTCCGATCAATGAAATATTGATTGCAGTAAACAATGAATCGCTTAACTTGTAAATTGTAATTGAATTTGTTTGCCTTTTTTTTTTTTTTTTTTCCTCCGGATGAAGATGTTGGTGGACTTGCCTTTTCGTTTTTTTTTCTTCTTCTTAAGAGGAAAAAGTGATGAATCTTTATAGGTTTAACAGGCACATAGTTATTAAAAATGATCTAACGGATATAATGATTTATGTATTTTTAACGGTGTAGATTAAAAACTGGACCGTACTTCAACTGGACCGTAGCCGCTCTCGAGTTAGGATTGTTACAAAATAAAGTGGAGAAAATTACTATGTAATTTATCCCACATTGCTTAGGAGTTGGTTAGTCATTTATTTTGTAGCCTATATAAAGGCATTCCTTGTAATTTTATAGGAATAATCAATGATGAATCTATAATCAATGATGAATCTTTATAATGAAATTGAGAGTTTTCTCTTCTTCCTTGGTCTGTGATTGATCAAGAACATCACTTGCGAGTGAGTGATCAAGAACATCACTTGCGAGTGAGTGATCTCTTTGTCGTAGAGATTGCACCTCTTTCAAGAGCTTATCAGCGTTCTTGAGCAAAGCGTTGAGTTGTTCTTGGCCCTCTTCCTAGATCACGCTCGCTTAGGTTAGGGTTTCCGCTCTTATTGATCCTTTCGTCGATCTCCGGGAACGTATCGCATCGGTTGGTAGCGAGCTCGCGAGTGAGTGATCTCTTTGTCGTAGAGATTGCACTCTTTCAAGAGCTTATCGGCGCTTCTTGAGCAAAGCATTGAGTTGTTCTTGGCCCTCTTCCTAGAAGCTGCGCTCGCTTAGGTTAGGGTTCCCGCTCTTATTGATCCTTTCGTCGATCTCCTGGATCGTATCGCGTCATTAGTAGCGAAATTTCGACGAACGTATCAAATATCCTAGATGTTTCTTGTTTAATTCGAAAATCAAAAAATAAAAAAATTCAGCTTTCATCGTGTTCTTGCATCGTTCCATTGTCAAAAAAAAAAAAAAAATTGATTCTTTGCTTCCTTTTCTTGCGTATTCCTCGTTAACAAAAAAAAAAACCAAATCTTGCCGTCTATTTTTTTTCTCAGCTTTGTTGGCCTTTTGCGTTGATCATCAAAAAAAAAAAAAAAAATCAATTCTTGCATCAGCCGCACCGAATTGATCGAAGATATAAGTTGCTTTATAATATTGCACCTTCAAAGTCTCAAATTGCCTGCTAAGTCGATAATATTTTTGCATCAGCCGTCTTATTTTGCATCAGCCGTCTTTTGTTTTTTTTTCCAACGATTGACTAGCCCTTATCCGTTCCAATCTTATGTTTACCATATTGCCCTTAATTGTGTTTGGAGAAAAATAAAAGGTCGTTGAATAGCCTATTTTACCCCTATCATTATTGTTTTTGCAATTTTCGGCCCCCACCCCTATTTTATTAATTTGGGGCGACTTTTAGAGAGAAAAAGGAGTCAAAAACAGCCTCTGTCACACCCTCGGTGTGACACTTTCTGATTTTCGACCAAAAAAAACAAAAAACAAAAAAAATTCCGATTCGTTTCTCTTGCATTGTCAAACTATTCTTGTACTAGTACTCCCTTCTATAACCATTTTCCTTTCTTCCAAACACTCTTTTTCCATCCTTATCCTAGTGGTCACATCTAGGTAGTAGGTCTTAGGTTCACTTGTCGGTTGCTCGTATTCTGATTTGCTCAACAAAGGGTGCTCCTACTACTCAGAGAACGAGGGTGAGTGACAAACACGAGTGATTGTGAGATAAAATGGTGAGACATGGGGATGATGAGCCTGTGACGGATGGTCGTTTTAAGATATTGTCCGACAACTTGACTAGAGAGATAACCGACCGCGTAGATCAGAGAATGGCTAGAATTGAACACACCGTGAAGGGCTTGGCCGCACTACCACAAGCCCTGGCCGAATTGACAGCCAGGATGAATGAAATGATGAGAGGGAATGGTGGTAATGGTGGCAATAGGAATGGTGGTAACGGTGTCAATAATAATATGAGGCAAGTTAAGATGAAGTTGCCGTCTTTTTCGGGTTCAGTGGATGCGGATGCTTACTTTAAGTGGGAATCAAAGATGGAACAGATTTTTGAATGTAATAACTACTCTGACGAGAAGAAGTTCAAGTTAGCTCAACTAGAATCATATATAAGTGCTGCCACTAATATGTCCAACATCGACGGCCCGGATCAGGCAGTCACACATGAAGTGTTTTGGGGCACTAATGGTGTGTTAATTGAAAGATCCCGAACTTCAATTAATTTTACCACGGACTTAACATTTAAAGAATAATCATCATAAACTCAATACTCTAAGTAGATAACTCTTATGCATCGAGTATTATTATGGTACATTATAAACTCTTTGGATTTTCTGTGATGTACATTTAAATATATATTAATATATAGATATAGATAAAAAGATTAATAACAAATATCATCTTATTTAATTAAAAACAATACAATATTGCTTTTCGGACACCATGTCTAACGGTTGTCACATGCCTTTAAATATTCTTCGTGCATTTATATCAACAACAAAAAAAAGATAAAAAAAGAGAGATGTTCTTGCATTAATATAAAAAGCTAAAAGAGAAGAAATAAACTAGTATCTACACTAAAATGAACAATATCATGTATATAGATAGTATATTTGACAGAACAATGAACAATATCTTGAAATTTGATAAGAAAAGGTAGAGAACGAAAGTGACCATATTTTTATTTTTTTTTCGAAAGTGACCATATTGCGTTTTGAAAATTTGATAAGAAAAGGTAGAGAACGAAAGTGACCATATTGCGTTTAATATTCCCATCATTTTGGGATTTTTAATTGGGAAAGAAGAACAGATGCTTCTGTATCAAGGTACTTATCTTAGTGGTCGTCACTAAAGTCTACCCGAGCTTCCGTGTGGGGAAATCCGGGTTCGATCCCCATCCCGTAGTTATTAGGCCTTTCCTTTTCCGACAAAAAAGAAAAAAAATAAAAGGAAAAAAAGAAAAAAAGAACAGATGCTTCTTGTCGTATTCCTCTTGCCGGTTGACCACAAATTCTTCAACGAATATATCACGATCAACCCATGTATGTCTGATAGCCACACAATTTCTCAAAAAACAAACAATTTAATAATTAACTTAAAAAACTTAAACGTCTTTTGTAGAGAGCACTTATTTTTTAGGCTTGCTAGCTGTATCAAATATGCAGACGAGTATATATGGATTCTCTCAATTACTTGATGGAGTATTTTCTCAAGTAGGAGTGATCTAACCATACACCTAAAATGTGAAAATCATCTAACCGTCTATTTATTTTTTCAAAACTACGTCATTTTGGTGTTAATGTGTAAAAACCAATGCAGTTTACCCTTAATTACTTGAGAAGAAAAAAAATGTAATGACAGTAAGACTTAATTTGCTTGCTCAAGTAACCTCTTACAAACAGATTATTTATTTACCGTCGCACTTATAGCATCATAAACTAAATATAAAGATTTCAGAGATTCACAGAGACATACTCAGGGATTCAGTATAAAGATTTATAGGAATTTTTTCAGAGATTCAGTATCAAAGCTCTGAAATTTTTTTACATACTCCATGTCGATGATATGCTTCTACAAAGTAGCCTACAAAAATAACTTTCCAACTTTTGGCTAAGATCAAGTGTACTTATATCTTTTCTTATCAGTCTAATAATATATGATATGTAGGTCACTGACTCACACTATCTTTTCTTATCGGTCTAATATCTGATATGTTAGCCGTTGACCCACACGATGTTAACTTTGATTTCAAGGGTGAGGCCCCCAGTTGTGGTAGCTTGCTACCTGGATCCTTAAGTGTCATCTAGGCGTTGGGCTATAGCGCAGGCGTGGCACAATCCAAAAAAAAAAAGGAGTAGGCTATAAAGATTCACAGAGACATACATGAAAGCAACCATTGAAGGTGCCATTTCTTAGCACATCAGGGAGGCAGCAGCAGTTATTGGCAGCAATGTGTGTAAAGTTAACAATAATGTGATAATTCAATGATAAAGGTTTTCTTAATTTATTAAGGAGTTCAAAGTTCAAATAATATGACAACTACCTATTTATCAGTGTCTACAATGTAAGTCCACATATGGTTAGCACGTTTCAGTCTTTCACACCTGAGTAAATACTTTTTACGGTTTTACTAGCCAGTGTAGTAAAGAAAGACATGAAATTGCTAAAAACAACACCGTTTTGCTCTCACCTCTTTCTTCTTCAATGCATCGGGCAGCCACAAATCGAACTCGATTGGATGGGAAATTGAATCCAAGAGTTTGGAATCTTATATGTGGAAGAAGCTCATGAAACAAAAAGACTACCTCCTTTCGGTATGATGTTTGGATTCCTAGGAGGCACTTCTAGGTGTAGAGTGTCACGGTGCCAGAATGAATAAAAAGCTAAAAGTGGGTACCAGATGCAAAAGTTCCTGATCTGATAAACGGAAAATTTATCCTGCGACTTTCCTCTTGGAATCTATCTACGCTGGCAAAGATCTGGGCACACAATTTCCACACACGGAAAGATCACAGTATTCCACCTCGTGAAATCTGTGTGGTTGAGATCCTTAGCACGTATGCGCAGCGATCTCTACTGGTGAAATTCCTACAGTAGAACGACCCCTGATAAACATGGGAAAATGGAATTCACCTAAAAGTGTGCTTTATATTGTAAGCTTCCGGATTTTTTTTATAGTAATTTTAAGAGATGCATTTCTAGCAAAGCAGACTCTATCCAATTTCAAAGTTTTTGAAAGATGAATGTACCATTAGCAAGAAAAAGGTTGTTATGGGTCTACATGCCGAAAACAAGAATTATTTCGTAATGCTCCAAAGCAGATGAGAAAAAGAGAATAAATAAATGCTTAGAGGACACTCAACTGTTTGAGACAATACACTGCCTGCGGGAAGTTTTTGTGTAGTGTGTACTCACGCATGGGATCACGCCACAAGACACTACACATCACACGATTTCATTCTGTGACTTAAATCTGTGCTGGTTCGATCGTTTACCATTCACATCACCAAAATCTCTACACCACACAAGTATTTCCCACTGCCCACTTCTATCGTGCGCAGACACAAAGGAATTATTTCAGAAGACAGGAGAAAATTGACAACTTCAGTGCCATCAAGCTACAAGAACAAAAAGGAAAATTATGCTACAGCATTTCCAAATCAGAGATTCTATGAAGCAAAAAGGCTACACATTAAGCAGTCATTCACCCAAAAGAAATCATTTTTAATAGTCCACAGCTCTTACACCTATTTTGTTTTGAAGTCGCATTAGAATTTGATTCCTCCCCCCTCACACTATTTAGTTCAGGAAAAGGTCAACTGCTACTCTTAAAGAAAGAAAAAGTAATACATCTAAGTTCAATCTCGCATTGCTAGATGCAACTAAACAAATGCAGTTTCCTTTCACACCACTAACAAAACTGGTTACTATTCTTAAATGGTTAAACCCTAATCATGAGGGTCCCCATTCCCCTTGTCTCACTGGATGAGTGGAGAATGTTAATCGAGATCACCATGGCTCGATCGTTGGGTTTGTCTTTATTACGAAAGAGAATAATTCGACCCGCTTGGGAATCGAACCTCTAACCTCCTAAGAAAGCCGCACCACGCACCTGCCTCTCGCTAACCTACATTATTCTTTATTCTCCATTACGAAGTCAATTTCCCATCAAAATCATACCTCCTTCACTAACACCTGCAGAATCTTCTGTAATGATTCTAAAAGTGGACAAGAAAAACTGGGGTGACATTCCCATGGTTTCTAGAATTCAAAAACAATTCTTAATTTAACAAGTAATTGAAAGACTCAGAACGGAACTGAAAAGTCTAACCATCTAAATTACGAACGAGGAAATACTAATTTTCTTCAAAATTATCTCAAGAAAAGAAAAGGACACATGCAGTTGTTCAATAGGCAATGGGCCGTGCTGAATGTCATCAATTTCTTCTTGTTGCTGTTGGGCTGCTTTCTGGTTTCTCTGCTGCCGCTCTATGGCCACATCTACGTTAAAGGGTTGCAGATTTTAGGAGGGGTGAAGAGCAGTAGAGAGCTAGGAGAAGAATGCGGTGAAGGGGACGGTGTGTTTGGTGGAGCAGGTGAAGACTTTTGCGGTAGAAAAAGGAAAAAGGGGCGTGATAGAAATGGGCAGATGAACTAAAGGCCATTTAAATTTGTTTGGGCTGGGCCAAGGAAATGAACATTAAAAAAAACAGAGCCAATGAAAAAAAAATAAGTGTCACCAAATTTATTTAGGACATGTGGAGGGAAGGGGTTAAACCCTTCCTTCTTCTAAAGTAGTTAGATATATATATATATATATATATATATATATGTGTGTGTGTGTGTGTGTGTGTGTGTGTGTGTGTGTGTGTGTGTTTGTGTGTGTGTCCTATACCGAATACCGAGTCATTATCCGGAAATGAGACGTTCGGCATGTGAGATATAGAAAAAATCATAAATATCATGTAAGTTTTGTGTGATTTGAGAGTAACTAATGATTCGTGTGGGAGGAAACAAAAGATAGACCCTCAAGATCTTTCAAAACATCCAACAACCATAGAACAACTGTTGTCAAACTAAATCATAAATAACTGAAAATGAATACTATTATCCATTACAACTAGCACAACCTTAAAGAAAAATAAAACATAAACAACTTCATAGCTCCACTCCTAAACTAGCACTCCAAGTTCATTGTCAAACTCATCATGTACATGCAACTTTCTTATTCCAAATAAATAAGTAAACTCATACATAAGCTCAGCAAGATGAAAGAAAATGAAAAGAGATATGACGAGTGTTGAAGTAACCCTCGCCACATGTCATCTCCTAATTGATCGAACAATAAATGAAGACAGATAAACTGCAACATTATGGGCCAGAAGACCCACTTTATGCCTAAGGGCAGACTTAAACTCCAGGTGGGAGGTCTTACCCGTTCTTTCGAACAGCACCACCGCAGGTCGGCTATGCTGTTGGGGAGCTCGGTTCTACTTAGTACGGGCCGAGTCGGTCTGGAGAGGCTCGACGCAGGTCGGCCGGAGCCTCACTTATCTGATATAACCCACGTGCTTATAATAAAGGATAATTATGGGAAGTTCCTAAGGATCCTTCTCCCATTAGGATTCTGATCCTATTATTTAAATATATCCGTGTTTATCTCCTAAAATCATAGGATTTGATAACGCTCTAAATGGTACCAATAATTATACCTATATTCACCCCGAATTATGCTCAAGAGATGATAGATAGGGTCGTTATTGCTTAGAATATATGTTAAATGCTATATGAGTGTTTCCAGGATCGTAATTCTGTATCTCTGCTATTTTACCGATGTTTTGGTACTGTTTTGTCTCATTTTGCGTATTTTATAGGATGTGCCGAAACTGGAGCATTGGAGAATGGATCTGGACCAAAAGGAATGCATTGGGTTGAGTGATTGAAGTCCAAGAAGAAGCCTGCTGAAGAAAAAGAAGAATAGAAGGCCCGGTAACCCAAGGGTTAGACCCGGTAAACCGGTGACTTATTCAACACGAAATTTATTCTGCCACATTGTCTAAGTCGGTTAGGGTTTTAGAGAGTCTTAAGTCGGTCATTGTATCTATATAAGGCTGCAATTACAGATTATTGAATAAGTTTTAATAAGAATTTCATATCTTATCAAATACAATATATATTATTATGCAATAAAGTTTTCTTGAGCTTTGGAGAGTTGTTTTTGGTTTCCTCCCTTCTTCCATAATCTCTAGCTTGAATAGATCGAACTAGATCTCCATTGTTGAAGGTATGAAGCTTTGAACGTTCCTTTTTGTCTTCAATATTGTAGATCTGTTCATATTTATATGTTTTAGTTAATTTGCATGTTTAACAACCCCATAATTTACTTATTTTAATCGTACTGAGCAATGTAGATCTAGAAATTAGGAAAAGCCGCCCCCGGTAAACCGGCGGTCTATACCGGTTTACCGAGGCATATTTTAGAAAACCTAAATCGGGATTCACTACAATTTCGTTGATCGGCAAGAATAATTAAAACGAGTAATAGGTCCGCCAATCTAGTATTCGTAATTAAGTAAATTAACAGGAAGGACCGCAAGTGAAGTGTTAATTAGGACATAGTCTTGATGGACCCTGTGAACGCGTCTTTGGTCAATGTCGATAAATTTGTCTAGCGGGTTAAGCGGTATGAGGTAACGCCAATATCGCAGCTTCTAGTTCTTTATGCGTATGGGCTATTATGGACCAATTAAGGAGGGTAGCTTGAGTATAGATTATCTCACGCCATTGTCGGAGTAGATAGGAGTAGGAATTGCACCCGTAGCTGATAAATATGATAATAATCGTTAAAAGCTCGCGATTAATCTAAGAAATTATGTGGGAAGTAAACATAACGATTAACTAATCCAAGTTAGTAGATCGGTGAGGAGAGGGAGAGAATACCATGTTTGTTTTCTTTCATTTATTGTTGGTTAATGACCGCCTCTATGTTGCTTCTTAATTATGTTAGAATCGTTTATACTTATAAGTTGCATTGTCTCTGTGGGATCGACTTTGACTTTCATTTACTATACTGCGATGTACCTAGTATTCTTGCTAGTAATATCGACGTTAGTGACTTACACGCGATCAAGATTTTTGGCGCCGTTGCCGGGGATAATGGCCAATTTTTAATATAAACATTTTAATTCTAATTAGGAAGTCGTTTTTTCTTTTATATTATTTTATTTTGAGCTTGAGTCGTTCTGTATCAAACCTGCACATGTTAAACTGCCAGAAAGAGAAAATTCAGGGCCGGTTTCCCGAAGGTCACCTCCGAGTTACCGACGCATGAAAAATCAATTTATGGACAGTTCCAGTTATTCTGTGTTATTCCCTGTTGATTTTAGTTAGTAGGTCCGCAACAGTTGGGATCACACCCAGCTGAAGCGGAAGTTGCTAATTTTTGTCTTTTTGCAGGTTGTTCAGAACACTTCAGAAATTCAATTGATTCAGAGTTGACAAAGCACACACAAGTCAAACAATATGCCTAGAACAATCTTGAACATCACACCGATTTCCATGTATCCTGGATCTGAAGCACGAGAGCATTATGAAGGGATAAAGCAACAGTTGGAAAAAGAGTAGAAAGCAATCAAGCAAGAGCCTGAAGATGACCTGAAGGAGTATAGCACGTATCGTCTGGGTGAGTTTCCCTGTGAATTAATTGATATATCATCTTCGGATTACGATTCCGACGATCCTGAAGAGGATCCTGACACGATGTTTTCGAGCCTGAGGATTACCTGCACTCGCACACGTGGGTGAAGTTAGGAGACCCTGCACGTTCGGACTCCGATTTACATTAATGGAATATCCGTAGGATTAGGTCTCTACGACTCGCTCGAAAGCAATATTCTACCTTTTTCCTCTCATCAAAGATCAAACTTCCGGTCGTAATGAATCAAACCAGGACCATGACCTTCGTAGATAGAATCAGAGACATGCCTGCTGGTCTGCTTAGGAAGTGTACAATTAAGGCAGGAGGATTCACGTATCCTATTGATTTTACGGTCATAGATGTACCTGAGGACCCGAGTGCCCCAGTCCTGTTAGGGAGACCTTTCTTAGAGATCAGTAGGGTGGTTATGGATTTTGATAAAGGGGAGATTACTCTAAGATTGAATAATGATGCTGTATCTTTTAGGATTTTAGAACCCCTAGAGAACCGACCGGAGAGTTGTAAGATGACGTATGCTTGAGGAAGGTGGAGATCTTGGAAATCGAAGGGCATAACATAGAGAGGTTGTCATAGAAACCGTTGAGCAAGAGTTTATGAGATTAATGCTGAGAGAGAAAGAAGAAAAGGACCACTACAAGATGCTCACGGAAGCTAGTCCTTCCGTGTTGCGTAGTGAAAAAATCGAGCTAAAAGTGGAAAACGTGGAGTCCTTGGGTTCAAAGTCTAATTCTCAATGCAGAGGCAGACCTAGCACACAAGCTAAAAGGGAAAGTGCTGGGAAGAGAGCTCAAAAAGGTTCTTTGAAAGTGAAAACCTCTGGAGCGAATGTTTGGCGAGTTAAAGCTCGTCAGGTTGATCTCTCAGGATGTCGGATGTCGACACAAGAGTAGAAGATCGGGCCGGAGTCCTTTGACCCCCGGAGATTATTGCACCAGACACAGGTTTTTTCGACCTAATACCGCCTATCTCCTGAATCTTCTTGGGGTCCACCTTCTTAGGGTCAGGCATTTTACCCACCGCCTCCAACTTTGAGAAGAATTCCACTGTAAACAGAGAAGAAATCGACATCAATACACAGTCAAGACAGAAGCAGGTATAGAAAAAGAAAAAATACAAAAGTGTAGCAGCTCGACAGAGTAAATAAAAACCTACACAAAACTCGAACGTCCTCGTTGAGTTCCAGATAAGCACCCGGACCCGCTGTCTCGATGTCAGCGAAGGGGTATAGAGAATGTAAGTTTCGAGTTGCGACATCGGGGTTAACTCTCTCGAGAAATCCTACACTCGCGGGGGCATCGAGTCCACTGTGCGTGCCATTTCTGAGGCCTCTTGTACCAGGTATGGATGTCGATATCTTCTAACCCGTGTCGGATGAAGAAAAAATGAGGCTTCCACTCGCCCTGAGACGAGGGTCACTCTCCTCACAAACTCTGAGACCAGGGGACGCCTCTGGAAAGTGTACCATACCGCATCTTGTAAACCTTGGATCGAATAGTATTGTCGGAATAGACGAACTGTGAATTCGACCTTGGCTATCCGACACGCCAATACGAAACCCATAACGCTCCTAATTCCGATTGGAGCGAGGTGAGTGATGCAGATCTGGTAGTGTCGGAGGACCTCTATGAGGGACGGGTCGAAGGGAAACCTTAATCCCTCTTTCAATTGCGCCTCGTATATGGCACGAAACCGGGGGTCACAGCGTCATCGAAATCGACCGTTTGACACTTTGATGTTTCCAGAAGAGTATGGGATGCCGTATCTTAGACAGACGGCTTTGGCTTTTTCCTGAGTTAGGTTGGATATACAACCATAAGGTCCTTGGCCCTTCATCCTGGTTTGGCGTTTGGTAACAGCAGGTCGGGAAGTCGATTCTTCTTCTCCTCCCTCTTCTTCTTCTCCGGCCACTCTTTCACCAGAAGCAAGCGGTTGCCCAGAAATCGTTCTCTCCGTCGATTCTTCTTCCAGTACAACAATTTCCTCTCTATTTTGAGAATCGCTCTCACTCCTAGACATGGAATTGAGAAAAGGCAAAGAAATAAAAAGCAAAGGAAGAATTTGAGTCAGATTAGGGCTTACTTGAGATTTTCGGATAAAGCGGAGAGTTGGGATAACAAATGAGAGTCTTCGGTGTCTTGAACTCCTTTTATGCTTCACAATCTTCCAAATGATTTGAAAGGGCAGGATTTAGGGGCAGTTATAGAGTTTGAAACACGGTAATCAAGGATAGTGGACCAATAAAGACGCTTCGTTTCATGCACCCATTAATGCTGAGACGGAGTGACGTCACCCTACGACAGCCTATGTCGATTTAGAGGACAACTGTATTCCCACCTAAAGAAGGCCACGTATCGAGGAGATAATTCAAATTTTCAGATCCGACTTCAGCATACGAGATAGGCTTCTCTCCGATCTGGGGGGCTTATGACTATACGGGATTTCACCCCTCCACGTGGAATTATCTAATTAGTCCAGTTGGTATGTGGGGAAGTCCAAGTCTTTTATCCATATCGGGTCGAATACTAGACGTGCTAATAATTACCACGGCAGCCAGCAGATCTTGCAAGTGTCCCATCTCGAACACCCATGTCGGTGTTATACGAGTCGAGGCCAGAGTTCCAGCCCAAATTCCTAAGCCCAATATCCAGAGGGTTACTTGAGCAAGGGGCAAGGCCCAGTAAGGGTTATTTATGTCAATAGACCAAACCGACTTAAGTTTAGGGCAGAAGAAGGGCTTATGCCTATAAATACACTAATCCAGGAACTACGTAAGGCTTGATTCCTGGACATTACACAGGATACGTAGGCAATCCAAGATACATTCTTGGACTTAGCCATAAAACACCAAAAACATCATCTTTACTACAGTTTGAGCGGTGCATATTCTTCTTGACTCACCCTTAGATTACACGTGGCCCTGTTAAACCGGTGGTGCATTATTCAGCACCATCACCGAGCATTACAACATTTCAAAACAAAATAATCGACTTTAACAGTAGTATTGTGTCACAGTAAATCGAGTTTTCACGAATCATACCGTGCAAATACTCCAAGCTTCCACCAAAAGCTGAGCTCACCTGACTTTGAATCCAACATTCCATTATGCAAATTAACCATTAATACAGTAGCACAAGAGGAAGAAATCGTCTTTATAGATTCAAGCTCAACTTGTAAGCAAAAACTAAACCTAAAAAAGGAATGAAAAGAGTGTGGATCAGTACTATTCAATTCTGTACCACACCCACCGGATTCTGCAAGCAACCAAGCCTTATTATGCTCCAAATTACACACAACTGGTTGACTGATTGAAATCCTGCACTGAAGCAAGCGTCGTACTTCGTTGCCTGAGTTGAATGACATTCTCGCCGTCTTTGTCAACCACCAACCTCGGGAAAACCGTACACCACAAAAACCCTATTTTCTTCTCCGGTTTTGATTTTCCATTTATTCCTTGTCAATTATTTACTTTCCATGTTTATCAAATACTTCATTTTTTAAAATGAGCTGTGAGAAATAAGAAAAAAATTATATAGGACCAACGACACGTGATGGACAGAGGCATACCCGATGTGGCCACTTGATAGCAAATGCTCTTGGCTCTAAATAGACAGAGGATAAATAGAAAAAAACGATGATTTTCTCACGATATGAGTAAAAAAATGAATATGTAAATAATCGGAATGACATATTTACCCCTAAAAAAACAATAAATAGATTTTAAAAAAATAAATAAATAAACGTATTTACTTATGCAGCCGCACTATATATAAGAGGACCCCCACCGTTCACCGCTTCGAGTGTATCGTTTCATCTTCTCCAACTTCGATCACTGATTTAGTTTTATCGATTCGTTACACTAGAGACTATGGGAAACCCTAAAGTATTTTTTGACATGACCGTCGGCGGTAAACCGGCTGGCAGGATCGTAATGGAGTTGTACGCTGACAAGGTCCCAAAGACCGCCGAGAACTTCCGTGCTCTGTGCACCGGCGAGAAGGGCGTGGGAAAGAGCGGAAAACCTCTGCACTACAAGGGATCGACCTTCCACCGCGTGATCCCTCAATTCATGTGCCAAGGCGGCGACTTCACTCGCGGAGACGGCACCGGCGGTGAGTCGATCTATGGAGCTAAATTCGCTGACGAAAACTTCGTTTTGAAGCATACCGGGCCAGGGATCCTGTCCATGGCTAATGCTGGGCCCAACACAAACGGATCCCAGTTCTTTATCTGCACTGAGAAGACCTCGTGGCTTGATGGGAAGCACTGCGTGTTTGGGCAAGTGGTTGATGGTTTGGATGTGGTGAGGGCTATTGAGAAGGTGGGATCCCAGGCTGGAAAGACCAAAGTACCCGTTGTTGTTGCTGATTGCGGCCAGCTTTCTTAGAGATCTGGGTTTTTTCCGGCGGGAGTATTCGATCTCTTTTTTTTTATTTTAATTTCTATGTTGTGGGACTAAGATCCCTAGTTGGGGCTTTTGTTTTTGTGTCTAATAATTGCTTTGCTGGTCGTGGGCTGTTTCTGTTTTAGTTTCTAAGTATGAAATAATGATTGGAGTTTTTGTGATGTTTATTATGGACAAGTAATTTAGTCTGAATACTCTCTTTGTGAATCTTTCTATGGTATTGTCTTATAAAATCATCTTGTTTCGGTGCTTCAGTTTTGCTTTGAAATTCGTTGATCGTGATATATTCATTCATTATGAATTTTATTTCGAAGCAAACATCATATTCGTTGTTGTTGTTGTTGTTGTATTTACATGTCTGGTTTTTGCTCCCAAGTTTGAATAATCAACCTGAAGGTGGTGAATTATTCGTTAGGTTTTGTTCATTCCGGCAAAATTGAGAAGCTCGGGATTGAATTCTTTTTCCTCCTTTCGTGTTCGTCCCACCTGTTTTTTTTTTTTTTTTTTTTGGGCCTAATTTTGAACATATTTTAGCCACACCTGGTTTTCCTGCTGAAATGTTGGAGCATATTTTAGCTCTCTTTTGTTCCTGGGATGTCTAGCTTTATATGGTTTCCAATGATTTTCCTGTGTGTTTCTATGGAAGATTTCTGAATACCCTTGTCGTTTTGGGGGGATAAATCTGCTCTATTCCGTCCCTAGTGCGCACAGGGACAAAAAAAAAATCATTTTGTGGCTTTGTTAAAGCCTAGAAACACAATACCTTCTCTTTCAGTTGATCTGATTATTCTACTGTTAAGAGGCAACCAAAGACAAATTGGGATCGGCTGTAAAGGCCCATGGTGTGTGGTGTTGTGAAGTAAAACGGCGTCGTTTCGACTCAAAACGATGCCCTTTTGCTGTGTTGTTTTTTTTTCTTTCTAAAGCTCGGGACCAAAACGGCGTCGTTTGGATTCGAAACGACGCCGTTTTGACATCACAGCAGTCCTTGTTGTGTAATACACACAGCAGAGGATCCGGACTCACCAAAGACGAAGAAGAAGTCATGTAGAATCCAAATAATTTGAAAGAAGAGCAATTAGAGTTGGGAGTGATACCCATGGAGATTTTGGTTTCTTCATTGGGGGCTTGAAACTAAATTTCAAGGAATTCAAGGACCGATGAGATTTTCACGGTGCAAATAAAACAAGGAATCAATATCTAATAAAAAAACAAAGTTGTATTGAATAAAATTTTGAACCAAGAAACAACTCACCCCTATAGTTAGGTCAGTAGATGTTTTGAAGCAAATCACAAAAACCGGATACATACAATGTTAAGCATCGAGCTTAACTAGGGTTTGGTAACCGCTTTTGTAACAAAAATTTGGAGGGAAGAAGATATGTGAAAGGGGAGGAGGAAGAGAGAAAGGAGGAAACCAGAGTTTATTGATAACAACAAAACTGAGCAACGTACATCACGCACCACCTCTTAGACCGTAGACTATCTCCGATAGACTCTTGATTGCATACTCCAAAGACTTTTTAAAGAAAATTTTACTCATTTTATTATCACAATGGTCATTTGATAGCATACTGCACCTTCAAATTTCTCGAAGACTCACTTGTGAATTGGAGTTGCATTTGGAGTAAAAGTTGCGCAATTCATTTCTTCTCTCTCATCTCTTCTCCTTTTATTTATCTCAACTATTTTTTTTATTTATCATTTTCTTTCATTTCAGTACTATTATTTTCACGACAATTCATTTGTGGTGATGATAATTATTAGTACGCCAAGAAAATCCCTTCTATTAAAAAGAAAAACCAAAGCAAAATGATATATTTCACGTTTCAAATATAAAATATTTAAAATATATAAAATATTTTATTTGATTTACGGTGGAAAAATAAAAGGTAAGTTGAGGGAAAATAAATTGATGTTGTTAATCGAAAAAAATGGATTTTGGAGTGGTTTATTAAGTGTGCTTATTGGAGTGAATGGTTTTTTAAAGGAATAAAAAAAGATATATTTTGAGTGATGTTTCAAGTATCACCATTGGAGATAGTCTTATATATCTCTAGGCTTGACAGAGATAAGATGATCACACACTAACACCTACAGGGGCATCCCTAGGCATGGTCCAACAAGCTATGGCCCAGGGCCCTCCTTAAAAGTGTTATATTTATGGCCCGTTTTTATATTTTTGTAGTGTATATTTTTATTCTACTTAAATTAAAAAAAAAAAAAACTTAGTATATTTAAATTAATACACATTGTTAAAGGAAAAAACAAATGTTTAACCAACTTATATATCCTTTCATACACGTGTGAACATATTTTAACATAAACATAACCGCAGTATCGTAATTTTTTACACAGTCCAGAACCCTAATTTTTTTTTTTTTTGCTTAAAGCCCACAATAGGACGCCCCTGCACGCCTAGGTTTACACACATACTCAACCCTATAGTTAGAATAGTCTAGTTCCTAACATACATAACAACCATAAATAATGTATTTCTAAATTCTAAGGGACTCAACGATTAATCCACCACTTAATCATGCAACCATCAACTTGGACAAAATTGTTCGAAGAGGGGCGTACACCATCTTCATCAGCAACAAAGAATTTCAAACTGCAACACCAGTATAAAATCCATCATATGGGAGTTAACATAATTCAAAATGTATCGAATTTACATTGATTCAACTGAATGGAGAGAGTATAAATATATAGGCTTCGGTGACTTCGGCAATAAGTCACCACAAGATAAATACGACAATAATAATATTCAAAGTAAATATAATATTCAAACTATATTATCTTCTACACGGCCCCGCAATCCTATGGGAAATGACTGAACACGGAGATTGGACTTTAAACTGGCAAAACGAGGCTGAGCCAACGGTTTGGTGAGGACATCGGCTAACTGATCCTTCGAGGAGATAAAAGAGATGCCGAGCTTGCGAGCTGCAACTAATTCACGAACATTGTGGAAGTCGATCACTATGTGCTTGGTGCGGGAATAAAACACCAGATTGTGAGCAAGATAGGTGGCGCCAATATTATCACTCCAAACAGTGAGCGGGGAAGACAACAGAACCTTCATCTCACAAAGAAGATCGCTGGCGGCGGCGAAGTTTGGCGGCGGTGTTAGAAAGAATCTTGTACTCGGCCTCGGTGCTACTCATGGAAACCGTCAATTGTTGCTTACTACGCCAACTAATGTGATTCTCACCATGGAAAACACAATATGCCTCAACAGAGCGGCAGTTATCACTGTCAGCGGCCCAATCAGAGTCAGAGTAAGCCCGGAGAGAAACAGAGAACCTATAGGAGAAGAATAGACCATCAAATATGGTGTGCTGAATACCGAAGGATACGTTTAACAGCAACCCAGTGAGCTTCGGTACGCGAATACATGTACTTACTAACCTTGTGAACCGCGAAGGCACTATCGGGCCGAGTAAATTAAACAGAGATAATGTTGACCTCCAACAATAGTACGGTAAAGCGGCGAATTCGGCGCAGGAGGGTCGCCGTCGTCAAGTGTAAGACGGGTAAAGGCCGACATAGGTGTCCGACAAGGCTTGGACTTGTCAGAGAGGCACGTTGCGTGTTTGAAAGATATACATGTCTTTGAGTGAGAACAACTCGTCGGAGGTAGGAAGCACCTCAATGCTAAGAAAATAAGACAGAGAAACCAAGGTCCTTAACCGGAAAGTGCGGACCAAGATATGAGATAACATGTTCAGCAAGAGAAGACGACGAGCCAGTAATAATAATATTATCCACATAAATAAAAATATAAACACGAGCACCATCACTGGAATAAATATATAAGGAGGTGTCGGCTTTGGAGCCGACAAATCCAAACTGAGTCAAGACATCGGTGAAGCGAGAGAACCAAGCACGGGGAGCCTGACGAAGGCCATAAAGGCTGTGGAGAAGACGGCAAACATAATCCGGATAATCAGGGTGAAAAAATCCCTAAGGTTGCTGTATATAAACGGGCTCAGATAAATGCCCATGGAGAAAAGCATTCTGAATATCCACCTGGCGAAGTGATCAACCCTGCGAAGCGGCAAGTGACAGAAGTAGATGAATAGTGACCGGTTTAACGATTGGACTAAATGTGTTAGTGAAATCAACTCCTTCGGCCTCATGAAAAGCCTTGGCCACAAGGCGAGCCTTGTGACGCTCAAACGCCCATCGGCATGACGTTTAGTACGACAAACCCATACAATATTCATACGAGGATGCGGAGGAGCAAGATCCCAAGTCTGGTTGAGCAACAACGTGTCAATTTCCTCTCTCATAGCATTACGCCAATTCGGGTGTTTGGAGGCTTCAATGTAATAAGTAGGATCCAGAGAGTCGGTAGAAGCAACAAGGGCTATAGGAAGTGGGTAACGGATAAAGTTAGGCCAAAAGATAGGTTTGATGGAGTTGGTTTTGGAGCGAGTGACCATGGTATGAGTGGGACCAGGTGGAGAGGTGGGTGGGGAAGGCTCAGGAGAGGGAGCCGGAAGGGGTGGGGCCGGGTTGAAAGGATCCGGAATGGGAGGTGGATTTTGCGGAGGTGCTGGCAGGAAGACAGGAAGCGGGAGAATGAGATTATCAAAAGTGGATTTGGAGGGCGAAGGTGTATAAGGGAAGATGGATTCATCGAAAACCACGTGGCGAGCAATATAGATACGGCCAGAGGCAAGGTCCAGACATTTATAACCGTGGTGTGAAGGACTATAGCCGAGAGAGATGGCTATGTACAGTATCGAATTGAGTATCATTGATCATATGGCTATGTAATTTTCGGTGAGTGTAATTTATATGATCATGATTAGTGTAATCATTGCACTGTTCTTGGCTTTTCAGCTTATCTGCACGCATCATCATTGCAATTTGATCCAAATAAAAAAGAGAAACAGAAATACAATGTGATTTTGTTTAAACAAAACGCATTTTGATTGTTCAAATAAAGTTGATTCTAATGTCATTGTAAGGAAATCAAACCCGATTGGCATCGGAAATTCAAAATTTTGATTTTCTATCACCCGAGAACCAACTTCGTAGAATAAAGAAAATACACAAAAGATGAAGATAATACTATTACCAGAACGAACCAAATGATCGGCATTTTATCTTTGGTTGATGATCCAAGCACAAAGTAGACAAGTGTTCAGCCTGTAAAGGTGATCCACATGAACGACCACCAAAATCCTCAAAGGACTACTGCCAGAAAAGTTCGACTCCTAGGTCGATTTTTCTCTTCTCCAAACTCTCTCTCAAAAGAATTTTTTACTAAAGATTTAAAGTTCTCTTCTATGGAAATCTCTTGGTGAGTTGGTTCTATTGATTTTATGCACAAAATAGCTTGGCCCTTCTTCTGTTTTACCGTGGAAGGTGGCGCCTCAAGTCTTGGTCCCCAAGCAATATGAGACTTTTTTCATTTTTTTGATTTAATGTAGGAAGCAAAAAAATATTTTCTAGTAACCACCACCCCGAGGGTGCTGGAAATGTAATACGGCTGCCTCGGTGGCAGATGTAGGATCGGGTATCAGGCTGATTTTTTAAGATTCTGTGGGATCCATTGTGGCGGTGTTTTCCTATCACTTTGACCCGGGCAATTCACTAGAACTTTTGGAGATGCGTGCGATTTTGTTGGCTTTGGCAGAGGCTGGTCGACTTGGCTTCTCGTCAATGATTTTTGAGAGCGATTGTCTATCTTGCGTTCGTGCCTTGTCTCGACCCTCGGAGGACTTATCTGTCTTTGGATGCTTTGCTCGTGACTGCCTTTTAGCTTCGGCTACTTTTGCTTTTTGTTAGTTTCTTTTTGTTAAGCGAGCTGGCAACGTCCTGGCACACCTTCTAGCTAGGCATGGTGTTGTAGCTGTGGGCCCCTTGTCTTGGGGGGCTCTTCCCCGTTTGATGTAATCTCCGCCTCCTTAGAGGATCTGGCTCAATAAAATATGATGGTTTTCCTCAACAACAAAAAAAATCACATATTCTCATCAAAAAAATATTTAATATCACATATTAATTTCTAATAATAATATTTTAATATTACTTATTAATTTTTTTTTGAAGAAAATATTACTTATTCATAAAAAAACAATAACCCGAATACTAGTTCCACTACAACATTAGTAAGCTTAATAATTAATCTTTTTTTATTCAATTAATCACAATTTAATTACGGACAAACATTCATATGTGTGTGACCCAATAAGATTCCGAATAGGTTAACCGAAATATAAAGTGTATTTCCCAAAATACTATTTCATATTTAACGATCGTGATTGACATCTAGCAATGTATCACGACCCCAAATCATCGGAAGAGTCGTGTACTACAGACTATAACCTTTCTTGTGAAACAGTTACCGTGTAACTAGAATTCTTTCACATATGAAATATACATACAGTCATTACTCGAGTGTCAAGAAATCAACATTATAATCTGAATATTTATATTCTCTCGAAGTCACACTTACTACCCCTTTGCAAATACTTTCGAGAATAAAACATTCCATATTAGAAAACCCTTTCGGATATTCAATACTACCATTAGGAAACAAGAATTCCGGACAAAACGACATAAATCCTATGCATGCTTCGGTATCACACAATCACTGCCGTGTGATCGCCCATCTATGGGAAACCTCCTTAGTCTCAAACATGACAATCCAAACTGTGATATTATGACGATCCCGATCTAAGGATAATTACACAACCGCCACAGACATGTGACACTTATATAGTAAGTTGGTCATCTAACGTATGTATTCAACAATACACGTCCAGGTACAAGTCTAAGTGTCGACACACTTTGATAGATTAGATCTATCGCAATCTTCATAACATAGAATACATATGATATGTGCTAGTCTAACTATATCAATAATGTCCTATTTAATAATGCATATAAATAGATATTTAAGAACTAAAACCATTTATTGTTGTATTCAACAATTTATGTATCGATTGTAAAGGTTGGTGATTCTCCCCTCCGAATTCGGATGTCCTCGGTTATTAGCTCATCAACACTTGGATGACAATCATCTTCATCATTTTTTTTGGAATTACACTACGGTTTCAATCAAATATGCAATGCTTATAACATGAAACAAACAAACAATATAATGTCATCAAAGCAATATTGGTTTGTGTTAAATATATAAACAATTTTGGTTTGTGTTAAATAAACAACTCATTTGTAATCCTAACTTCATGTGAATGTCCGACTATGGCACTGTTGGATGTAATACAGAACATTATGAAAAAGATCCAACTATGGAGATGTTGGATGTGTAGATCCAACTATACAATTGTTGGATGTCAAGGCCCCCATGTGACACAGTTGGATGTATTACTGGACATTCTGAAATACACATATTCACTAATAACCATTTAAAAAATACTAGTCATAGATTACATTTTTCTAAAGAATTTAGGAATTACCTCATTCTTTCCAATGATGTCATCTTGGAAACTTTTCACATATTCTATCCAGGGACGGAGGTGTAGTGTGGGCTTAGGTGTGCTAAGCCGACCCAAACCTTTTTCTTATACCTAGTAATTATATATAACCAACCAAACAACCCACCAAATAATACCAATAAACTGAGCATAAATGTATTCACACGTAAAAAACTGAGCAAATTATGGATTGAATTCTCACTAAAAATTGTAAGTTTTAAGAATTTAGTAGATATCTTTTAATCGGAGCACCATAAGTTTTTTTTTTGGAGCACCACAATTCAAAGCCCTAAATGTATATAGTTTTAGAAATTAAGGTGTAGGAATAAGAAAATGATATGTGCCACTATACATGATTATACCATTGATTAAAGTGTGTGACACATGAATTGATTTAGATCACACATAATCAATGGTGGGATCATATGTGGTGATACATGTTGGGACGAAATGTGTTGTACATGTATCACTACCGGAAGGAATAGACATGATTTTGTTGTGACCCGAGGCGCAAAGCCGCAAACCGATATGGCTTGGCCTTGGTGCCTGTTTGGACACATACCGGTTAAAGGACCTTAGCCCACCTGAGTTTTATTTTCTGGCTCCGTCCTTGCTTCTATCGAAACCGCTTTTTCATTTGAAGTCGTCTTGTTTTCATTTGTAATGTCAACTTAATGTGATGTCATTTTATCTTCATTTGAATGCTCCATATGAATAAAACTCAAAAAGACTTGTACTTTTTCCAACTAATGATGATGAGGAAAGTGATTTAATGAAGAATTTATAAAGTTGGTTAGAAAATATGATAATAATCACAACTTTCTAAAAATGGAAATTTTAAAGAGAAAAAAAAGATAATGATAATGGTTATATGAGTAAGAGAGAGATGAAACATGGTTGATCAGGAGATGAAGGTAGAAGAAGGAGGACATATGTGATGAAGAAGATGAAGGGATAAAGAGTTTTGGTGAGGAAGAACAAGTTCGGGGCGATGGTGAGGGAAGGAGTTCAATCTTGGTTATTGTTTTCGAGGGGAAAATGTGGTGTCTAGGGTAGAGGGTGAATTTGTAAAAAAACAAAAATTAATGGGTTGTATTGTAGTTATTTTGGTAAAAGCGAATTTCATTTCCAAAGTGTGTCTTAAGTATAAATGGAAATTTCGTAATTATATTGTAGTGCAATGAATAGATGTAAAAACCGGTGGGGTGCCTGATGTATGAAAAATATATGATCAAATTATAAGACTTTTTATTATTATATTTATGATATTTTAGTATAATTTCATATAAATGCATTAAAAACTTATAAAAATCATAGTTAGTTATAATTAGATGCATAAGTTATAAAAGCGATAAAAATGATAGTTTTTTGTCGATTTACGTTTGGTGTTTCGTTGAGTTTGTTGCGAGGATCGAGATGTTTACCAAGATCCCAAAATATGACATACTTTGAAGTATAAATCATGAGTTTTGTGGGATAAAAGATTATGCCAAAATCTAACAACTTTGAAACAGATCAATCAGATTTAATGTTTCTACCGTAACTCATCTTCAACGGACATTTGATCTAACTTAGAGGCATTTTCAGAGAAAAGTCCTTGATGAAAGTTGTAGGCCTTCAAAAGAGCTTTCCAACGAATATCAAATCATGTCAATCTGAGGTCTACAGCTCGAGATAGGTTTTACAAACATCGAGATATGTTGTATGTCCGCACGCCCGTGGAGAAGGCCGAATATTGCGTAAAAAATCTCTCAAATCGGGCCCACAAATCTCCGACAAGGGAATATATATCGTAGTAGCCGCACGCGCGGTGGTGGTCCGCACGCGCCGCCCTTGTGATATGGTCTATAAATAGACCTCAAATGCAACCATTTTGAAGTGTACCAATGCATATATCTCTCTTCTATATCTATATATAGTTTCGTTTTGTTGTTTTTAGTTAAATAAAAAGTCATAAACGGCACTCACGCCGAATAATGTTGTAGTATAAAGTATCGTTATAATGCTTAGAAGATGTATCAAGGCTCATTGATGTAAAGGAGTTGCTATTTCCGGAGGATACAACTCAAGCTTCGATTGTAATCTGCAACTTTTCTAATGTATTTATGTTGTTATTAGTATCTTACTTATAATGATATTAGGCTAACTTAGTATCTAGCCAAGATATGAAATTGGATTAGTATTATCTTTTTAGGAAATGGATGATGACTATACTAAAATTGGATAAAAATCGGTTATAATGAATCTCTTTCTATATTCGTATTGAATTAGCTACTTGATATGAAAGAATTCATAATCTAATTATGAATTGACGCCTCGTAGTTAGGTTATGAACTCGTTAATAGAAAGACCGGAGGGTAAAATTGGCCGAGTGAAAGCGTGACAACGGAATCCGATTTCCTAAACCGGGGTAGATTTGTTTCGGGAGAAACAAACTCTTATTGAAATATGTACTCGAGAGATTATTACGTTTAATTCATTTGTTTAATTGACATACCTTAAAATTGGCCGAATGACAAAACGGGAGTGACCCATGCTTGAGGATGACCTTGGACAAATGATTGGACATATGACAATTTCGGATGCTCGAGTGAGAATGAATTGTTTAGTTTAGAGTGCACCGTTTAGTATAATTGATTTAACTTAAAATAAAGATCAAGCACATCCAATTTCACTAAAAGATATAAGGATTCAATAACATATTCTTGGCTAGTCTATAATTATAATATCTATCTCCTCCCTTAGATATTGTTTTGCTACCTATATATACTTATATCTATATATATATATGTATTGCTATATATCTATATATATATTTATATACTTATATATATCTGTTTTAGTTTTATGCTTTGTTAGTTTAGAGTTTGGTTGGATGATAAAATTGCGACTTAGATTGAGATAATAACAGTTTCTTGGTGTTTAATCACACGGTGAATTACCAAGTTTTCCCTGAGGATCGACACCTGACTCATCACTCTATCACTACAATTTGACCCGGTACACTGCCGGTAAGGATTGATAGCATAGAAAAGGTCCGTCAGCTTTAATGGCGCCGTTGCCGGGGAACGACGCTAATTCATTGTGTTCGAATGATTTCTACTTATATTAACTCAAAAGTCTCGAGGATAAGTCAACACTTTTCTTACCCCATTTCTATTTTCTTTTTACTTGGTACTTACCTAATAAGTAAGTTACCAATCTTTACTTTTATCGATTTCAACTATTTTCGGTTTTCGTTAGTTGATGACCGAAAGAGTAAGGCCCCACTTACTCCTTATAAGCCTGACATAGATACTTACGAAGGCGCTTAAGAAGCGAGAAAGGAAACAAGGTCATACTGGTCGTGAAATCCCGACGGAGAATCATCATCAAATCAAAATACTGAAAATGGTCAAAACAGGTGATGAAACACCGAACAAGGGGCTAGATCATGCTCAAGGGCATGGCCAAAATCTTAATCGGGATCTACCCATACCAAATAACCGAATAGAAATAATCAAAATCGAACCGTACAATCGTAATAATAACCCACCAAATCCGAGACCTATTTGTGATCGGACCTTAAGAATAAACCGGACTAATAATCCAGTTCGTTTACCCAATGAAGGAGCAAATAATTTTGAAATAAAATCTCATCTTTTGGTCTAATTGACGCAAGAGCCCAATTTCTAGGAGAGGATGATGAGGATCCACATCACCATCTCTATCTTTTCAAGAATTGTGCAATCAAACCAAAAGTCAAGGTGCTCATCGTGAATTAACAAGGATGTCTATGTTTCCTTTTCTTTAAAAGGAAGAGCACGAGATTGGTTTATGTCACTCCCACATCATTCATTGACTAGTTGGGAGGAAATTCAAACCGAGTTTTTAAAGCGAGATTTTACTCCGGGTAGAAATTTGGAATTAAAAGTCGAAATTGCCAACTTTAGACAAGGATCTCAAGAAACGCTTGGGAATGCGTGGGAGAGATTTAAAAGTTGCTAAGATCTTGTCCCGATCATGGTTATTCCTTAGAAATGCAAATCCAACTTTTCTCGTCAGAAATTAAGGAAAGATTCACGTGCGAGATGTAGATCATGCATGTGGTGGTTCATTAATGATGAGTGAAGCCCAAATAGTTTACGATGCTATAGAAAAGATTTCAAAAATAACAGAATGTGGGAAACCGGTTCTAGCACTAGGAAAGTAGCATTTACAGGAGAATACACATCGAATACGGAAGTTCTAGCACACTTGGAGAATTTGGGTAGGAAGTTTGACAACCCTACAAAGCTAGTAGGATCAGTAAAATCGAAACTATCATACCAAATGACTACTCAAATCATGATAATGTGTCATTAGGGATAGAAGAACCGAGGATACTCAAGGGAAGAGGTGAGTTTTTACAACAAAGATAGGAATTTGAACAACGCGTATTCAAACTCCTTTAATGCTATTAGAAGAGAGCACCCAACTTTTAGATGGTCTCGAAACCCTAATAAGCCAGACAACCGCCATATCCAGGTTCAATTATAAGAATCCATATAGTAATCAAGTTCATCAAGGAAATACATCAAATCGTAACCTACAATCGTTACTCAAATCTTATCCACAACATACTACTCAAACTATACCAGTCACCCAAAGTTCAACCCAACCTGAAGGAGTTGATAAATGGGATAAATTAATGGAAAAAATGATGGGTGTAGTATCTACTCAAGCTCAGAATATAGAAACTATGATAACTTCTATAGGTTCAGTCTCTAAGGATATGACTATGTTGAAAACGTCTATGGGTGGACATGATACGAGAATGAGAACTATAGAAGCATCGTTAAGGAATATGGAAGATCATTTGAGTAGAGAAGGAGAACGTAACAACAGTAGACCTCCAGGAGGATTACCAAGTAATACTGAAAGAAACCCGAGAGAGGTAAAAAAGTGTGATTACAAGAAGTAGGAAATATTGTGAAGATACTAGAATGTAAAACGCAGGAAACAATGAGGTAGAAAAAGATTTAAATGGTAATATCGTAAAGGAAAATGACGAACTTGAATTCACTGATGAAGAGGAAGAAATTATCGAAGAATTCTTAAAACAGAATAATGTTGAACCTGAAATTGAAGGCGAAAAATGGGTAAAAGTCCCTAGAATTCTGAAAGATCCTATGGATAAGGACCCGAGAATCCTATTTAAGGAACATGTCGAGAAAAATCGGGAGAAAAACAGGAAGATTTAAAAGTAATCGAGAAGGATAAAGTTGATACTGAGGGATGTTTTAAAGGAAAAATCTCAAGATAATGAAACTTGGCGATCAAGTAATGCTCAAAGATTCAAGGAGAAAGGAAAAGAAAAATGACTTGAACCAAAGGCTATAGATTTAGAATCTTTGCCTTATCCACGAAAGATCAAATTAAAAGATAAAACTGATAAGAAATATGCTCGTTTCCTTGACACTTTTCGTCATATTCATGTCAATATCCTGTTATAGAAGCTTTAGTCAACATGCCCGCCTATGGAAAGTTTCTTAAAGATATCCTATCTAATAAAAAGCGATTAGAAGAATATGAGAATATATGCCTTAATGAAGAATGTTCTGCAATACTTCAAAGATCGACTACCTCCTAAACTTAAAGATCCCGGTAGTTTCACTATCCCATGTGAAATTGGAGGATTTACATTTAAGAAAGTATTGTGTGATCTAGGAGCAAGTATCAATCTCATGTCTTATGAGGATTATAAGAAACTAGGAATAGGAGAGTTTACTGAATCTTGAAATGACCCTTCAGATGGCGAGATAGATCAATTAAACATCCTAAGGAATAATCGAGGGCGTGTTGGTTAAAATTGATAAATTTTACTTCCCATGAGACTTTGTAATAATGGAAATGGAAGAAGGATATTCAGCGCCAATTATTCTAGGTCGACCATTTCTAGCTACAGGAAGAACTTTGATAGATGTTCAAAAGGTGAACTAATACGAGAGTTAATGAGGATAAAGTTTCATTCAATATCTTCAAAGCTATAAACCATCCATACAAAGAACCGTAATCATGTTCTTTTATAGATGAATATTCTACTATCCGGGATGCCAAATCTAAAGGTTATGAAAATACATTAGAAGAATGTTTGGCATTTTCTATCTATAAAGAAGATGAAAATGATAATTGAAATGAAAGAAGTAATCCTTTATTTAGATAAAGGAGGGTTTGTTAAACATCCATGGCATCAAAATTTGAAATTGGAAATGGAAGGACCAGGTTTAAAAACCATCAATTAGAAGATCCACCAAGGAATGCAGTTGAAACCACTTCCTTCGAATTTGAAATATGCTTTTCTTAAAAATGATAATGCATACCTATTATCATTTCATCAACCTTAACAAAAGAACAAGAGGATCAATTACTAAGAATGTTAAGAGAACATAAGAAAGCATTTGGATGGACGATGCAAGGTATATCAAAGGAATTAGCCACAAATTTGTGTTCACAAGATTATTTTGAATGAAGAAGCTAAACCTTGTATTCAGCCACAACGCCGCCTCAACCCAAATTTGCAAACAATCGTTAAGAAAGAGGTCATTAAGCTATTAGAAATGGGAATAATCTTTCCCATATCAGATAGTGAATGGGTAAGTCCGACTCAAGTAGTTCCAAAGAAAGGAGGTTTCACGGTAAAAGAAAATGATAAAAATGAATGGATTCCGACAAGGGAAATTACGAGGATATCGAATGTGTATTGATTTTCGAAATCGAATGATCATACTAAAAAGGATCATCATCCACTTCCATTCATCGTGCAGATGTTGGAAAGATTGAGTGGACATAAGTATTACTGCTTTTTAGATGGTTATTCAGGTTATTTACAGATATTCATTGCAGCAGGAGATAGAGAAAAAACTACTTTCACTTGTCCCTATGGAACTTTTGCTTATAAAAGAATGCCGTTTGGATTATGTAATGCACCTGCTACATTTCAGCGATGTATGATGGCAATATTTTCTGATATGGTTGAGAAATTCTTAGAAATCTTTATGGATGACTTTAGTGTTTATGGAGATTCTTTTGATAAATGCTTATCACACTTAAAGCGTTTTACAACGCCGTGAAGATACCAACTTGGTTCTAAACCGGGAAAAATGTCATTTGATGGTATCTCAAGGAATTGTACTAGGTCATAGAATCTCAAGCGAGAATTGAAGTTGATAAAGCTAAAGTCGAAGTAATTGAAAAATTACCTCCACCAATTAATTTGAAAACGTTAAGAGGATTTCTTGGACATGCGAGGATTTTATAGAAGGTTTATTGCAGATTTCTCAAAAATAGCAAAACCCCGAGTCATTTGCTAGAAAAAGAAGTACCTTTTAACTTTGATGATAAATGTATGGAAGCCTTTAAGACCCTAAAAGCGAAATTAACTCTTGCACCAAAGACTAGTAGCACCGCATTGGGATTTGCCGTTTGAAATTATGTGTGATGCAAGTGATTTAGTGTAGGAGCTGTTTTAGGTCAACGGTATAACAAAATTCTCAAAGCTATCTACTATGCTTCTCACACATTAAACGCAAATTTCGACTTAATTATGCAACTCTTGAGAAAGAAATCATTGGTCGTAATATTTGCCTTAGATAAGTTTCGATCATATATTGTTGGTTCTAAGGTAATAATCTACACGACCATTCGACTCAAGTATCTTTTAAGTAAGAAAGATGCCAAACCGCGTCTTCTTAGGTGGATTCTCATTCTTGAGAATTCGATATTGAAATTAAGGATAAAAAAGAAGTGAAAATGTAGTAGCGGATCATCTAAGCGGGATGGATAATGATGAAGGAAAAGGAAAAGAAATTCAGATTCGTTTCGGATGAGAAATCTGTTTAAGATAGATACTCCTTCAAACATGCGATTATTAAAAACTAGAATACCATCAAAGGAAGATTCGCCATGGTTTGGGGATAGTGTTAACTACATTACACAGTAGGTACATCCCACCTCATTGGACTTGGCAATGAAAAAGAAGTTCTTTTACGACTTAAAGTTTTATTATTGGGATAAACCGGATCTTTTCGAAGATGCTCGGATGGAATAATTAGGAAATGTATTCTGATAGTGAAATTTTAAGTGTATTATCATTTTGTCATGATCGTGAGGCGGGGAGGTCATCATGGAGGATGGAAGATCGCTTTCAAAGTTTTACAATGTGGTTTCTATTGGCCTACACTATATAGAGATGCATATAAATATGCAAAATCTTGTGAATCATGTCAAAAATGGGGAATATATCGAAAAAACATGAAATGCCTATGCAACCGATTTTAGAATGTGAACTATTTGATGTGTGGGGCATAGATTTCATGGGACCTTTCCTATATCTTTTGGAAAAAGATTTATTCTAGTAATGGTTGATTATGTTTCTAAATGGGTAGAAAATTTGAAGCTCTCCCTACTAATGATACCAGAGTAGTACTAAGGTTCCTTAAAAGAATATATTCACACGATATGGCATTCCGAGGCTATCATTAGTGATAGAGGTTCACATTTTTGTAACCGACCATTTACTAAGATAATTGAGAAATATGGTGTAACTCATAAACTTGGAACACCCTATCATCCACAAACTAGTGGGCGGAGTAGAGTGTCTAATAGAGAAATTAAAAGAATCGTGGAGAAGGCAAAGTGGACTCGAATCGTAAAAGCAAGCGAAAGACTTGATGATGCATTATGGGCATACTGAAAGCGACCTTTAAAACACCGATTGGTTTATTCTCTCCTTACAAATTAGTATTCGGAAAATCTTGTCATCTCCTCGTTGAATTAGAACACCGAGCTTTATGGGCTATTAAATTTCTAAACTTTGAGCCTAAAGTCGCCGGTGATCATAGATTACTTGATTAACGTAACTAGAAGAATTTCGACTCGATTCTTATGAAAATGCTCGAATCTACAAGAACGCACAAGCTTTTCATGATAAGAAAATCTATAGTCGTGAGTTCCATATAGGTGATCGAGTACTTTTATATAATTCACGTTTGAAGTTGTTTCGGAAAGCTTAAATCTAGATGGACAGTCCATATGACGTAACAAAAATCTATAAGTCCTGAGTCATTGAACTAACTGATGGAAAAACAACTTTTATAGCCAATGGACACAGGGTGAAATTGTTCGTGGAAGCTGAAGGGATACCTCAAACAGAAGAAGTATTATTACTTATCGACCCTCCAACGAATTGAGGAAGCAGAATTTTAAACTCAGCCGATTACAGGTACTATCTTTCTAATTTACCTTTTAATATGCATTTTAAAGTAGTTTCGTCTTTTACCGGATAGACGTAAAAGAACTGGATGCCTTTCATAGATAGAATAAAAGTTTTTATTTTACTTTTAAGATTAGGTCTAATTAAGGATGTCGCCTTTAAGATAGAAGCCTTAGTTTCTAAATTAAATAAAGAATTATTAATCAAGTCGAGAAAGAGAACTTTGTAATGGAAATTCAAGGAGTGCAATAAAAGAAGAGCAAGGTTTTTAATGAAGTGTAGAATCATGGAAAAATGGAACATCTTTGGGCGATTGTGGAAGAAATACAACCATATCCCAGGATGAGTGTTTGAATGTTATTAAGAAGGAGCGATTAGGTGGTTATCCGAAAATCCCGAGGAATACAAAGAGATAATTCAAACGCATCATTCCTAGGAGAAAGGTTAAGGGCCGTTATGATAACAATCTTGAGGATCCGAGATTGAGGGAATTAGCAAAAAATCCTAAGAATTTCAATGTGTGTTTTTAATTTTTCAAATTTTAATTAAATTTAAGTATTTTTAAAGTTATTTTCTAAACTTAAAAGAAAAATATTTTTATGAAAAATTTATAATAAACCTATTTTATCATGTAAAGTAGGTATATTATATCAAAAATATGTGATTTCAATATTATATTAGTTTTATATTTTATCAAGTTTTATATAGAAAAATCGTATTAAACTTAGATTATATAACATAAATCATAGGATTAACATCAAATGATTTTTATGTGATATAATTAGAGCTTATTACACAAAAAAATGACAAAAATTCCGTCTTTTGGGGACTATGTGACCGGCACGCGCCGGTGTGTACACACTTAACCCTAAAAAATGCGCCCTTTCCTCATTTCTCATACCCTCAATTCGAATTGAAGAACAGCCCGACTTCTCCTCTCTTTCTCCTCAAAATCAACAATTTTCCATCAATTTTCTTCACTCAAACATCACATAAGTGTTAATCTCTCTTCTTCTCTTCAACTTAATCATAAAAAAAAGATACCCATTGGAAAAGTTGAAGCTTGGCAAGCTCAAGGCTCTCTTTTCTCTCATTCAGCGACCCCATTAATTCCGCGACCCTAGCTTTTCATTCTAGCTTCTTAAGGTAATAATATATATATATTTCAAATATTTCAAATTTTAGTTAATTTTCTGAATTTATTTTGAATTTATTTTGAATTTATAGCCTAAGTAATTGTTTGTTCTTGTTGTTGGTGTTGTTTGTTTGTGTTGTTGTTTTGTCATACCACTATCGTAGATGGCCTCATCATCTAGAAGTAATCCTAAGAGGAAAAAGACTGAAGTACCAATCGTAGTACCGGTAGTTCAAACTAGACCTTTAACCAAAAGGAGAAAAGTTTAACCTTTGAGAAACCGCTAGTGAAGAAGCTAAGCGGGCACATGATGAGTACTTTAGTAAAAGTAAGGTTTGGTTAGAACGAGGGATTGATTTTTCGAAGATTGGGAAAGAAGTGAAAGAAATTTTCAAGGATAGAGGATGGTTGGATGTAGCTATGGATAGGAAAGATAAGATTAACGTTTACTATGGTATCGAGTTTTATTCATGATTATCTACTTATGATCTTGATCTGGTTGAGAGATGACCTATATCCTCTAAGAAGTGTTAATGTTACTTTTACCCTGCTATGATTAATGTATTCTATGGCTTAAGCGATATACCGTAAGAGGAGGATTATCACAATGTGTGGGGTTTAGAACATCCTATGGCTCTACAAACCAAAGCTTATGAAGCCCAACAAGCCTTTGACCCCACTGCTGAATGGATAGAAAATAGGTTTGCTTATGGGAATTGTATTAGGGACATACGGGCAATAAAACAGTTCTTAGGCCATAATGTATGTCCTTCCACACATGTTTGTGCATTTGGTCGAGAGGAAGTAGTTATTGCTTGGGCCATGGTTAATGATATTCCTATAAATCTGGGGAAATTGATCTTTTCTAAGGCATGTGAGTTTGCAAGGACTCGTTATCGAGGGGGACGTCTCCCGTTCCCTAGTCTCATTTCTGCCTTGTGTGAGCTTGCAGAAGTCCCTGTCTTACCCTCGGATAGAACTGTGTCTCCCTACATTCCTCCCATTGGTCTTAAACTGAGAGCCTTACCTCTTTGGAGTAATAAATTACAATAATCCTAATCGTCAGCAACAACAACCTCCACCTCCTATTCACACTCAAGTACCTAGACCACCTAGACAGTCACATCAGCCACAGCAGAGTCAAGTTGAGGCTATGTTTCAGCATTTAGTTCAAGCTCAAGCTAGAACTGATGCTAATATAGCTTTAGCCTGTGAGCATAATAGACATTGGGCTGAGGACATTAGAGTTGGTCAGAGAGGATTTCGAGATGTTATGAGTGAGTTTGATCCTAGATTTGCTTGAGATTTCTGCTGGACACCCCTATAGTCACCCTTACCCGTATACTATGCCAGTTGGATTCCGCCGATTCCGCCACTGTTATTTATCGGACTATACGCCGTCATCCATAGGGCAGGTGGTATGTTTACAGTACACCAGGGACATCCTTGGGCATGGGAGGAGTGACTTCATAGCGGATGTGACGACAGGATTGGGTTCATTTGGACTTGAGGATCGATTTCTATGTCGGCGATGAGGATCGAGTCATCATTTCGAACTTCATATCGGATCCACAATGATTCGATTATGGTATTCATACGACACGCGATCGCAAGAGCTGATTTTACTTCGTTTATCTACATTTGGATCATCATCATCTCGATGACGACCTACCGGTGACATCGATCTTAACTATGATGAGGACGAGTGATTTTGTCTCTGTTATTTAACTATCTACTTTTGGTTTGACTTAGTTTTTGTTATGTTTGTTTTGTACGTTAAGCGTTTGATGCACTCTCGAGGGGTAGTGCACATTGTTATTTTGTATCTTTTTTGTAGTTTCGGATGTTTTAGATCTTTTCCCCACATTTTAGAAATTTGCGAATCATTTGTCGAAAAATAAATCTGGATCAAGCTAGAAATTGAAATATCTCTGATCGAAAGACTATTTGACCGGCACGCGCGGTTGTGTCCGCACGCGCCCGGTGTAGTAGTCTGCGAGATCTTCTCGAGATATTTCCATTTCACCCAAGCTTTGTCTATAAAAGGAAACAGATCGACATTCCTAAAATGCTCATTCCTTCCTTTGCCTTTAATTCTCTTGCTATAAAAAGTTTAAAATGTCCGATCGTTCATCCGTAGCGATTTATTCACCTCCACATACACCAAATTCTCGTCATTCCAAATCCATTTTTCATCAAGTCCCTTACGAGCCTATGTATGCTTGGTTCACAACCCTTATATAAGTAATTTCAATCAATCACGGTGTTGATTGAGAGAGGTTTAAATTTTAGAAAGGTTGACAACCTGGGCATTTACGAGGATGGATATAGATGGGTGGGACTATTTTTGTCGTATGCCGAGAGGTAGGATTAATATTCTTTGTGGTAAGAGAATTCTATTCATCTTCGCGCTGAAGCTAATCTTGTGTCGTTAACACAATCTGCTCTTGTGAGAGAGTTGTTGTTCCTTTCACTTCCACCAACATAAATCAAATTTTCTTGATTCCACCAAATCCAAACTTCACCTAGTCATTTTGAGTACCAATGGAGATTGGATACCGCTAACGGTTTTATTACAAAATATTCGAAGCTTGTCCACTCTTGTTCTACAATTATGATATTGATCAAAATGTCTCTACTGCGCTTTTCTTCCCATCTTAGAACGTGGGGCGATTCATCAATTCACGTGTTTATCCAACTGTTAATTTCTCGGAAGTTAGTGATGATGAATTGATGCTTCTATATGCGATTACTCTTTGAGTCATTATAGATTGAAGTCTTGCCGATTCGTAAATCACCGTGAGTTTTGCGTTCGGGAGAAGACCGAATTATCATCCTTTACCATTTGGATGGTTGATTTCTAGGTTATGTGTTCGTTTGGCAAGGGTTCCGGAAAGAACGACGGATGAATATTTTCCACTTTCGTATTCCTCGTGTTTTGGCTTTTACCACGATATTCGGGAGGATCGTCAAGTGGTGAAAATTAGATAACTTTGTTGGTAGAAAAGAAGGAATAAAAAATTAATAAGAGTAGTACGGTACGTTAGTATAAGTCACAATAAATTAAAATAACTTAGTTTAAAAATTTTAGTTTAAATAAGTTTAACTTAATTTATGGTTTTCTAGTTTAACACTCCTAGTAGTTTTAAGTTGTGTTTTAGTATTGTAATATATTTGCATGTTTTTAATTTATGTTTTTAAATGTTTTCTTTTATATTATATAAACGCTGCGTCTATTTGACACCTAAAATAATCTAACCATGATAGAATTCATTTTATTTTCTAAATCCAAATTTTACTACTCATTAGCCATCGGAATGATGCCAATTAAGTAAGTGGGGAGTAGAGATTGGTTAGTAAATAAATTGAATTTAATACATCAAATACTTATACACTTAGTTTAATAAGCAATAATATATAATTATTTGATAAAAATGATATATTTGGATAGAATAAATTTTTAATTAAGTAAAGTAATCTTGATATATTATTCTTATATTAATTATGTCTATTTTAGATTTTTAATAAGATTTTAAGTATATATATCTTGATAAATATTATGAAATATTTTTTTATGAAATTAGACAAAAGTTACTTATAATTATAATGAAATTTTAGAATAATTTTCTTTTCAAGACAAAGTATGAAATTGGAATCGGATTAGGGATGATGAGATTTTTGGCATAACTTTGATAAACCAGAGCCAAATAAGCCTACCTGAACATAATTTCCAATTTTTGTCCCCACCTCAGCCTTGTAGAGTGATCAAGACCTCACTCGAAATAGCCATTATTATTAACTAGAAATTACCAACCCTAACTTAATAATGGTCTACATTTCTTTGAAAATCCCGCAAGTTTGGTATGTATTTATGGATAGCGGTGATGACATCGAAATTTGGTATATGCTGAGATTGAAATGAATGTTATTCGGAAGGCAATTTATTATCAAATATGGTTATTCTCGAAAAAAAAAAAAAAAAAAAAAAATCTAGAACAGTATTATAGGTATCTTTTCTGCTTTTGATCGACAACCCAAAAATAAAATATCGATAAAGCATTTGATGATAGTAGTCCAAATGCAGGTATTATCACGAAATGTCCTATTCTTTGGGAATGAAGGTATATGCTATAAATCGATGAAAAGAAAAAGTCGAATCAAAACTATCAAGAATTATCACGAGTTTAAGGAAACCGGATTCGTGATTTTCGATCGAAAGAGTAGTACTCCGATCAATCTTGATAAAGCAATGCCTATGTTCTTAAGTTCTTATTTATGTTATCTTAAAAAAAAAAAAAAAAAAAAAGAAAAAAGAAAACCATATTTTGGAAGTTATTAAAGTTAAAAATTGAAAACAGTGTCAGGAGTGTTACTGATTGAGAAATTTTTGATCAGAAGATGAAGGTGTAAGTACGTACGACTTGCTTCTATTTTCTTTTGATTTCCCTTTGTTATCCTTTTCGATTAGCCAACTACCCTGAGCCTGAACGTTACAAGCCAATTTGCCAACTACTTGACTTAGTCATTGATTCCGATAAATCATACAGTGGAGATTAAAAAGTTGTTCTAAATATTTTATTTATACTTATAAAGTGATTCATGAAAAATTTCATTTAAATAATATTTTATAACTAGTTTATTAAGTTATATACACTTTTTATCTTCTAAAATATCTTAGATAGATGAAATTAATATAATTATAATGTTGACAAACATCGTTACTAAGTTAGGAATTTAATCTAGAAGAATTATATTATCGCTTATTTTGCTCGAGGACGATCAAAAGCTAAGTGGGGAGTTGTGATGTATGAAAATATATGATCAAATTATAAGACTTTTTATTATTATATTTATGATATTTTAGTATAATTTCATATAAATGCATTAAAAACTTATAAAAATCATAGTTAGTTATAATTAGATGCATAAGTTATAAAAACGATAAAAATGATAGTTTTTTGTCAGATTTACGTTTGGTGTTTCGTTGAGTTTGTTGCAGGATCAGATGTTTACCAAGATCCCAAAATATGACATACTTTGAAGTATAAATCATGAGTTTTTGTGGGATAAAAGATTATGCCAAAATCTAACAACTTTGAACAGATCAATCAGACTTAATGTTTCTACCGTAACTCATCTTCAACGGACATTTGATCTAACTTAGAGGCATTTTCAGAGAAAAGTCCTTGATGAAAGTTGTAGGCCTTCAAAAGAGCTTTCCAACGAATATCAAATCATGTCAATCTGAGGTCTACAACTGAGATAGGTTTTTACAAACATCGATATGTTGTATGTCCGCGCGCCGCTTGAGAAGGCCGAATATTGCGTAAAAATCTCTCAAATCGGGCCCACAAATCTCGACAAGGAATATATATTTATGTAGCCGGCACGCGCTGCCGGTGGTGGTCCGGCACGCGCGCGCCGCCTTGTGATATGGTCTATAAATAGACCTCAAATGCAACCATTTTGAAGTGTACCAATGCATATATCTCTTTACTATATCTATATATAGTTTCGTTTTGTTGTTTTTAGTTAAATAAAAGTCATAAACGGCACTCTGCGAATAATGCTTTGTAGTATAAAGTATCGTTATAATGCTTAGAAGATGTATCAAGGCTCATTGATGTAAAGGAGTTGCTATTTCCGGAGGATACAACTCTGAAGCTTCGATTGTAATCTGGTAACTTTTCTAATGTATTTATGTTGTTATTAGTATCTTACTTATAATGATATTAGGCTAACTTAGTATCTAGCCAAGATATGAAATTGGATTAGTATTATCTTTTTAGGAAATGGATGATGACTATACTAAAATTGGATAAAAATCGGTTATAATGAATCTCTTTCTATATTCGTATTGAATTAGCTACTTGATATGAAAGAATTCATAATCTAATTATGAATTGACGCCTCGTAGTTAGGTTATGAACTCGTTAATAGAAAGACCGGAGGTAAAATTGGCCGAGTGAAAACGTGACAACGGAATCCGATTTCTAAACCGGGGTAGATTTGTTTCGGGAGAAACAAACTCTTATTGAAATATGTACTCGAGAGATTATTACGTTTAATTCATTTGTTTAATTGACATACCTTAAAATTGGCCGAATGACAAAACGGGAGTGACCCATGCTTGAGGATGACCTTGGACAAATGATTGGACATATGACAATTTCAGATGCTCGAGTGAGAATGAATTGTTTAGTTTAGGAGTGCACCGTTTCAGTATAATTGATTTAACTTAAAATAAAGATCAAGCACATCCAATTTCACTAAAAGATATAAGGATTCAATAACATATTCTTGGCTAGTCTATAATTATAATATCTATCTCCTCCTTGTAGATATTGTTTTGGTACTATATATACTTATATCTATATATATATATGTATTGCTATATATCTATATATATATTTATATACTTATATATATCTGTTTTAGTTTTATGCTTTGTTAGTTTAGAGTTTGGTTGGATGATAAAATTGCGACTTAGATTGAGATAATAACAGCTTCTTGGTGTTTAATCACACGGTGAATTACCAAGTTTTCCACGAGGATCGACACTGACTCATCACTCTATCACTACAATTTGACCCGGTACTCGCTGCAGTAAGGATTGATAGCATAGAAAAGGTCCGTCGATTACTAAAGTAGATTAACATGTAAAAGTGTGGTGACCTCACCTTTCGGTGCCCAAGTACATTATATGTGGTGTCTTTAAAGACACCCTACTTCATTGACAATTGTTAATGCATTTATATTTGACATTTGTCATTGTATCTTCAATTGACTCTATAGTTGCACTGACACCTGATATGACATTCATAAAATGTAAGTGAAGATGCAGTGACACTTAATGATGAATATACGGTTGTATTGATATGCAGTGACACTAAAGATGCAATGACACGTGATTTGATCTTTTTAAATTCTCACAGAAGATGTAGTGACACCAGAGTTTCTTCATAAAGTGCCACTTAAGATGCAATAACACATGATTTCATTTTCTTAAAATCTTACTTATATAAGGACATCTGATTTGCTCTTTGTAAAATGTCTTTTAAATGAAGTGACACATGTTTTGGTCTTTAAAAATTGTCACCGAAGATACAGTGATAAACTATTATTGTCACTATATAAAATATTTAAATGTTTAAAACTTCAAGTGCATCTTCACCTATCCTTGCATATTTAAATGTCACTGTATTTTCAGTTGTCATTGCATTACATCAAATTTATGAAGAAAATTTCATTTTAAAATTATGTTTGATAAATATCAATTGAGATATTAAAATAAAGAGGACGAATGAAATATAAATTTTGATTGAAAATATTACGATAAACGAAGTTTTAAATCAAAGATTTAGTCGTTTGAAATATTGAATATAAAGTAAAAATATACATTGATTTTTTTTAAGATTTTAATTATGAACAGTATTAATTCATGTTTTTGTCCTTATAAACAAAAATACACCATGTCAAGTTTAACTAAGTACAAATTTATAAATTTTTCTATCTTCCTGAACCGAATCCTAATTAGTATTTAAATTGATGATGTGTGATCTTAACCTACAAAACCGGTTAAACCCGATATGTCCATCTATATTTAAAAAAGAAACGTCAAATCACGGCTTATCCAAGTCTCGTGTTCCCGGTTTTTCCCCTCGCAATAAAATTCGCTGGAATCACCAATAATTGTTTTCTTTCCTCTTTCTCCTTATCTTTTCTCGGCCCTATCGAAAGTCGCCGGCTCTGTCAAACACCGCCATGGCTGAAACCCCATCGGAACAAGCTCAGTCCCAGCCACAAACTCCTCCGGCCTCGTTAGACCCGAACTCTCTTCAATACTGGTGCTATAGTTGCAACAAGCAGGTATCAATTGAAACACACGCGGATCTGCCTGACGTGGTTTGCCACGAGTGCAAAAATGGCTTCGTTGAAGCCATCAGTCAACCACCTCCTTCCCCACCATCATTAGCATCCGACCCGATCGGTGAGCAGAGTTTTGGCGACCAGTTCCTCCATGTCCTTCGTCTCATTTCACAGGGCACGCGTGATGAGGACGCACCTCCAAATCCGCCTTCCGGTCATGCTGATTCATCTGACGACGACTATCTAAGAATCGAGCTGGAGGGATGGGACAACGCTGACGACGGCGATGAGAACGAATTGGAAGCCCAAAACGAAGATGGGGAGAATCAGGAGAATCGAGAGGTGTCGGAGGATGAAGATGAGGATGATGAAGGCGGCGGAGATGAGGATCTTGAAAACCGAGACGAAGATGATATCCGGCGTCGATCACGCGATATGCTTCGTCTAAGGCTCCGTGAATTTGCGTCTAGAGCCGATAATCGACGTAATAGAATTCTCGATTGGGCAGAGATATTAATGGGACTCGAGGACCACTCCATCGCCCTTCGATTCGAAGTTCCGGGAGGAGGCGGTGGCTATATTGGTAATCCAGGTGATTATGTGGATGCAGCAGGGTACGAAGCATTGCTGCAGAACTTAGCTGAAAGTGATGGTAACGGAAGGCGGGGAGCTCCACCGGCTGCTAAAGAGGCTGTTGAAGCATTGGAGACAGTTGAGATTAAAGAAGAAGGGGATGATGTATCAGCTTGTGCTATATGTAAAGATGGCATAAATGTTGGGGAAATGTCAAAGAAACTACCTTGTGGACATGGGTATCATGGGGATTGTATAGTGCCTTGGTTGGGTTCTAGAAATACTTGTCCTGTTTGTAGGTTTGAATTACCTACTGATGATCCTGACTATGAAGAAGAAAGGAAGAAGAAAACTAGTGCAGCAACTGCAGGATCATCCTCAACAGACACACAGTTTATCTGACCTTGGTAGTACTTGCTGCATTTATTCTATTTTCTCTTGTCTTGTCATTCCCTTTTTGTTTTTCCCATGATTTTCTTCTTGTTTTTGGTCGATTTCTGTTGGTAGATTAGCTCGTATTTTGTAAAATCTTTCAAACTTTGGTGTGAATAAGATCTACGTATTTTCTTTGAGTACTGCTCATTTGCACATTTGATCATAAGCCTAGTTCCCCATTGCCGAAACCAAATGCAGCATTCATAACAAGTTTGCAAATTGAATGTTGCTTTTAAGGAGGAAAATTCCTTAAGTCCTTACCTCAATGGTAGTAGTTGCCTATTGCGTTTTTTTTGCCTCTTTTTATCTGTAAAAGCTAACAGATATAGATACAAGTAAGCTTTGAAAATGTATAATTACCAGGCCCTAACTTGTTGCATTGCCCTTGTAGCTATTGCCTACAAAATTGTCTTGTGTTTGCATCTATTTTGTTAATGTAATATTGTGTTGTTGAGCAAAGCTATTGAGTTTGTTTCTTCCCCTTGTAAGAAAGTAAGAACAAGATGTTTCTTTTTATTTTTATTTTTATAAAAGTAGGGCGGAAATGAACCGACACAAGTCTCTAATGTTGCTGATGATAATGGCTGCTGATGAGAGTTAATTTCGCCATTGCAGATCTCACTAATGTTGCTGTCATCATCAACCATCCGTCTACGTGGTTGCAGCCAAGTGTTTGTTTAGACGCCATGCACCAAGTGTGTCTGTCATTGTCAACCATCCGTCTCTTACGTGTTTGTAACTAAGTGTTTGTTTAGATGGGTTGCCCATTTAAAGGGAAAAAAAAAAAGTTTGCTAAAGTACTCTTGGGCTTTTGGTAAGAAAGAAATATTTCTGACAGCCAAACAGTGAGGAATGAATGGGGAGACTCTCCTTTTGACTGTGTGCTCTATTTGTAAAATCTTCTTTTTATTGGGATGAGTCAAACTTCTTTTTATTGTCTTTTCAAACATTTGTACGATACATAATATATTAAAGTAGCAAAATGCTGGAATAGAAAAAAATCATGACGAGCTGCGGCTCATACCCTGGCGGTGAAGATCTGAAGAGCTCTCCCTACTTCTAATGTGAGAGGTCAGGGCTTCGATCCCCGCCTCCTTTGGTTTCCGGAAAAAAAAAAAAAAAAAAATCATGTCTGCAGTCCAAATTATTTCGTAAGCAACCCTATCAAGTATTAAGTATAGAAAAAAAACTTAATACATATTGAAACACCTTAGGCATTTTACAGGATTAACATGTGGTCTTACTGAATGCCATAGGTAAATCTGGCACTGAATGTGTGTCACTCATCAAACCTAGCTATGAGCATAAGGCTTTATCATCAGACTTTATTATTTGCTAAGTATCCGTACATCAGCATTAGCATCAGCATCTAAGCCGACCCGGCCACAGTTTGCTACTTGGACTCCTTCAACAGAGTACAAGGTCTCTACTCCCTTAAGGGGATTATCTTCGTCAACAACACAGGTCGTTCACATACAACATGTGGACGATGAGGTGCATGACACTACCGGTCTCATATAGACGATATGATGTTGGTCGTCCTCTGTCACAAGCGACATTTGCATTACACTGATTGGACATCCACCAACTACTTCAACCTGGATAAACTCCTTACTCACGACATCTTTGATAATTGGATCACCGTTTCCACCAGGGTGCACTATATAAATGGATCAACTCCCTCACATGGATCGCATGTTCTCATGTACGATCATTACTATACGTAAGATACTTACGTTACTCCACCTTACTGTCAAATCACTGAGCGTCGGAGTTTTTTCCCGAAGAAGACTCCGGGAGACTTATCACCTTGTTCGTTCTACAGGTGCATGCAGGCAGTCGATCATCTTGAAAAAGGGCTCACACAACAGCTTGAACATCCAGATTTCACTCCGACGATCCCATACATCGTCAATTGGTGCTAAAAGGAGGGTCCTGAAACTATACCTCTTGTTATAAATTGTGGTGAAGCTGTCAACCATTCCGACGAAGAATAAATGTGGTAAAGCCAATACTGAGGGATCCACTCAGGATGCATTTGCTCAAATTATGGGTGAACATCCCACTCATGGTGCTGGAACCAGTCAGCAGAATCATACACTTCCGCCCATCGACGAGGCAAACATGCATGATACAAATCCTTTAGTTCAACATAAGTTAAAGGCACCATATTGTCGTTGTTTTAAAAGTTCATGCAAGTGTTTGTCACAGAATTCATCTCAAAGGAAGCGTAGACATTGGAGGAATCAGTTAGATTTATGTAATCCCATCAATGAAAATGGCTTGGGAATCAGGGACTTGAGAGTGGTACAACAAGCTTTCTCCTGCAAACTTAAATGGAAACTAAGGACCAACACTGGTTTATGGGCAAAGCATATGATGTCTGGTACTTATCTTATACATAATCTTTATTCATGGAATCTTTTGAGACAAGTTCAAGGACATGTTGATGAGCATATGAAATACATGTAGCAACCAACGGATAAATGGATATGGTCCTTTACATCAACTGAAAATTTCAGTGTGGTCTCAACTTATGACTCTCACATGAAAAAAGGCAAAGCTTCATGATATTGGTGAGATTTGGAAGCCTTATATACCACTAAAATATCTTTTCTTAATGTGGCATGTAATATAACATGCTTCCCGTTCATGCAAATATGGAAAAGATGAGAATAATGGCCCTTACAAATGTGCCTTTTCCAGTCACCGAGACTGTTAATCACAACTTCTAGGAATGCTCAACTGCTCAAGAGGTCTGGTCTTTGTTTTAAAGGCTACTTAAATGCAAAGCTAAACGCAAACAAAAGGCAAAGCTTTGATTCTCAACTAATTTTTGGGGTGCGTACAATGTAAGGCTCGACTTATGATTCTCACAAGAAAAAAAGGCAAAGCTTCATGACATTGGTGAGATTTGGAATCCTTATATACCACATGTAATTCATTATTTCTATGAAAAAATGTCGATCCCCTCAAGTATACTTGATTGGGATGAGACTAAGAAAGTATACTTGTGTATTTTTTCGAACTGAATTTGTTATGTAGGAAAGTTTCAAAAAATAAATAAACAGAGTATACTTTAGCGAGTTTCTGAGATCGCGTAAGTATACTTAGTTGTGGCAATATGAAAAAAATCAAGTAAAACATTCATGTGCTAAAAATTATGAGCCCCCTAAGTACATAATGGAATTTTTTTCACTTTTTTGTGCACTTTTCGCTCACTTTGTATGTTTTATCATATTCGGTTATTATTCTCAACTCGTGGAGAGTTAGTTTTCATAATTTAGGGTCTTTGCCCCTGACTTAATCCTGTAAGATCTTAGTTGTACGATACATCCGCACTGCGGATCCCAACATGCGGGTCTTATTTAAGGTAAGTTATCCATCCCATAATTTGCGTCTACACCTTTGCCTTAGTCTTTTAAGGTCTTAGTCTCCGCCTGGTTGATCAGACCACCGAGTTTATGACTAGCTCTGCTAGAATTTTGTTTGAGACTTTCAGGTCTGTATGGACTGATATGAGTTTTGCTCTATTGATATGTTTGGGAACTTTAGGTCAGTTCATTGGTGAAATTACATGTGTTTCTCCAAGATTGGTAAGTGCCAATGCATGTATATAAATGTCAAAAATGATTTTTTTAGCTTACTTGTACTTTGAGAGGCTGAATTGTGCTCAGTTCGGTTGATAAAAAACAGATGAGGCTGTATCCCTTCTCTGATTTACAATAAAGAAGTCATTGAATCTAGCCCGGTTGAGGTTGGGATCCATTCCTTGGTGAATCTCTAACCAATATTTCTTGCCTAACCCCCTTGTCGTCCATTTCTTCATATTTCTTTTTAGCTTTACCTAAAGGTATGTGGTGGAATGGCTTCAGTTCGTGTAGAATCTTCTCCCTATTCGCAACAGGAGTTCGTTGAGGTCCCACATCAGTTGATTCATGAAAGAGAGTTTGAGACCCACTTAGCTCGTTGGAAGAATGAATAACTAGTTTTTTAGGAGAGAGAATGAGATCCTGCTCTTTTCTTCCTTAGTAAGGATTTCATAATGATTTGCAACGCAAATAATGTTATTCCAAAAGCACTTAATTCTATACATTGGAAATGAGTCTGAGGCCTGCCCAGCTTGATAAAACAAAGAATATCAGAAATAAAATGAGATTCAGGCCATTTGATTTTGAACTTCTATTCTGGCCCTTTCTGTCTGGTGGTTGAAGCATAACAGTTCTTGCTACTTCTAAATCTCCCATGATTGGTGCAGTTCCCGTAGGGGTTGGAAACTTTATACAAACATGGTCCGTTGAAATGACTACATGCAGCATGATTAACGATGGTCTACCTAGAATAATATTACACCTTGAAGTTCCTTTAACCACCCGAGAGGCAATGCAACTGGCGTGACATCTTTATCTTTTATCTTTAACGATCTTAACACATTTTGGTATATGATACTTGTAGCATTGTCAGTATCCACGCAGATTCTTTTGACCATATGGTTCTGAATTAATCACCTATATGACCAAGCCTTCAGTGTTGGTCACCATTGGTTGTAGGTCTTCTGGTCCAATGGTTATTTCCTTAGATACTTTTGCCATCAAGATCCCTCTTCAGATAATGGCAGTCCTTAGTATCGTGACCGGCGTCTTGGGGATATCTGTTGGATGTACAGAAACTCGAATCCGATCCGATCCATAATTTGATCGTCAGATCTGATTCACAGCACCGATTGAGATACTCGATCATGCACCGCTACGAATTAAATTTGCATGCGATTTTACCACGATTTGATTCACATAATAAATTAATATAACTACAAGATAGTTAAAGATTTAACCAACATAAGAGAAGCCGTGATCTTCCGGATTGTATCTCCAAGCGACGACTGGTGGATGTCGATCCCGCATTCGAACCTCCTCGAATATGCCTTCTCTTCTTCTTTTTCTTTGTGGCGCGATTTTTGATCTAAAATGGCGTTGATATTCTAGGCCTATTTTGTGTTGGGAGAAACTCTCTTTTTAATAGGAAAATAACTAGTTTATCTTTTACACACAAATTTATCTTTTCTTTTTAGGAAAATAAAAACCTTTATCCAATAGGAAAACAAATTTCCTATTTATCCAATAAGAAAACAAATTTCTTATTCCATAATTATTTAACACATAAATAATTACATTATCCACATTATCATTAATTAGGAGAAAATTTCTTTTCCCAAAACAAAATAAAAGTTGCGCCGTTTTGTGTGCCATTTGGGATAATAGAAAAATGTCTTTTTCTATATTACATATTATTTACCGAATAAATAATATCCGCATATTCATTAAATAGACCAACTACTTAATTATTCTCGAGGTTCCAAAATACGAGAATTCACTCACGTGTTAGGAGCCAACCCGGGGACCATGGACCTATAACCAATAGCTACAATAAATTGAATAAAATATTCATCGAACAGAACATTTCTATTCAACTTATTAATTCCGGAATTACGCCACAATAAATCCGAAACTGCACTCTATCGATTATAGATATAACTTATTCTCAAAGCGTCGAGTCAATAAGTGTACATTGATATAATCATTACATACAGACCAACCCTTCATAAACTATTCATAACGAAGCGGGATTATTTCCGTAAACCTTCTTCATTACATCTTATCATTATTTACCATTAACCCACTAGTGATCAATTAGTTCATAACCAATATGAATTCGGCCGATCGATCAGTTTCTAGGATCAACAAATAAGGGGATTGTCTTTCTACTTTCCGCAGGAAGGAATGGATTCCATATCTGTGAGACACACACTTCTCACTCATTCCAGAATAGTGCCAACGTGAAAGTGATTCGGACCGCACTTCTTAGCAATCCTTAACAAACACATCAAACCCTATCTTGAAACAAATAGGAGTATGCAATCACTTCAGGATTAAGGTTAATCCATATATGATCATATTGTGATTTAATAAGATTTCTCAATCACAGAATTATATGAGAAATACAGATTAAATCGGTCCAGTCCTATATGATTACATCATAGATAAATTCCCCACTTAGATAACCAATATCGACGGTCCGGATAAGACGGTCACACAATAAAGTGTTCTGGGCGCATTAATGGTGGTTTAATCAATAGACCTCATACTTTGATTAAGTTCACCACAGACTAACAGTTCAAGTGTATCACCATAATCTTAATCCTCACGTGTGACACACACTAAGTTATATGGCTACATATGATACAACTTGGGGTTTTCAGCAGTGTATTACTTATGAGCACGAAGCAAATAATAAGATGAGAATAAATCTGTCATTTATTAATTATAAAAACAATTACAGAAATTGTCTTTTGGGCGCTACTTCCAACAATATCTACATAAAATATTCTTGTCTCATTAATCCGGTGGCCCTCTCATTTGAGGTGGGGGTCTTACTAACCCTGTTCTTTCCATTAGAGCCAAGGTATGAATTCTTGACTAATTTAAAGGAATGAAGTCCCTGTCTTGCAAGACTTATTTCTTTCCCAAGCGGTCAGTTATAGGCTAGTTAAGAAGGTCAACGACCCTTTTTCTTTTATATCCAGCAGCTCAAGTCCTCACTTCGGTTTGACCGATATCCTCTTTCTGCCTCTCTCTTTAGCTTGTTGGCTTCTTCACCCTGTCAATGTTTGTACACTATATGCTTGCACTCAACCAAGGTGCATAGGAGCTTGTTGTTTAGCTTTGCATATAGCTTTCCTCCCTTAAGTCCTCCAATGAATGAGGTAATCCCAGTTCTCTCGTCTGTGTCCAGAACCTATCTGGATTCATCCATAAAACGCTTCATGTATTCAAGCGCAGTTCCATTATCCTTCTATTTGATTGTGAAAGGTATCGCATTCCCCTGGAATGGTCAGGCTGTAATGAAGTCTTGTGCGAACTGACCGGCCAGTTTTTCAAAACAGCTGATAGAATGAGGTAACAACCTCTTAAACCGTTTTCTTGATTTCCCTGTGAGCAGATTAAGGAAAGCAATGCACCTCATTTCTTTTAGTGTGAAGCTCATCATCATGTGCTGAACATACTAATGCAGGTGATCCGCAGGACCGCTGGTTGACCCGAGTGTTATACACCGATACTAGCGAGAATGACTAGGTCAATCGCAACATAGTGTAGTGAGTCAAGGTCGATCCCATAGAGAACAAATGTTTACTTTTACTACCTACTAATACTAAACTCTTAAAGCTTAGTGGTGGTCGTAGGCCAAAACGTGCATAAAAGCAAATCTACTTACTAATTGTTTTTATACAAATGTCCAATACTGTTCCTATGCACAATTTCGAGGTGTACTTCGAATAAATATGTAAAGCTCATCTCCATCTAGTTCAGTTCATATGATTTATGTGTTTAACTCAACTACTAATTCATGTTCCGTTTATGGTAAAACATCCATATTATTTCGATCATATTCGTAAACGGGACTAAGAACGAACTATGTTGTGCTATTACCCTTATCGTGAACAGACTCAGTTAATATAGAAAACATGAATTATAACTTATTGGATATGCATTACCAAACCAATGTGAAAGGTTCAAGCGGTCTATCCTAATGGAAAGAAAACCTTTGTAAGGTACCTAACGTAAACGGACTCGGTACGCTTTAGGATCTAAATACTTTTGTCCTAACTAATTCTTTCAACTTAAACGGGTCTTTCAGAACAGTTTACGAAGACATAATCATAGGTGGCCAGTCTAACAAATATGAAATTAATGCAAGCATTCAGGATAAACGAGAGTAGAACGACTACAACAAACAAGGTTGTCGATTATTTTATGGCAAGACCTACCAGTTAATCGACAGTCTCGGTCTGGACCGCAGCTTTCTGCTGATTACACATCAATCATTTATTGAACTAGATTGGGAATTAAGTCTACATATTTCAATCGAATGCTGCACTGATCATCCAAAACCTAGATCTAACATATTAAGCATACAACCATCGATATACGCATAATTCATAGACGAGGTATACATAATTACGTAAATACCTTAAACAACAATTGAATTGCAGATCAAGCTCTCGAAATTGACTAGGGAATAGTAAGGAATTTTCCCTAAAAACGAAAACTTTTATTTAACCTCAAAAGTGTTTCAAAATAAAAAAAACTATTGATGATATGAATCTTTTCCTGTGTATCTATTTCGTATACAATGATGTTGTATTTATAGCTGTAATGCCGAGCTAGGATAAGTTAAGTCGGCTAAAACCCTTTTGGGCCGTCGATTAATCTACGGATTAATCGACGACCTATCTTTTCATATCATGCCATCCTTTTTTAAGCCCAATTCATGTCTCTCCAGCCTTAGCCCAATGATATTTCGAAATGCATCTGTCTTTTGCCTTCGAGTCAATCTTTTCACCACGTTCGCTCGTTTATCCAACTCTTGAGACTCGAGACAATGCTCCGCATCACTTAAATCTGCAAATGATCATAAAAACACACACATGTAGAAAACTTTTCCATGCAATTTAAGGATAATATGCAACTTTCGGATTATGAGTGGACATGATCCAAATAAATTGAAAAGCTCACAAATCCAGATAAAAGATATAGCAATAAGCTCAAAAATCGGGGTAAAGTAGTGGGGAAAATATCATATAATTTGGTTGTATCACTGGTCCCGTTGCAAGTATCCATCTTTGGCATTTTGAACCCAACGGGTCTAGGATAATGCTTTATATGGGAAGTGAAAGGAGATATGTTGTATAATTTCATTCATGATCTAATTATAAGTCTATCCACCTCATCTTGGGCTGCTCCGTTCAGCCTTCGGAGAGGTAAACTTTCTTCTTTCTTTTCCACACGCTCATGCCTAGTACTAGACACACCGACCTCATCTCTTATTGACATTTTTGCCATATCTGCCTTCTTAGATGTTTCAGGAAGTTGGGGCCCTTTACTCTTTAACGCTTGGTGATAAAGCGTGGCAAACATCTCAAGTTGAATTTTTATTAGTTCCTAGCTGTTTTTATCATTGCTTGAGAAACATCAGGTTGACCAGTGGTTATGTTAGGCAGAGTGGTTTCTGCCTCCACTTGCACCAACATGGGTGTCATTCCCCACCTTGCTGAACGGAGTTTTCATGACTTGCACTTTCAACATTCTTCAGTTTGTTATGATCATTTGAGGGCATAATTAATTGTTTACTCACAAGATTCTTTGAAAACTATATATTTTAAGCCTTCATTCTAGCGCCAAATGATGATACTAGAAACCGTCAGTGCTGAAACCGGGTTGATATTCGGATAATTGGGCCTCCTTATGAGTGTCTGTCTACGTACCTAGAGGTTTTGGGATCATGCTATTAACGTAGTTCTAATTTATGAGGACGAATATCCATTTATATGTCTCCATCGTGGGGGAGTTGATTGTATAATCATTGAAATCGTGGTCAACGAAAAAGAGCCGTTCTCAGGGTAGTTATGACAAAATCATAGCCCTGCAGGCGTGAATCAAAAAGACGATATGAGATCGTGGATTAAAGTCATGTTGTCTACGTAACTGCTACAAGAGTTCATTGAAAACTTGTACCGAACTATGAGTCCCAAACTGAAGTAAACTTGTATCATGTCAAATGGTACGAGTTTAGGATTATCGTACTTCGAATCGACCACAAAGGACAAAAAACTGTTTTTTCCTTTTGACGGAGGGAGTACTCTTTTGTTGCTTTCCCAAAATAAACAAAAAGCCAAGGAAAAAAGGGTGCAACTTTTGTTTTGTATAATAAAAACTTTATCTAAGAAGCTTCATCACTTCAAAGGTAACCATATGCTTTCGTGAGTCACTTATAACTGATAAAAAACAAGCCAACTACGGAAGCAACAAGGAAAATTACTTCAAATCACGACATAGAGGATGATGCTTTAGAAGCAATGAATGAAGCTTCCTCCTTCCACTTTCGTTTCTACATAAATTAAACAACCCTTCATATTCATATTAACCTGGTCTACCAGTACAAAAAGTCTGATGTTGTTGTACCAATAAAGTACAAATTATTTATAGCAAAAAGTTTGAGAATTTAGCACTCCCAAATCACTATTTCTTTACCACCTTCATACAAAAGCATATTATTCACACTTGTTCAGAATGAGAGTGAAAATGAGAAGTAGGATTATTAGCAAGCATATGAACAACTTCTCTCATACTTGGCCTTGAACAAGTTTCTTCTTCCACACACATCATTGCAATCTTGAATAAATTGATGACCTCTCCAATCGGATATCCCGTGAGCCTTGAATCCAATATCGCAAGAACCGAAGCTGCATCAGAAGGATGTGATAGTTCCGATATTGTTTTCTTCACCCATCTTACTATATCCACTCCCTCCCCGAACTCGCCTACCGGCCTTCGCCCGGTTATTAGCTCCAATAGGACTACTCCAAAGCTGTAGACATCGCTTTTCTGGTCTATCCTCAATGTGTATGCATACTCTGTTGTTGCATTTCAAGATTGTTAGAACTAAAAGTTTTCATTTCAAAGTTTTAAAATATGAATTAGGAAGGAAATTAATCTTACCAGGGGCAATGTAGCCATAAGAACCAGCAACAGCAGACATACACTCGGAAGAACCCGCGTCGTGAAAGAATTTGGCCAATCCGAAATCAGCTACATGAGCTTCGTAATCTGAATCTAGCAAAATGTTATTGGATTTGACATCTCTGTGAATAATGGAAGGTGAACAATCATGATGTAAATAACACATCCCTTTGGCAGACTCAACAGCAATCCTATACCTTGATTCCCACTGCAAATGACCACCTTTAGAACCATGCAACATTTCACCGAGGCTCCCGCTCGACATGTACTCGTATAAAAGCAAATTCAAGATCTCGATTCGACACATACCCTAGAAGCCTAACAATGTGTCTGTGTCTAATATTTCCAAGTGTCTGAATTTCAGCTGAGAAACCGTGATCGTGATGACCGGAACCTCGGCTATAAAGTCGCTTTAATCGCCACGTCACTTCCATTAGACATGGATCCTCTATAGACAATCCCTGCACCACCTTTGCCTATGATGTTCTCTTCTTTTAAACAGTCTAAAACTTCCTCTGCTTTAAAGTCTAGCTTCTGGAACGCCGTGAGTTTCCATGCTTTTGATTTCTTGTAATTTTTCCTTAGAATTAGAGTACATGTTAGAGATAAAAGCAATATAACAGTGACGGAAACTATCACTATTATCACAACTTTTGATGAACTAAATGAATCATGACCATCCCTTTTTGAGACATGTCCTGAATCTGAAGGGCAAACTGGAACATGGGGCGGACAGAGATTGGGATTTCCTGAAAAAGCACGATCACCCGCGATTTGTAGCATGCCATTTGAAGGTCTTCTTCCAATGAAATCATTGTAAGAAAGATCCAAACTTGTCAAGCTATTCAGTGAACCAAGATCACTTGGGATTTCACCGGTGAGTTGATTTCTAGATAAGTTGAGTGCATTCAGAACTTTTAGCTTTGATATGTTTGTTGGAATTAAACCGGATAATCTGTTTTCACTCAAATCAATAGAAGTCAATTTCGAACACAATGAAATAGAATCTGGGATTTCACCTGTCAAGCTGTTATCTTTGAAATTCAAAACAGATAGTCTCTTTAAATTCGAAATTTCAACAGGGATTTCGCCAATGAAGTTGTTCACATCAAGATTCAAAGTTTGTAACTCAACCAAATTACCAATAGCACGAGGAATTCTTCCTGTAATCCTGTTATTAGAAAGCGTAAGACTTCCAAGCGATTTAGCAGAAATTTCATCAGGAAGCTCACCGGTGAAATCGTTATTGTGAAGCTCAAGCATGTCTAACAATGGCAAGTTGAAAATTCCAGGAGGAATCTTTCCATTGAAGAAATTGTTCATTGCTCGAATCTTTGTCAATGAATTACATTCTCCAAGTTCTTCAGGCAATGGCCCAAAGAATTCGTTCTGCATTAACACACAAACTGTTAACTTCAATCCTTTACACAAGCCTTTAGGTACTGTTCCGGTTAGACGATTGTTTGTAACGTCAAGAATTTTTAACTTCCCATTCTGACCAAGATTTTCCGGCAAATTGAAGGTGAAATTGTTATCCCAAATCTGCAAAACCTCGAGATTTGGAAGATTGCCAATAAAATCGGGAACAGGACCGAAAAAATTGTTGTGAAATAGATGTAACAGAGTTAAATTCTTCAGCTCAGAATATTCCATTGGGATTTCACCGGTGAGATGGTTATACGATAAGTCCAGTGACTTGAGGCTCACCAACCGGGAAAGTTCCACCGGCAACTCACCGGTCAGATTGTTCTCCTGTAGAAACAGAGTATCCAAGAACTTCAAGTTCTGCAGAGAGGCCGGAATTCCACCGGACAAGTTACAACCTCCTAGGTCAAGCCGCTGAAGTGAGCTTAAGGAACCGAGCTCCGGCGGAATGCCGCCGTCGTAGGTATTATAATAGCCAAGAGACAACCTTTGAAGCTTCGGAAGCTTAGATAAGCTTGGTGGAATTTTGCCGACGAGTGAGTTTCCTGCTAAGCCCAAAACCTCCAAATTTTCAAACTGCGAATAAGCTTCTGGGATTTCTCCAGAAAAATAACAGCCGCCCAGATTAAGAAATTTAAGCTGCTTGAGCATAACGAACTGGGTCGGCAGCAGTCCAGTGAATTCATTGTTATAAACATCAAACACTTCCAGTTCCGTCATTCTCATCACAATCTCTCCCGGGAAATCGCCGTCGAAAGTATTATACGATAAATTAACGTACTTCAGAGAAGCCAACTTAGAAAATTCCACAGGGAGTGGTCCGGTGAGATTGTCGGAGAATAACGTCAGGTTAACAAGCTGATCAAGCAACCCAAACTCCGGCGGAATCGTACCGAACAGAGGGACGTTGGAAATATTCAACGACGTGACACGTGAGTTCTCTCCGCATGAAACTCCGGAGAAAGAGCAGTGTCCCGCCGCCAAGGAGGAGGTGACGTCATTCCTCCAGTCATGGAGCCCGGAGCCGTTCGGACCAAGCAATGAAGACTTGATGCTTAACAGAGTATCAAGATCGGTGTATGCATGGATTACAGAACTTGAAGAAGAAAAAAACAGGCAAATTGTTGTTGTTGCAAGAAGGAGATTAAAGGTGAGGTTTTTCATGTTTTGAAGATATGATCGTACAAAAACCAATTATGGATACTACTAATAATAAATAGTGGTAGAACCGTAGAAGGATGGACAGTGGAGAATCAAAGCAAAAAGAAACTTTTGTATCGTATGGAAGATAAAAAAGGTTTGTCAGTTGGATTGAGATTGAAAATGAAAATCAAGAAATTTAGAAATAGATTTCTTGGAGAGACCAATGGCTTGGGTTGGGTTAACAGTGACCACTGTTTGTGCGGATTCTTCACTCATCTCATTATGGGGTATCCGATTCGCTCAGAGTTATAGAGAGGGGCTTAAAAGTTGACAGTGAAAGATTTAGATGCTGGAAACTAGTATCTCATCTAAAATAAATGGTTAAACGGTTAAACCTAACCGTCAGGGTCCTCCACCTCCAATCCCACAGGAATATGGAGAGAGATTAATCGTGAATCTGAGCTTAGAGACAAGCTGCTGCTGCTTCCTCTCTATCATCAAGGATCGCTATCAATCTAAATAAACCCTTTTACTTTAACGAACCGCTTGATTCCTAAAAAATAAAATCCTTGTTAGTATTTATCTTGTAATCAATTTATGAGTAGATGAGATCGGCAAAGACGAAAAGACCCTTAATTATCTTGAAAAGTTGTTATCGGAGGTAGAGATCAATATGATCTAATATCAAAATTTTATACACAAGATGCATCGGTTTAGTGAAAATCTAAACTATAATCTGACATAAAGATTAGTGTTCGAACCCGGTTAGGGCCCAAAAAAAAAAATTTGTAGGGAAATAGAAGAAAAAGATAAAAACATTCTATCAATTTGGGAATGGGATAACTTTTTAAAACTTATTATTATTATTTTTAAATCTGGCGCTTTTTCTTCAAAAAAAAATTCAACACGTTTTTTCTTTCATCTATTTTTTTAAATACTTATATCTCTCAATTTACAACTTCAAATTTGAAACTTCAATTTTTTTTTTACTTTTTCATTCAATTTATTTTGATATCACATTTACCATATTCCGACGTAATTTTTGAAAATCCTCTGTCGAAATTCACTATTATTCGAACCAAGTCCAAAAATAATGAGAATGAAAAAATAAAAAATTTCAGTGAAATTTTTCGTATTTAAAGATATAGATTAAAAGATATGAGTGTTTAAAAATAAAAATAAAAAAATAAAAAGATACAGGTACAGGTGTAGCGTGAGTGGGTTTGTTTGAATTTTTTTTCCTTAATCTATAAAAATTATAGAAGTTGTTTTTTCCCTATTAAAAAATATCTAACTATCATGTTAATTAAAAGTATTTCAAAATATGTCCTTGTATATGTGATCTTTTAAGGTTCGATGGTAGCAATAGCGCTCGAAACGTTATTACAACGGAAGGTATTGGTTTATATGATAACATCAAAACAATATCTGAATACCAAAGAATAAGACCATTGATCCCCTCCTATATATTTTATCATCAAGTCTAAGAAAACTATATCACATGAGAAGTGTCTATTGCAGTAGTAGTGTCTTTTTTCACATGAGAAGTGTCTTTTTTCCCTGTTGGTTTAAGGTTTAATTAACCCTTTCTTGGCCCCTAAGACACCTAAATCAACATAGGCTCAGAAAACCCCTATAAATGGTCTCTCGGTAGCCTTAGATTCCCTCAGTTTAATTTCGTGTTTTATAACTTACACTGATTTCTTTTTGTAAATAAAATCGTAAAACTACACCAATAGGTAACCAAGAATGAAATTTCGACTCCATTTCGTAAATATAAAAGATACCTAAAATTATCTGAATCATCCATTTTAATTTTTAAAAAAGCTAAAAACCAACAATCAAGAGAAATACGCCTTCCGTTGATCACGAATTATGTATGTTTTTTGTAAAAGAAATGGTGTAAACTTATCATTTTGATAAGTAATCGTGCTTCACTCGGAATTTGAATAATGTCAGTATTCAGTATCATATGTTTGTGTTTTATAATTTACATTGATTTCTTTCTTAAAATAGTGAAAAGTAAATGGAGATTCTTGTCACACGTTTACTTTTTTTTTTCTGAATAAAAATAAATATGCATTCTCAAAATTCAAAAAAATAAAATAAAATAAAATAAAATAAAATAATGAAAGATAAAAATTTCATCCTGGATTAGTTAATACCCTGCTTTTCTCTCTACCTCAGTGGGAGGACCAGGTGTTCGAATCCCTTCCCCATTCCCTCCTTTCGTATCCGGGAAAAAAAATAAAAATAAAAAATAAAATAATGTTAAAGGTAGTATCTTAGAAATTGTTAGAAAAGGTCGCATTCTGGCCTGTCAATTTGTGGCTAGAATGTCTTGGAAACCCCTCAATTTGAGAAGAAAATAGTAGCACTCGGGCAGCTGCAAATTGCAGCATCGGTGTCGGACGCAGGATATCGGGTAAAAGGGGTAATAAAATTTTTAAAGGTAAAAAAAAAAAAGTAAGGAGAGCAAACTATGTGCATAGTTCAAACATTAATGTATTATTTTCGGATCAGAGAGGACAGTTTGTCTCCTTTGTTGTATGTAGGTCCGCCACTACATAGAAATATTGCCTAGAAAACCACAATGATAGTCTCACATGCTAGAGAAATTGGAAAATCAGGCCCTTTTAACCTCTGACATTTATTTTTAGGTCGGACGATTCTCGACATTATTTTTCGAGTTCACCGTCAAATTTGGATGAAATCGTCGCGTCGCAATAAAACCCTCCAAATTTGGATGAAATTAGTCCAAATATATTGAATGTACAAAATGGACGAAAACCGTCCGAATTTTGGATGCACCGTCCCATATTAGGCGAACACCGTCCATTTTGGGACGGTCAGATTCAACATTTGGACGGATTACGCCCATTTTATCAAAAAAGTCTAAAAACCGTCCCAATTTGGGCGGTTTCATATAACCTCTCCGTCCAAACAGAGACGCACCGTCCAAATATGGACGGATTCATCCAATTTGGACGAAACGTCCAATTTCAAACCCTTATCGCCTCTTTCCTCATTTCCACCGTTTCAAGCAAAACCTCTGAAAAAAAAGCGAAAAGACCCATATTTGGACGATTTACAACATTTCAATCCTTCCATTTCTCAGATCAAATTTGGACGATTACAATGGCTAATCCTTCGTCTTCTCAGAGTCAAGAAGCACCTAATGTGAGTGTTTATGGTTTTTTTTTTTTTGTTTTTTTTTACAGTTTTTTCCAATTCCGTTTTTCATTTCCTTTTTTGTGTATTGTTATTCAAAAGATGTTGGGTAATCATACATACGATTTGAATTCATATCCTATTTGATTTTGATTTGATTCGAATTAATCCTATTAAATTTCGTTATTTGATTATGACAGGATTGTTACGGTTTATGTCACCATGAATATCATGTTATTTGTTCGATTGGGATTCAACGGTGTTATAGGGTTTAGGGTTTAGGGTTTAGATTCAAATTCATATATTGTATGATTATATGTATGTTTGATGAAGTGATTTTAGAAATCGAAATGATATGTATGAATCTTATGTATGTATGTATGTATGTATGTATGTATGTATGTATGTATGTATGTTCATGTAAAATTCGAAAATTCATGTATAATTTAGAGATCGTCATGTTTCATGTTCAATAGTGTGTTATTTTATTGTTGAGTTTGAATACAATTCATGTATGGTATGATTAAATGTATGATGGGGCATTTGGAAGTAATTTATGATAGTGTAAGAATATGTATGATGGTGTTATAATTTTTTATTTGATGTTCTAGTGTAATTTATGATAGTATAATGTTAGATTCTATGATAGTAGTATTGCTAATTATTTAAATTTGACAATGAGTATGACTGATCACAGGGAGTATAAATGCCCTTGAAATTATCGGTAACAAGAATGTGATTTAAAAAATTGAAACAAACGACAAATTAATGTCGTTTGAAAATACAAGAACGAATATCTCGAACTGAATTCCATGGTACGCCTCGGCCTGATGAGGTTCTTAGAATTGCATGCTTTCCCTAGGGTGTTTTCGATTCCTTCTGATCCGCTGTGTCATGCCTAATCTCCAGGCTTTGTATTGGGGCTCCCGTAGGTAGCTCGTAGAAAATTTCATTAGGTCCGCTCAACGAGCATCTTTCCTGCCTCCAAGAGCTGGTAAATCCTCAGCCGGAAGTGAGGCACCCCTTAGATTGAAAATATAAGTTCCGTTCTGCCGGCTCCGTCCGGCATCCGTTCTCCCTCGTCATCATCAAGTACTCTATGACGTTGGTAAAAACACTACTCTCTTCTTCTCTTACCCCCCCTCTAACGTTACAACACAACACAACACAAGTGCCCGCAATAACATTCCTTCGTAAGTATATTTATTTTCTCACTAGTATCGACGTCCCCAACTTGAAACTGGTCCCGGTCGATCCTGAGCAGTGTGAAACTCCTTCTGGCACGCGAAACACCATTCAAGAACTCTTCAGGTTTAGGGGCTAACACGGTGCGACACGAGTCCGCAAGTTCTCTCCTCTCACAATGCCAACGCTGCAACACTCCCCTGATGTGGTCAAAGAGATTCACGATACTCATCTTACGCGCATCCCTTATGACGTTGTTAAAGCTTTCAGCATGGTTGCTTGTCATTATTGCGTAACGTGTACTCGGAAATTGTGATCGTGCCCATTTGTCGATTCCAATCTCCTGTAGGTAACGCGAAACTGGTTTGGTTGGGTCTCTATCCATCTCTATTATCTTCGAAATAATATTTTGAATCGCATTTACGAAAATGTATAAGCGGCTTCCCGGAAAGTGTACGGGCAATATCCCGTGCTCCCGAATTTTTATTGAGGTTCATAACGATGTGGTGGTAGCAAGAAACCATGGTAAGCGCCTGGAAATACATTTCTAACGGCTCCAATGATGCCTGGCCCTCTGTCTGATATGAAAACCAAGTCACTACGTTCCCCGATTATCGACTTCAAGTTTTCCATGAAATACGTCCATGCATCAAGGCTCTCTCCGTCGGTCACGGCAAAAGCTAACGGAAATATATGGTCGCCCGCGCGTCTACACCGATCGCTACTAACAATGTCCCTCGCATTTTGTTTTCGGATGTGTACCGTCCCACAACTAAGATAGACCGACAATACTTAAACCCCTCGATACTAGAACCCAAAGCCATGAAACAATACTTGAACCTGCCAAGCGCATCAGGAACGATGTCTGTGATGGTTCCAAAATTTTCTACCGTCAACATGTAAAAGTAGGCGTGTAATTTAGAATACGACATTTCTACGTTTCCGCCGATCAATTCCAAGGCTTTCTGTCTACATTGATAGGCACTTTGATAATTAAGGTCTATGTTGAATGTTTTTTTGACCTCCGCTTGTAAAACTTTTGTCGTGAAACCGCTCCCGAGTTTTATGAGGCTATCCTCACGAAACGACTATAGGTCCGGCCTTGGCTTGTCTATGATTGTCGATCAATTGGTCCAATCCACAAGTGTGGGTTTCATTGTACGCGTTATGACAAAGTTCATGCAACGTTGTCCGTCCCTTGCGCCCACATCCGAATCAACAACCTTCCTACCGACAACCTTCCATTCGCATCGTTTCTAAAGTATAACATCGTAATTTTAACTTTTCCTTGTCAGTCCTAACGAGTTTCCACATGTAGTCATTTTTCAATGCGTGGTAACTCATTTTATCCTTCATATCCTCCTTGTCTCTATACTTTTTACCAATAAACAATACATCTGGATTATCGGTCTGAAACGTCCCAGCATGTGGACATGGAGGAATTTGGGGCGGGTCCATTCCAGACCCGAAATGAGCACCTCTATGGCGATTAATACTTGCCATACTAAATGTGACCGATGTCGTGGTTCGTGCAAAGGTGTCACAAATAACTCATGAAAGATCCCCCGATATTGAGGCCCGTTTGCATCGGTGCTTGCATCGTTGTTTGCATAAACTGCTGGCTGGTTCCATCTATGTGGAGATTATGACTAGTCTGACCAAAATTATCCCAACAAGTCCCTGCTTCAATCACTGGTTCACGCCTCCTACCACTAGTTTGCTGCCTATACGGTGTGTGGGTCGTCTGATCTAAATTCGGCCGAGACGTTCCAACTTCATTCATAGATGCACACATTCTAGACATAGGTTGTTCAACGTAAGTATATGTGCAATGGTGACTAATCATATTTGCAATGAATCCCCAATCGTAGCCACGTTCACTTGACAAGTCAATTACTTGCTCACCGAAAGTTCTATTCGGTTGGATGACAATTTCATGAGGGGCTGAGACTTGTGGAGTACGTACATCATGCTCACCGAATTCGATTATGATAAAGTTCGGTGTAAAATCCTCAATCCTCTCTATCATTTTCTTCAACTATTGGTTGTTCATTTAAGTCAAATCGTTGTCGCGTTATTGTCTTCCGAGTCATCATCGGAATAACCGGTTCAAAATAACACAAAGTTTGACGGGTTCTAGTCTAAGCAGATCATCAATGTACCCTAGCCTTGTCTCATCATCCAAAACATCAATCGGCCCCTCGACAGCGTACAAAAGTTTCATGACCAATGTATTTTTGATTCATCAATTCCTACTTTCCCACACACTTTCTCGCTTCACTTCATCCAACGTCATATCGCTTTTACACGAATCAAATAAAATTTTCCTTTTCTATAAGACCATCTGTCGATCCTTGCTTGTATATCCACTCTCCACCAAATTCAAACTTAATGGACACAATGTTGTTATCTCAGAAAGAATTATAGATTTACATCAAGATACAATGGAGATATGAATATAAAATAATATATAAACAATTAATATATTGTCATCATATTGTCGATTGTGATACACATATATATGTAATAACTACAAGTGCATATATGTAATAAGTGTGTTTTTACCAACGCCATGTAGTACTTGATGATGACGAGGAGAACGGGTGCCGGACGGAGCCGCGTAATGTAACTTATATTTTCAATCTAAAGGGTGCCTCACTTCCGGTGTGAGGATTTACCAGTCACTTGGAGACAGAAAAGATGCTCATTGAGCGCACTAATGAAATTTTCTACGAGCTACCTACCAGAGCCCCAATACAAAGCCTGGAGATTAGGCATGACACAAATGGATCGAAGGAATCGAAAACACCCTAGGGAAAGCATGCAATTCTAAGAACCTCATCAGCCGAGGCGTACCATGGAATTCGGGCCGCGATATTCGTTTTGTATTTTCAAACGACATTAATTTGTCGTTTGTTTCAATTTTTGAATTCACATTCTTGTTACCCATAATTTCAAAGGATGTTCTCATACTATAACAAAATACGTAATTCAAAACCATATATTTGAATTTAATTTTCATCTTCCACTACAACAACAACAAAATCAACTTTGTACCAAACCAATAAAACACATTCGGTAAACAAGTTTCGTTTATTACTACAAACAATCACATTGACATCAACCAAAATATATTTCTATCGTTATCCAAGTATTTCATCACAATATATCAATCAAAATATGTGGCAATATTCAAAGATGTCGATAAATCACGAGGTTCAAAGAGGTAATCTTGAACCTCTTGAACTCATGTGCCGGATTTTCTCGTGGTACACTTTATTTATTTATAAAGAGACATATTAATTGTAGTACATATAAACAATTAATATGTCAAACTCTATTCATAGACATAGCCTTTACTCTAGTTCACTTTATGTCATAGACATTTATTATGTAAGAGACTAAAAGCATCTAGCCTCGCTTATAGCTTTTACTTTTTCTATGAAAGGTCACTATCTTGTCTAGGACCTTTCAAACTCCTCAATTGTATCTACATATACTCCTCATTATCAATGAATAAAAGATAAGTTGAAGTTTACTCTTGTGTTAACACATTCTCAAACTCTCTTCATGGTATCGAGCCATTTGTGTTCTAACTTTTTCCACAAGAAAACTCATATTTCAAGAATGTCTTCCACATCCGACATTACTTCAACCTCAAGAGACTCTCGACCTCGGTGGCAAATTGACCGAGAGTACCGACAACTCTCTTCTTATACAAACCATAGACTTGATGGTAACAACTATCTGCTTATGGTCAAGGTCTATGAAAATGTACATTTCTGGACAAAGTAAGATGGGATACTTATGCGAACAAAACCTCGCACTCACTAACCGACCCCGGTTTTGAAGCATGGGACACAACAAATAATCAACTCATGACCATCCTCACGAGGTCAATGACAAAAGAGATAAGTGAAAACTTTATGATGTATGATAACGCCAAAGAAATCAGGATAATGCCGAGATCTTTACTCCAAGAAGGATAATACATCCGAGGTATATGAATTAGAAGCTCAGATTCAAACTTGCGAGCAAGGGGATATGTCCAGAACTCAATATTTCAATCAACTATCTAAGGCTTGGCAACACTTAGATATGTTAGAAACTCACTCATGGAATGATGTCAAGGATGTCGCTTTTATAAAGACATCATAGAAAAGAAGAGAGTATTCAGATTCCTCACCGGGATCGAATCCTACTCTTGATGATGTTAGAGGAAGAATTCTTGCCACCAAACCTCTTCCAAATCTCAAATCCATGTTTGCCGAGGTCAAACATGAAGAAAGTAGGAGAAAAGTCATGCTTCAAATCCACTACCGACAACCCTATCAAGGTGCCGCCTGGCCGACCGCCGGGAAGGCGGCCGAGGTTGCCGAGACATACAAGAAGCTCTACCGAGAAAATCGAAAAAGCGTTCGTGATCACCGCAAACGCACAAATCACACCAAGGACAATCACTGGAAGCTCCATGGCAAGCCTAACTCTCAAAAACCTCAAAACCTATCAGGGAAAGTCAAGGCAGACACATCAGTGAGGAGGAGAATGACAACCAGATGAATGCTCAGTTTGCTGCATTCAAAGCCTTCCTGAATCAACAAAAGGAAGGTAGTCACTCTACTGATGTTGCTACTCATACTCATACAGTAAATCTACTCTTCCTTAGCAATGAAACATGGATTGTTGATTCTGGGCATCCTCCCATATGATCGTAATAAAAACCTTATAACCAACTATATGCCTTGTCACCAAATTCATAACATTAAAACTGCTGATGGATCTATCTCTCGTGCAAAAGGTGTTGGAAATGTTAAACTCACTAATAAGATATGCCTACAGGATGTCCTATTTGTTCCAAACTTAGACTGCAATCTTATATCTCACAAGAGACTCACTAAAGATTTGAATTGGACCGTTGTTTTTAAGGAAAATCGGTGCACATTCCAGATCCTACTTCACGAGAAGTGATTGGGAAGGCTAAACCTCTTACGCTGGATTGTTTCTCGTCAACCTCGCCAAGATGTAAGATCAAGACTGAATCGCCTCAAGACTGCTCCCGCACTTTAGACAATATCATGTTATGGCATTATAGATTAGGACATCCAAGCTTTGGTTACTTAAAATCTTTAACTCTGAATTGTTTAAAGGATGTAATCTGAATGACCTTCAATGTGATATTTGTCAATTTGCTAAACTTACAAAATCTGTGTATGCTAAATTACCTCATTTGCATTCCTCACCCTTCACCTTAATACACAAAGATGTGTGGGGACCTCTAGGGTGAAAAATATAACAGGAAAAGGTGGTTTGTCACCTTTATTGATGATCATACCAGAACACTTGGGTTTTTTAATGAAAGACAAATCCAAGTTGGCCCTATCTTTCAAGAATTTTATCATATGGTCTCCACTCAATTTGATACTAAGGTCAAGATCTTAAAACTGATAATGCTCTAGAATACTATGAGTCTAATCTCGCACCTTCTTGATGTGAGATAGAGGAATTGTTCATATCAAGAGTTGTGTGGAAACACCTCAGCAGAATGGGGTTGCTGAGAGAAAGAACAGGCACCTACTGGAAATGGCCAGATCAATCATGTTCACCACACATGTTCCTAAATATATGTGGGGTGAAGCTATACTGACTGCAACTTATTTACTCAACAGACTTCCCAGCAGAGTGTTAGGTTTCAAAACTCCACTCCAAACCCTATTGACCACACACTCCTGCCATCATCTTGTTTCCCAGTTGCCTCCAAAGATCTTTGGTTGTACTGTGTTTGTGTATATCCATGCTCAACACAGAAGTAAACTTGATCCTAAAGCTCACAAGTGCATTTTCTTAGGTTATGCAAAGGACGAGAAAAGGTTACAAGTGTTATTCCCTATTGAAAAGAAATTTTACAATTCTATGGATGTAAAATTCTTTGAAAGGACCCTTATTACAAAGAAACCTCATGAGCCATCCACCGATGAAAACTCGATTGAAATTGACCTAAACCCTTCCCCTCGGCAAACTCTTAACCTCAAGAACCCATCGATCCTCAAAGAGATCAACTTCAATACCCTACCGACTCTCTGACCCTAATACTCCTCAAAGAACCTCCTGAACAAGAGTCTCATCACCCAGAGCCTGCTGACCCCGAGCCCATCGACACTCAAAGAATCTACAGATCCTCGCAGCTCTGCGACATTGATGATAGGCCTATTGCTCTTAGGAAGGAAAGAGATCATGCACCGATCACTCTATTCATTCTTATTTATCTTATGATAAGTTATCTCCTCGCTTTGCCATGTTTTCACAGGACTGGACTCTCACTCTATTCCTAAAAATATTCGGAGGCCCTTCAAAATGATAAATGGAAGGTCAGCTTTTAAAACAGAGATGACAAAGACTTCGGATAATCATACTTGGGATTTGACACCTCTCCCACGAGGCAAGAAGACAATCAATTCTGCAGATGGTTATTCACTATAAAATACAATGCCGATGGCACTATTGACAAGTACAAAGCCGATTGGTAGCTGTGGATTCACTCAAACTTATGGCATTGACTATAAGGAAACTTTTGCACCAAAGTGGCAAAACTCAACACCGCTGGGGTTCGATCTCTCTATTTGTCCAACTTGACTCGGCCTCTTCACCAATTGGACATCAAAAATGCTTTTCTAAATGGGGACCTCAACGGCCGAGGAGGTTTATATGAATGTACCTCCTGTTTTATCAATCCTCATACTCAAGGCAAGGTGTGCAACCGAGGAAATCTCTATATGGCCTCAAGCAATCACCAAGGGCATGGTTTGGAAAATTAACAACGTGGTCAAAGTCGCTGGATATCACCAATGCAATTCGATCACACTATGTTCATCAAGACAACCAACCGTAAGAGGTCTATTATTATTGTCTATGTGGATGATATCATCCTCACCGGAGATGACTCTACCGAGATCCAACATTTGAAGACTCTGTTTGGCAAAGGTGTTTCAGAAAGACTTGGGTTTTCTCAAATATTTTCTTGGCATGGAAGTAGCAAGAAACAAAGAAAGGCATTCTGTCTCCCAAAAGGAAATATGTACTGGATCTCACCAAGGAAAGCGGCATCTTTGGGGTGCAAACTCATATATCCCCTGTAGACCCCAAATACCTCACTACATGGTGACACCAGCTTTGTCGAGAAAGAACAATATCAAAGACTTGTAGGGAAACTCATCTACCTCTCCCATACAAGACCTGATATTGCATATGGTGTCGACCTGGTTAGTCGAGTTCATGCATTGCCCTACCGAGCAACATTGGGATGCAAAGAATAGAATACCGAGGTATTTGAAGTCTACTCTGGCCAAGGGTTACACTTCACCAAGTCTGGCGATAGATCCATCAAGGTCTACACCGATGTCGATTATGGATGCCACATAGATAGAAGGTCGACCACAAAGCACATGCTCCTATGTATGGGGCAATCTTGTTACTTGGAGGAGCAAGAAACAACCCATCGTGGTTCTAGAAGCGATCTTGTTCGAACTCGGGGCACTTGTCTTAGGCATTTGTGAAGCTCTTTGGCTCAAAAGAGTACTTATCGAACTTCAAGACCCTTCAAACAACCTATCACACTCTCTTTGTGATAATCACTCAAAGACTATGCATGGCGAGGATCCACCATCATGACAAAACAAAACATGTGGACATTGTGACACTTCCTAAAGGAAAAGATTGATGCCAAGATTATCCACTCTCCAGTATGTTCCTCAAAGCAGACCAAAATGCGAGATATTCTCACCAAAGCTATTCCACCTCTCATGTTCAAGAGATTAAGTAGCAAACTTGGCCGCATCAACATATACACCTTAGTTTGAGGGGGTGTGGCAATATTCAAAGATGTTGATAAATCTGCGAGGTTCAAGAGGTATCGAACTCTTGAACTCACGTGCCGGATTTTCTGTGTACACTTTATTTATTTATAAAGAGACATATTAATTGTAGTACATATAAACAATTAATATGTCAAACTCTATTCATGACATAGCCTTTACTCTAGTTCACTTTATGTCATGTACATTTATTATGTAAGAGACTAAAAAGCATCTAGCCTCGTTTATAGCTTTTACTTTTTCTATGAAAGGTCACTATCTTGTCTAGGACCTTTCAAACTCCTCAATTGTATCTACATATACTCCTCATTATCAATGAATAAAAGATAAGTTGAAGTTTACTCTTGTGTTAACACATTCTCAAACTCTCTTCAAAATAAAATGTATTGACTACCCTAATTATCCAACGAATGTCAATTCCATTATCGAAATATATAATCAAAATTAATCATTTCTCTAGCCTGAAAATGTATAATTTACACTACGCTAAAAATAAAAAATTTATAACATTAACAATATTAATAAAAATCGAAAATTAATAACATTAATAAAAAGTCGAAATTTTTTAACATAAAAAAATTCGAAAATGCACATACTACACTATGCTAAAAATCAAAAATTTATAACATTAATGAAAATCGAAAATTCATATGAACAAATAACAATAAAAACAAACACAATAAATATATTTATTCAAACTTAAATAAATGCTTACCCATTTTGTTTAAAAATACAACTCCGGTGAAATAAAACAACGCAGCTCAAAAAGACAAATATGGTTTGTTTTGTTTTTTTTTTTTTTTTTTGGGTATCAATTGTGTAGCAATGGTGATTTTTGGAACCAATGGTGAATTTTTTGTGTGATGAAACGGTGAAGACAAGAGTAGGTGAATAGAGTAAATAAGACATTGATAAGAGTTTGAAAAGGTGCGTTATCGTTCAAATTAGGGTAAAACCGTCCAAATATGGACGGTGCTTCCTTTTTTTGTACGAAGAGACCATGTGATAGCGTCCAAATTGGGATGGTTTCAGATATTTGGACAAAATGGACGTAAACCGTCCAAATGTTGGACGCACCGTCCAAAAATGGACGAAATTCGCCCCAATTCGGACGGTTTTCGTTCATTTTGTCAATTCAATATATTTGGACGAATTTCATCCAAATTTGGAGGGTTTTGACTGAATTTGGACGATTTCATCCAAATTTGGACGGTGAACCTGAAAAATAATGTCAGAATCTGTCCGACCTAAAAATAAATGTCAGAGGTTAAAAGGGCCTGATTTTCCAATTTCTCCACATGCTATGAGTAATGAGAAATGTTTCGCTGAAAACAAAATGCACAACAGTTTTACAATATTTATCTTTAGACAAATTTTATAATACAGTCATTGTAGAATGTTGTATCAAATGACATTTAACAACCTTTCATTCTAATATCTCACTCATGATAAAAATGTATTTTTGAAAGCGAGTAAAAATGAAAGGTCTTAATGTATGTCAATTAGTAAAACTTTTCTACAACTTTTGTACCATAAAATCTCTCTGATCTTTATGAGACTCATTGAATCAATAGGTCACATATCACAATCAATGGTGCGAAATGTGTTGTTTATTTTGTTGTGTACAATTTGTTGTGTCACTATCACTGCTCATAACTAATCAAATTGACGGTAGAACGGGCACATATCTTGGTAAGAAAAGCCCAAATGTAAAAAAAAAAAAAAAAATTCAAAGAATTTAAGTTAAACGATAAAGACATATCAAATCTACCTTATCCCACTTCGGAGTTGTGTGCTTGTATGTGGTGGGAGCGGCTAGATCTATGGCTGTCCTGTTTGGATCTAGAGTGAGACCCTCGGATTATGCTTGGTGTCACCGGCGTTTGTTATTTCCGATCAGCCTTCGTTTCCTCATGTCGGTCATTTTCTGGGTGGGGAGGAAAGTTTTTCTTACGGGCTCTTTCTATTCCAGTGGTGGCTCTCGGTGGCGCGTGGGTGGAGTAACTAGCCAACGGTGATGGTGCTCATAGATGAGCTTCCAGCTTTGAATTGGAGGAAAATCAAATTTAAATTATAGTTGTTTGTATCAGTTTTCTTTTCTTTTGTTGTGTAGCTTGTTTCTGTGTTTTGTAGAAATCTAGGCCCAAGCCCATATAAGATGAGGGGTCTTATCCCCAAAACTTAGGTTGTGAGGGCCCTTATCCCCAAAACTTAGGTTGTGAGATGAGGGAACTCCCACTTCGGAGTTGTGTGCTTGTATGTGGTGGGAGCGTCTAGATCTATGGCTGTCCTGTTTGGATCTAGAGTGAGGCCCTCGGATTATGCTTGGTGTCACCGGCGTTTGACTGTTATTTCCGATCAGCCTTTGTTTCCTCATGTCGGTCGTTTTCTGGGTGGGGAGGAAAGATTTTCTTACGGGCTCTTTCTATTCCAGTGGTGGCTCTCGGTGGCGCGTGGGTGGAGTAACTAGCCAGCGGTGGTGGTGCTCATGGATGAGCTTCCAACTTTGATTTGGAGGAAAATCAAATTTAAATTATAGTTGTTTGTATGAGTTTGCTTTTCTTTTGTTGTGTAGTTTGTTTCTGTGTGTTGTAAAAATCTAGGCCCAAGCCCATATAAGATGAGGGGCATTATCTCCAAAACCTAGATTGTGAGGTGAGGAAAGTCCGTATCTTAATATTGTGGGTGATACAATAGCAAGTGCCAAATGTGGGACAACTTTAAAATGTTTTGTGGGGTAATAGTTTGCCCTTGAGGATTCATTTGTTCTGAGCGCCTCATCCTTATGGAGAATTTTTTCTCTTTTGCTCAGCACCATCTTCTCAATCTATTACTTGGCTTTGTTGTGTTGTATTCTCTGATTGTGTTGGTTAGTTAGTCCGGCATTAGACCGGTTTGTAGTGCGGTTTTTTTGGCTACGTTGTAGTACGGCCTTTGGCCGTGCTGTAGTGCGGAGTTTGACCGCGTCTATAGTCTAGCAGTGGCTATTTTCGTTGTTGTAACTACCTTTCGGATGTAATAAAACTTTCGGCTTTAGTGGAATAAAATAAAATAAAAAAATTTCGTAATATTTTCGCAATATAAATTACCCATTCGTATAAATAACATTTTTAGTATATAATTCGATTACAAACCTTGTGCAATAAAACTGTGTAATATAGGACGTATAAGATATATATATATACACACACACACGTCTAATAAACTGATTAAAAAGAAAAATCTTTTATACTTATATTTCATGATACATTATTCAATTTTTATTAATAATTAATACTATATTTCTTGAGCCAAATTCTGAAGTCAATGAGAACTTGGAATTATATAAGTCGTCTAAGTATCAGTTATGTATATAAGTGTATATACATATACCAAAATCTTTAGTGTGGATCATATCGTTGGAAGCAAAAAATCTACAGTTGAATGGCTTGAGCCTGGAGATGCGAATACTGCATATGTCCATAGAGTGTGTAACTGATTATTATTATTATTTTGTTTTGTTATTTCTGAGAGGAGATGTGTGGGACATTTGATTTATGTGCGTAATTTACCTTGTATTATAGAAGCGAATGGGAGGATATAAGGCCGAGTGTTCCTGATTTTAGAGCAGTGCATGAATGATTTATATGTTATAATGAATCATAAACCTGTTATATACAATATCTGTCAAGTACGTTTTACTAAGTTAGTCTATTAGCGACTTGAACTGGCCGGTTTTGAGCTAAATCATGAGGTGCTGAGATTGGGGCTTGGGTGTGTGGTGCAGCCTACCGGGAGGTTAGAGGTTCGATTCCCACAAGGGGCGAATTATTCCCTCTTGCGTAATAAAGGCAAGCCCAACGATTCTCGGAGCCACCTTGGAGAATCCTCGATTAACATTCTCCACTCATCCCGTGGGACGAGGAGTGGGGGAGCATACGTGGTTAGGGTTTAACCATTTTTATGAGGTGCTGAGACTTTTAGATGATAAATTAATGAGGATTCCCACTTGTGTTTCAAGTTCTTAGATGAAGACTTGATCTTCAGAACAAAGGTGCAAGGTGCTTTAAAGACAATCTTGCTGCGCGCAGCCTTTGTAAGAATCAGTTGTTGAACTTATTTTGTGTCATTTCTGGAATTTGTTTGTAAGGTGGTAAGTGTTCTTGCTCAAGAAAAAGAACAATGCATGGTGAATTTAATATAAAGGTGTTAGAAGTCCAAAAGGAAACTTTGGCAAGTGGAGTAGGCCATAAGGGTTAAACCACTATAAATTATTGTGTTCTTTACCTTCAACATTTTAGTTTTTTTTTTTTTTTTTCCCCAAACGACGAAAGCATTTATTGAAAAGATCAAGTTATACAAGACCAAACCGGGGTGCACCCATGCCAGAAAACCCCTACATCAGATTTGAAAGAGAAAGCAGCCAGCTGGTGCGCAAATGGATCCCAATAAAATCAATGATGAAAAAAATTGTTGTGGCACTTTATTGTGTATATTTGTCGTGGAATAATCATTTCTCTTACTTTGCAAGCTCAACATTAGCTCACAAACTAGATATTTCATTAAGCATCCTCTCATTGTCACTATTTCTGTGATATCACCTTTATTTTACATGTAAATTGAGCTTATATCTTTGTTGTATCTTAATCATTGTTGTGTTTTCTTATCCTTGATCTTAATGCTTGTTTATAAAGTGTTTATCAATCTATATGGAAGCTCACGCGCAACTCACAAGAGTTATACAATATGATTCCACTTGATATATGCTTATTTGAGTTGAACACTTGTATACATGTATCATTTGTTGTAGTATTGCATCTCTACATCATTATGAGGACTTAATCCTTGATTTTTGTGTGTGTATCAATTTAGTTCTACATTTGTGTCAAACATACACACTTAAACTTTGTAAGGTTGTGTTTCAGGGAAAGTTGTGTTTGAAAGAAGTGAAGTTTTATATAACCATTCAACCCCTATCAGGTTGTAAAAGATTCAACAAGTTCTCCCAACCCCTTATACATATACATTACGAGCCAATTTAAAAAACAAAGGATGAGAGGGATCGGTTTATTGACTTATCACCTGAGGCATTCAAACAAAGATTGAGGGCTAAGGTTCGGCGTCCACTAGCCGTTGTGGGGAGATATATACAACCCGGAAAATCTCGCCGTCTCAATCGTTTGGGTATGATCTGTCATCGTTCTCTTTAGTTTAATGAAATAATTAAGACATTCTGTATTATACAAAATCAAATTCTTATTTACTAATTCATGTCTCCCCCGCATTGATCGAACAAATCGATCGGTGTTGAGTTTGTAATGCGAAAACGGGCCCCGAGACAACAATTATTTTTGTGGCCATAACAACATCTTCTATGGCCATGGACAGAATTATTAGGTCAAGTCGGTTTTGTTGAAGATAATCAGTTGAGATAGGATTCAACTGTATGGTTCTCAGCAGGAAGAGATTCAGGTCTGAATATGGTTCATACATGATTTACCCAGCTGTGATAAATTACAGCTCTGCTGAACCCAGTCTCTTCACATCTGATCTCTACCAAGACTTGATAACTTCATTGTTGATATAACGACTGACTCTCTCTTCTGATCTCAACCTTCACGTCTGAAGCTGGTGGTCTCGTCTGTCTCATTCAGCAATTTTGAAATACAGTTGATCTTTTTACCTTCTTAGAATCTTGATTAAATTGTAAAACTTTTGTATCGTTTCTCAATGGCTCTTTCTTGTATTTAATAGTAAGTGGTGTCTAATCCACCCCAACGGCTATATTTTGTAATATCTTCATTAGTAACCTATTTAATCCCAACTATTCCTAAAGTTGGAGTATCAATATTTGTTCTTTCTATCTTTACTTATTTCCGCTGTCTTTTACAAGGCATCAGAGCCTTAGTTCTTCTTCTTCTGTTAAATGGTCGATTCCTCTTCTAACAAAATTTCATCTACACAGGCAACTACAAAAACTTAGTCTATTAGGGAGAATCCTTCTCTCCACATCACCACCATGAAATTAAATGGTTCAAATATCTTGGCTTGGTGTCAATCTGTAAAAGTTTACATCACTAGTAGGGGAAAACTTGGATACCTTACTGGTACAGTTCATGCTCCAGATTCATCAAAACTAGATGATGTATTTGTTTGGGAAACAGAGAATGCCATGATTGTGTCTTGGATGATAAATTCTATGGCATCAGACATTGGTCAGGCATATCTTTTGTGCTCTACTGCCAAGGAAATATGGGAAGGAGGGGCAACCACTTATTCAAATATGGGCAACCATGCTCAGGCATTTGCTGTCAGGTCCGATCAAACAAAGGACTAAATATGTGATGAAGTATTTCAATCATTTAAAGTACCCATGGCAGGAACATGACCAGCTGTAATCAATCAGCTGGAACGACTCCACTGAATGAGCCAAATACAAACAGACTTTGCATGAAGACAAAGTCCATGAATTTCTTGGGGCTTTAAACCTTGAAAATGATCATACAAGAGAAAGGAACATGTCCCAAAGCCCTCTTCCCAACATCATGGAAGCCTTTACTTATATCAAAGAGAAGAGAGTAGATGGACAACAATGAATCATATTAGCACAAGTTTTGTCACTGAACACTCTGCCTTGGCTGTCCAATCTGGATTCAATGGGTGTCAGGGGGAACTTGTAAAGTAACTACTGCAAAAAGAAGGTCGACACCAAGGACAAATGCTAGAACTTGCATGGAAAACCCTCAAATCTCTCTGGACAAAATCAAAAGAGGAGTGGCTATGATCAGAACAAATGGGATCATGATCAAGCTCATTTTTCAAAACTTGATCAAAATGTTTCTTTGTTTGGAGAGGAGCTGAATCTGTTGAGGTAGTTGTTGAACAAGAAAAATACCTCAGTGGAGACTTCAAAACTCAATGTTCATCAAGGTAATGCCTCTTGGATCATTGACTCTTTTTCCTCCGGTCATATGACATGTAACAAATCTCTCATATCCACTTATGACCATCACTAAGGATCATAAAGTTCAAGTTGCAGATGGTTCATACTTTAGAGTGGCAGGGACTGGAATTGTTAAGCTTTCTGAATAGTTAGTTCTTAAATGTGTTCTATTATTTCCTAATTTATCATGTAATTTGGTCTCCATTGGTAAATTTACCAGGGATAACCATTGTGTTCCTAATTTCTCTCATGGTTGCTGTGTATTTCAGGACTTAAGTACAAGGAAAATGATTGGAAATGCTAAAGCTGAAAATGGCTCTATATTTCTAATTGTCAAAATTTTAGGAGTGATCTATGTGCATCTGATCAAGCTTCCCAAACTGGCTTATTGAAGCTTAAACTGCTACATAATATATTAAGTCACCCTAGTGCTCCTTATCTTGTAAAACTGTTTCCAAATATTTTTTGCAATAAAGAATTTCTTCTTTCCATTGTGATGCTTGTGAATTTTCTAAACATCATAGATTTGTGTTCAAGCCTGTTTCTTATAAGAGGTCTAATCCTTTCACACCGATTCACAATGATCTCTTAAGACCATCCAAAGTTGCAACCTTTCTAGCACTAAATGGTTTATAACTCCGACTGATGATCATTCTAGAGTTTGCTAGGTATACTTGTTGAAGGATAAGACTGAAGTTAACACTGTACTTAAAAACTTTTTCACAATGATTGAAACTCATTTCCATACCAAAATCAAGATCTTAAGAGCTGAAAATGGTACCGAGTACTTCAAATCTGAACTTGGCTCATTTCTAGAAGAAAATTGAGTTGTCCGTCATAGTTCTTGTGTCAACACTCTACAACAAAATGGAGTGGTTGAACTCAAGAACATATATCTTTTTAAAATAGATAGAGGTTTATGTTTTCTTAAAATTCACCTAAATATTACTGGGGTAATGATGTTTTGACTGCTACTCATCAGATCATTGGGATGCCATCTAAAGTTCTGAAATTTGAGACTCCTATCAAGTGTTTCTCTGAGTCCTTCCTTGGTTCACATCTGGTTGACAATTTACCTCTCAAGGTATTTGGATGTACAACATTTGTACATGTCCATGACCATTTAAGTGGAAACTAGACCCTGGGGCTGTGAAAACTATGTTTCTTGGTTATTTTCCTACTCAGAGTGGATATTTGTGTTGTGATCCTACTAATATAAGAATGTACTGCTATTTTGATGTCACATTTGTTGAAACCGCTCCATATTATTGTAGCACTAATCTTGACAGGGAAGGTATGGACACTTGGCATACTCTTTCACCCTACCTGTCTTGAATGATGAATCAGACTCTCAAAACAAATTTGAGAAATCTTCACCCAGAAGAGAATAATTCAACTAAAGAAGTTATCACAACTAAGGATAAAAAATTAGTAGATGAACTCATTTCAGCTGAGTTGGAAACACTAATCCAGCTGTGAACTTGGTTATATCTCTTTTTTCTACATCTGATCTATCTATTGCCAAACGGAAAGGTGTGAGAGGCAGCATAGATCATCCCATCAAAAAATACATTTCTTATGGGAATTTGTCCACCACCTACATATTTTATCTATTTATGACTGATAGTACCCACATTCAGATTTCAAGGAATATCGATGAAGCTGTGAAGAGACCAAAATGGAACAGGGACGTAATGGAAGAATTATTAGCCCATGAGAAGAATGGAACATGGACCATCACAACCTTACCAAATAATTAGAACACAATGCGCTGCAAGTGGATATGCACTGTTAAGTATGGTGCAGGTGGTAAATTTGAAAGGTACAAGGCCATTCTTGTTGCCAAGGGATATACTCAAAAGTCAAATCACTGGTATCGACTTTGCACCAGTGGTAAAATGAATAAAGTTAGGATTCTCATTGCTTTAGAAGCAATGTATGATTGGCCTCTATTTCAGATGGATATTAAGAATGGTTTCCTAAATGGTGATCTTAAAGAAGAAGTCTACATGGACCTGCCTCCTGGTTCCTATAGTGGTAATTCGGTAGACAGGTCTGCAGAGTGAGGAAGTCTATTTATGGTTTGAAACAGTCACCAAAGACTTGGTTTGAAAGATTCACTCTAGCTATCAAAAGGATTGTCTATACTTAAGGGCAAGTAGACCACACTCTGAATCGAGAGAGGTCACTATTGTGATTGTGTATGTTGATGACATTATCATCACTGAAAAAAATCAGTCTGACATCTGGCATATAAAGAATCTACTCAAAAAAGTGAGTTCGAAGTGAAGGATTTGGGTCAACTGAGATTGTTCTTAGGAATTGAAGTCTCCACCAGATCTAAAGATGGAAATGTAGTGACTCATAGTAGATACTCTCTTGATCTTATCAGCGACTATGTGATGCTGGGGAGCAAACCAATCAGCACTCTCATAGAATACAACAACAAGCAAACAAAAGATGGTGAAGACATTGATCTTGAATATTATTATAGACTAGTTGGAAGCCTGACATCACATTAGGAGCTAGCATGATCGACTGTTCATGCACAAACCCAAGTGGAAACGTCTGGTTACAACATTCAGAATGCTAAAGTATATAAAAGATAGTATTGGAAGTGGAATGTTTTTCAAGACCCGGGGAGACCTCATCACTGAAGCATTTGTTGATGCAGGCTGAGCTGGTTCCATACCCGATAGAACGTCCACTTCTGGCTGGTGTGTCTTCGTGTATAAGAACCTTATATCTTGGAAAATCAAGAAACATTCAATAGTGGCAAAAAGCAGTGCAAAAGAAGAATGCAGGGTTGCACATGTATTCTGTGAAGTTGTATGGTTAAAGGATTACTACATGAGCCGAGAATCAAGATTCAGGTGCCTACCAAGGTCTACTGTGATAGCAAGTCTGCCATTGACATGGCCAATAATCCATCTCAGCATGCTTGAACCAAACATGTTTAGATTGACATGAACTTCATCAGAGAAATGTTGGAAATGTGAGGTTTCAACAAACCTACATCCAACACATCAACAAGTTGCTGACATCTTCACCAAGAGGCTCAACAAACAAACCTTCCAGTTCTGCAGGATCAAGCTAGGTTTGATGAACCTAGACAAACCTAGCTTGAGGCAGAGTGTTGAAGATAATCAGCTGAAATAGGATCCAATTGTATGTTTCTCAGCATGAAGAGATTCAGGTCTGAATAGGATTCAAACGTGATGTTCCCACCAATGATAAATTCCAGTTCTGTTGGACTCAATCTCTTCACATCTTATCTATACTCAGACTTGATAACTTCACTGCTGATATCGCGACTGGTCTCTCTTCTGATCTCAACCTTCACGTTAGACTCTGAAGCTGGTGGTCTCGTTTGTCAGATTCTGCATTATTGAAGTACAATTGGTCCTTTTACTGTCTTAGTATTTTGATTTTTTTTAAGGGGATATTTTGATTGAATTGTAAATCTTTTATATCGATTTTTAACGGCTATTTCTTGTATTTATTAGTAAGTGGTGTCTAATCCACACTAAATAACAGACATATTTAATTTCTTCAATGGTAATCTAACTATTCGAAGAGTTGGAGTATGAATGAAAGAGAAACTATTTTATCTTCAATCATTGTTCTTGCTATCTTAACTTATTTCCGCTGATTTTTACAAGGTTTTAGGCAGTTCGGATCCAAATCTGATTAAATGACTTTCAGTAATTAACTTTGGCCCAAACCGTTCCCGGGAACACTTCCGTCGGACCTTTACTTTTCCTTCTTTTCTATATTTTGATCATTATTCGCATTATACTTTCGGATATCATCAAATACCATATACAAATGATTTCTGCCCTTTATCATATACTATGACCAATATAATTTTAGATGATGTTTCTCCATGAAAACATACGGCTAAAAGTGTGTAAACATTTTTGTTATAAATTGAGAATACATCTTTTTCTGGGAATTTTCGTTAAACCAGTGCCATCCATATTTAAAAATACAATAAAAAGTTAAAACTACATATGTTTTAATGGGAAAGCTATTCTATGGTGAGGATATTTGAGAAGTAATATACGTGGATGATTCTGGATCATACAGAATCAATTCAAATTTAAACTGTGTGGTCCAGAATCATCTACGTATGTTAATGATGTAAATGAAGTGACTACGAAAGAATTACCCGTTTTAATGTTTAACAAATTCCCATGAAAAAACTTATCTTCTTCATATAAATGGACAACCGTATCTGATGTTAGTTGGTCCACACTCCACAGTGGATTATAAAACAGACAAATCCAACTTCTGACTCCATTTTGGCTTGGAGTTTAAAGTCCACTCTCTTCTTGATAACGACTCACTTGACAAAGGGCTACCATCATTACACTTTTCCTTTGGGGTCCCTATACTTGTAGCTTCTTTGGTATTATTTTTGTTCGAAAGCTTACACGTGACGGTCAGCTGTACTCCAAGTTGTACCAACATAAAAACAAAAATGTATGTTCAAAGGCTTTGATGGAATTTAAGAAACGGTTCGATGAACCATTAACTTGTTTAGATGCCATGGCAATTTTAATAACCCAATATCAAATTCTTTTTTTTTTTTGAGGGATAACCCAGTATCATTTTAATGTTTTTCATTGTCAGCTGTTAACTTCGACGAGGGAACTAGGTTCTACCATCCTATATTAAATTAATGTATATCTTAACTCTCTCTTCTTTCTTTTTTTTTTTTTTTTTTCAGAAACTGTATATCTTAACTCTCATCATAAGTAATGTGGTGTCGAAAGACTCGAAAAAAATTTCAAAAAAAAAAGAAAAGGAAGACTCGAAACGATGCAATACCTCATATCATTTAATCTGACGTCTCTGGTTCGGACACCGAGTCTTTATCTGTAAAAAAACGTCTGACACATATATGATACGGTGGAAAATATCACCGGTGTGGTGTTTATGTTAAACAATGATATCTAGATCAATATTTGTGTGTGTAATTGTTGCGTATAATTCAAGAAAGAACTATGAATGCTAACAAGAACAATATGCATGTGAGAGAGAATGTTTGTCAACAAATTGGTAGAGTTTGACTGCTTGTTTGAATTAAAAAGTAATCGGTCGGTCCTCTTTTGAAGAGGGATTATGCCGCTATTTATAGGCTTACAAAGTCGGTTTCAAGGATGATGTTGCAACAACACCGATTTACTTCTGATGTTTATTTATTTTGATATAAGAGGCTTAGTATGAGTGATTTCTCCGTCGAGGACACGGTGGTGGACAAGAACATGGGTATATGAAGAACAATCGAGTGGGTCGACAAATTGGCAGAGTGTATCTGCTTGTATTAGATCTTGGATTCGAGATTAAGCTTTCTATTACATTGTGATCTCATATTTATAGGCTAAATACTAGGTCGGTTTACTGTTCATCGACAAGACAGTTAAGAGTACATAGCTAAGATAAGTATGCATGCAATACAAGTGTCCTAGCCAGCTGTCAGGAGTGGCCAGCTGGTTTGGCCAGCTGGATTGATAAGTATGGCGAGCAGCGGGTAGCGACCAGCGGACTCATCTATGCCTTGTCAATATGGGTAGAAACCACATGGGGAGGTCTGAGTCCGGCTTACGACTAGCGGACAAGATCCGGCTTACTGCTGGCGAATAGGACCCAACTTGTAGCTAGTGGGTAGGAGATGGTTTGTAGCAGCGGACAGAGGAGATAGATGCCCAATATCTATGTTGATGGGCCAAGATAATAGGCCCAATTTAGATGAACAGGGCCCCATTCCAATCCGGATATATCAATGGCTCCATACTCCGTGCCTGGCGTGTCCGCCAAGGCGGAGAGTAGAACTTGAAGAAGAACTTTAGGAGCAGCTCCTTTGTGTTGTCGCTCGTGACAGAGGTATGCCGATACTGTTCTATCGGGCTTGAACCAGTGTTGGTGAAAACCACCAGTTGTACGCTGTGCATTTGTAGCGGACAGGCTTGATCGCCGATAATGTTCTATCGGGCTTGAATCAGTGTTAGTATTGCGTAACGAATTACCGATTATACGCTGCGCATTGTAGCGGACAGGCTTGATCGCCGACAACGCTCTGTCGGACTTATTTAAGTGATAGCGCTCTATCAGAGGTGGTTTGTTGGAATAGGCCACAGAGGGCATTGATAGATGGTGTCCGCTTGAAGAAGTATTTGTAGATAGTAATATGCTGAGGTCGTACGTGCGGACAGGTTGATGGTCGCTAGAAGGGATTTAAACGGTTGAAGGGGATAAACGGATGTATCGGTTCACGAAACGTCACGTCAGTCAAGTGCACTGACACGGCGGTTGAACTGAACCGTCCCTTGCTCTAATTGGCGGAGAAAAATCGGTAACCGTTCCCGTCATTATTATATTCAAATTTCGAAATTCCAAGCGTCATTCCCCTTCAAATTTCCCTCTATAAATAGGAGTGTCCCCCCCAACTCTTCCACTTTTCCCCTTTCTTACTTCTGAAATTTTTTCCGGCAATAGAGGAAGAGAAAACTCCGGCGATTGCAAGTAGATTCCGGAAAGCATTCCTTTCAGTCAAAGATCCACACTTCACCTCTTCTCTTATCAATCAGGTATGAATTCGCAATTCCTTTTTTCGAATCGATTATGCCATTTTCTCTTGTTTAGAAATCGCAATGTTGATAATTTGCCTCTGCAGTTTATTTTATTTTTCTCTGATGAACATCATGAGCCCAGCCCTTTATGTATTTGCATGCGGTTTCGCTTTTTTCCCGGAAGAATTTTTTGCATGTGTAGGCCCTGATTTTGGTTTGTTTGCCAATGCTCGAGTATTTGTGTTTGTATTTGTTGGTAGAGGTTTGAATGTGTGTTGTTTTAGGGTTTTTCTGGGTGAACTTAGGGGTTTTTCTGGGAAAATTTATGGGTTTACTGGATTGTGTTTTGGGGGTTTTTCTGGGTAGACTTTTGTTTAAGGAAGATGGAGGGGCGAGGTGTTGGGGTGTGATTGCTCTCACCTCGGCCCGATTTCCATGTTCGGGTGATTAACTGATCCACCTTGCCCTTTTTCTTTTCCAGAATGTCATCAGAGCACACACAATCAGATGAAGAGGCCAGGGCCGCTGCGGGCTATGGCTCGGACGAGGCGAGCATGGAGGATGCTAGCTCAAGCGACGTCGAAGAAGAGATGGAGGAAAATCCAGAACCCATTAATGTAGAATCTGACCCAGAGGTCTCAGTTATTGGTGAGGGCGCTACTGGGGGCGAGGTCGAGGATGATGACCAGATGGTACTGAGCGGCCTTCTTGAGAGGATGGAAAAAATGATTACCCCTGGAGCCGCTAAACGTAGAAAAAAGGTCAAGGAATCCGTGGAAGTCATCGAGCCGTCGGAGAGACCAAAAAAGTCTCAAAAGGCTGTTGTTTCTAAGAGGAAAGCTGCCTCTGATGAGCCCGCAAAGAAGAAGAGGGTGCCTAAGAAAAGGTCTGTTGCCGTTGAAAGGGAGCTCGCAGAGCAAAAGCGGGCAGATAGCGATCGGGCGCGTATGATGTCTCAGCGGATTATCGCTTTGCTAGTATGGGTATGACCAACGTGTCGTGGACTTGTGGTCAGGAGCAGCAAGATTATCTGTGGCTGCATTACGACCATTTCGTGGCCGGACTCAGACCTCCCTTTGATCCATTTTTTGTTAAGTTCATGGAGGAGCTGCAGGTAATGCCCTGCGACCTTAGTTTAGGATTGGTCCGCGTGGTTATGTATTTTATCATAATCAGTAGGTTGAGCGGACGCGAGCCGTCGATGGCGGCGCTTTTGTATTTTTATGGCTTTTCCAAGAAATGTGCGGCCGGTCAGATCCAGCCGCGCAGTCGGTCAAGCCACGGTAGGCCCCGGCTATTATTTGATCTTCCCGACAAGGTCGCGGACTGGGACAAGAGATGCATAAAGGTAGAGTCCCGGGTAGGATGGCCGTTTGAGAAGTTACCGGTGAATTCGGTCAAGACTGATCACTTGGTAAAAATAAAAACTCAAGTTGATGATGATGAGTTTATATCCGAGTTAAAAGATGACTTGGGCTATACCCGCAAAGGCGAAGAATAGGCCCGCGCATTCAATTGGAGGTTGTTGCTAGATATTGGCCAGCCTTATCTTAGACAAGCCGGACTTTCTGGAGCCGGCGTCGGCGAACCATTAGTGGTAGTTGGCCCCTTACCGACTGACCCAGACTGGTATGGGGAGTGTCATCATGGCAAGCACATGCCCTCTCAATGCGTTATCTGTGGCGGCGACCCTTCTATGCGAGCCCCGAGTAGGATTTTTACTTGTGTTTTGATACTTTTTATAGCTTGTTTCCTTTCATGTCATTTTTCTGGTCGCTAATAAACCTTATTCTCCGCAGGTACTATGGACGTGTTAGCTCAACGCAGCCAGCTGACAAGGAGGAAGACTACTGGCGAGGTGAAAAGGCCACGAGCTAAGGGGTCAAAACATCACTCCCAATGGTTGACTTAAAGCGGGGGCGGCCGGAGCCTCGGGATCTCAGGTTGTGAAATCAACCCAACCGCTGTTAAGAAAGTAGGGAAAAAGCCCGGCGAGCGAACTCTGAAGCGGACCACTCTGCCCGAAGCCGCGGCGGATGATAAAAGAAAAGAGCCGTTGTCGAAGAGATTGAGCCCGCGGAGAGGCAGCGGCGGCGTGCGAGATGCCCCTCCAACTAAAAAATCCAGGCGATGACCCTCCGAGGAAAGAGGCCGCTGACAAAGCCAAACCATCTGATAAAGGCAAATCTGTGGCCGGTGAGGCAGTTTCGGCGGGCACAAAGACAGTGGTGCCCTTTGCTGGAGTCCCTATTGGACCTGGAGGGTGTCCCGCCGCATGGTTGGATAAAGAGTTCATGCGCCAACAGCCTCTCGACCTGCCCAAGGCGCGGACAATTTCAAGAGGAATTGCTGACGTGCCCCCACTGAGGCATTTTAGATGGAGTCCGCCCAGCAATGTTCAACTAGAGATTGGTCGCGGGATCGCAAACATAGTCGTCATGGCGGACCAAGCTGATCCCCGCCGTGCCTTTCTTGAGAACATCGACGCTTTGTGGGGTTTATATGGCGCCACGGTGAGCATGGTAAACATCTTTCTTGCCTTTGTTTTATTATTTTCTTTACCTATATTTTTCTCAAGTCAATATTGACCTCGCTGATATTTTCTTATTTTAGGTTGGCACTGGCTTGGCGCAGTTTATCAATGACTATAGAAGCACCATATCTGAGAGCGCCAACGTCGAAAAAGAGCTGTCGGATACTAAAAAAGCTCTCGACGCCGCAAATGAAGTGACGGCTGGGCTTCGTGGTAGCCTAAGCGCGGCTGAGGCGGAGAATGAGAAGCTGAGATCACAGCTCGCTGAGGCCCATAAAACAACCAAGCATTTGGAGAAGGTTAACTCTGAACTCGCGGAGAAAGATAGGTCGGCCGCTCAAACCATGGATGAAATGCAGCAGAAAATCACAGAGGCTCAAAATCATTGGAAAGCCGAGCAAAAAGTGAGCGAGGTTTGAGAAAAAAGCTGGAGGATCTGAGCTCAAGTGTACAAGGCCAGATTGAGGCCGCAAGCAAGGCTGCTGCTGGAGAAAAATTTATGATGGGATACGACCAAGGGTTCTATCACATCGCAAGGTGCATCTTGGCCCATGACGGCGACACTCCTGACCTAGATATTTTGGAAGAATGGATTCTCACTCATCCCTTCTCTGATCATCTAAAGGACTTTCACCCGCGCATACCCTTTTCCGATATTGAGCTTCAACGATACGTCCCAATGTATGATCCGGATTGGGTGGTTCCCGCTGTGGATGGGGCGGATCTAAAGGAGCGTGTGCTCCGGGCTACCGAGGCGAAAGCTGCGGCTACTGAAGAGGGTGAGCAGGCTGGAGAAGAGGTTGAGCAGACAGTCGAGCAGACAGGTGGAGAGACCACAGAGCCTACTGAGTCTGAAAAGAACGCCGACCAAATGCTGCACCATTCACTCCACGAGGAAAATGTCCACAATGAAGAAATGCGGCCTGAGAATTCTTAGATTTCGTGCTTCCTATTTTGTCAAACATTTTTTTTGATTTCGCATATGTATAACTCTTTTTCTTTCCGCACTTTTATCCTTGTAATAATATTTCTCAAGTTTGTTTTACTCCTCTTGATTTATGTTTACTTTTGCTCGAATTTATTGTCTAAATTGAGTCCGATTATAATAGCACCCGGCCCCTTGTTTTAGATAAGATTTCAAGTCAATCTTGAGCGGACTCATCCTCGATATACGCCCCTGAATCTTATCTCAAATAATTGTTTGTCCGAAATATGCTAACTTTTCTCTCGCCTTGAATCGATCTAAAATAACTTGCTCGCTAACACACTCGAATTTTACGAAGGGTGGCCCTCTGTTTGAGATGAGATTTGAAGCCGAACCACTCAAGATTTTGTTAAGCCCATTCTTTGCTTTAAATTTTTCCAAATATTGCCCCCTATTTTTAACGAAGTCTGAAGTCTGGCCGAGGGTTTTGTTGAAAATTTTCCGAACAACATTCATTCTCTAACCGCGTATTGCTCATAATAATATGCACAAAGAGAAAATATAAAATCGGGCTTTATTAATTTCAACTCATCCCGCTAGATGAGTGAAGATTACAAGCAAGCAAGAAAGCCTAACCACTCTCGTTGTGAACGAAAGGATAGCCATAACCCTAACCGATTTATTACATGTAGTACCTTTTGAGGTTGTCCGCGTGCCACGGTCTATTGAGCTCATAACCTTGATGATTTTTGAGCACTGTAAGATTTATTCAATCTAGCAAGCTAGATTTCTAACCTAACAACTCTCGTTATATATAGGTTATATATAGCAAAATAAACAAGTAATAAAAATAATCCGGTTTACCCCAAGTGCAGGGATCGTAGTATAGCGATTACAACCGGAGTCGAATCACAGGGAATCGAGGTTGTTTATTCTAGTTCTTAATTTTTCTAAGGGTTGTCACGAAAAATAAAACAAAACAGAACTAAAAAAAAAACTAAAACAATAAAGCTGAATGAGAGGGTTGTCAATCCAAAGCCGGGAAAGATAGTTGCGAAACCTAAATCTAAACTATAAACTAGAAAGAAAACAATATACAACTATAAAGTTGTAACGATGATCATGGTGATTAAACAACGAACAAGCAATGATCCACCGTTCCCGCAACCCTCAATTTCCTCTCTAAGGTTATCTTGTGAAGATTTAACTAAAATTGTGATTTACCTATCAAAAGTATGAATTTCTAATCTCTTAGATAATTCATCTATTAATCTCGTCATCTCTCGATCCTTAAAGATTAACGCTTTCATAACCAAGGTGTAAGATTTATTCAATCTAGCAACCTAGATTTCTAACCTAACAACTCTCGTTATATATAGGTTAAAGATCCAATCTTTCCTATGGCGATCTGGTTTAAACCGACTCTCGTCATATAGCAAACATCAACAGCAATACATCTCTCGATTTAAATTGCATAACAATAATAAGCATATAGAAAATATACGACTTTAATTAAAATCACAAAATAAACCAAAGATTGAAAATAAAGAACCTGCTAAAACGGTTTCACAGAGCTTGAACAGACTGCTCAGCCCCCAGTCATCAGCACAATCCAGAAACGATGGACAATAAAAAAAATAAAAATAACAACCCTCGGTCGACCGAGCCTAACTTCGCTCGGTTTAGGGTTTTCTCAATGTATGGTGTGTAATTGTGGTATCTCTAGGGTTTAAGCAATGCGCATATATATAGAAAAATAAGTTGGTTCTGCTAAGTTGGCCACTGGACGCTTGTTCACTATACAGGACGCCCGTCCAGATGCTTAAAAATCTTCGAGTCGGGCGAGAGATGGATCAGACGCCCGTCTATGTAATTCCAGGCCTTTCGTTCAAAGCAATTATCTCAAAACTCGAATCAAGTTACCTCTCACGGACACTCGTCCATACCTTGAGCGCCCGTCCAGCCGGATCGAGCGAAGCGACGCGACGCTCGTTCGACTCATCATATCTCCATTCTACCTTCGACTTGCATCTCCTTCCTTCCCATTTAAACTTCAATCAAACATCTTTTATTTCATTCCTTGCCACGCAAATTGTACCTACAAGATAATAAAAGCGTGCAAAATGTAGAACCATATATATTGATAGAAAATCGCTAATAAAATCACGTAATTAACTTTCGATTTTGCACTTAAACCACTTCAAACCTCATTTGCTCAATAAATCCAAATAAACACTTAATTTCTATGCACGAATTATACGAATATGGAAAATTGTTACAAAATATAACGATATAAATAACATAAAATCACCCTAAACAAGCACATAAGTTCCTTTTTGATCTCTCTTGCGACTTGGTAAGGCCTTCCCAATTTTTGTTGGCTTGCCTTTATTCGGCTCCACACCGGTGGCCTTTCTATTCGAAGAACAAAATCTCCGACCTTAAATGAATGGTCGCGGATTCTCTTAATCGTGTTCTTTGTTTAGCGAGTTGCTTGTAGTTCGCGAGAGTCGATGATACGCCGCTAGTCTTTTCTCTTCCACTAGATCCAAATCGATTTGCTTGTTCAACAAATTATTCGCTGGGTCGTATAATGCGACCCTGATGTTGGGTAGAGCCATTTCGACGGGAGTCATGGCCTCTAATCCATAAGTAAGAGCAAAAGGTGTCTCTCCTGTGGGTGTTTTGATCGTGGTGCGGAGTGCCCAAAGTATATCGGGCAACTCGTCAACCCATCCTCCTGCTTTTTTACTTTGTCATCCACGCTCTTTTTGAGCATCTTGATTATTTGTTTGTTGCCGGCCTCGGCTTGGCCGTTTCGAGATAAGCCACCGATGACCGCCATGTTTGACTTTGAATTCCTCACAAAGATTTGAAAAATCTTTCCTGAATTAATGGCCGTGATCTCGATACTACGCCCGTGGGGCGCCAAAAGCGTGAAAAAATCTGATCGTGCAAGAAGTAACCCGCGACTTTCACGGTTATCTTGACCATAGGTTTTGCTTGATCCATTTTGTAAAGTAATCCACACCCCACTATGATAACCTTGCACCCGCCTCTTAATGGTGGAAAAGTTCCGATGAGATCGAGTCCCCACATGTCGAAAGGCCAAGGTGCGACTACGATGCTCTGTTCGACAGATGGTATCCGGGGGATGTCTGCATGTTTTTGACATTCCGGACATTCTCTGACTAGCTTTTCCGGGTCTTTCAGGATTGTCGGCCAGTAATACCCTGCGGTTATAACCTTCTGGGCCAAAGAGCGGCTAGCGGGATGGCCCCCACATACTCCTTGGTGAAGCTCGATAAGGATCATCTTGCTTTCTTCCTCTCGAACACATCGCAATAGAGGCTTTGTCGCGGACCTCCTGTAGAGTATCCCGTTGTTTATAATATACACGCCGCTCTTTTTCTTAAGTGCGCGAGATTTATCCGCCCCGTCGGGTAATATGCATGTTTCTATGTAAGCCTGGACCTCATCGATCCAACATGTAGTCGGCGCTGGTGTGTCGATTTCCATGATTTGTGTTTCCTCTATAGCGGGTACAGCAAGATACTCTATCATTATTGAAGGGTCTGCAAGCTCTTCTTTGAGTGATAGCTTAGAGAGATAGTCTGCTCGCTCGTTGTCCTCTCTCCGAATTCTGATGAACTCGCAATAGTTGAAACTGGCTTTTAATCGTCGAACTATCTCACTATACTTCTCGAGAATACCACAGTGCGTGTCATAGTCTCCTGAGATTTGGTTGACGATGAGTTGGGAATCACAATAGACTTCAACATTTTCCATGTTTAAATCATTGGCTAGTTTGAGTCCAAATTATAACCGCCGTGCTCTCGGCTTGATTGTTCGTGGCCGGGAACTCGAACCTTAAAGCTTTTTCGATTTCCTCCGTCGTTCCGGGTTCCATCAAAATTACTCCGGCTCCACAACCATTTCGATTAGATGCCCCGTCAACATATAATTGCCAACACTGATCGGGTTTACTCCTGGCCGCAGCGGGCTCGTGTGATAAAGGTGAATCGGGTTGTGGCAAGCTGAAACTTGTCTCTACAATAAAATCCGGTAATGCTTGGCCCTTGATAGTTTTTCTAGGTTGATATTGTATGTCGAACTCAGTAATTTCGATAGCCCACCTAAGGAGTCGACCTGAAAGATCCGGTTTATGCAGTATCTGGCGCATTGGACTATCCGTTAAAACAATTATTGTGTGTGAAGTAAAGTAAGCTCTGAGATTGCGGGCAGCGATGACAAGCGAGTAGGCTAATTTTCAATATTAAAATAGCGACTCTCCACCGGATGAGCCTTGCTTACATAAAAGACGGGATTTTGGAGGTTCCGCCTCATTGACAAACGGCGGCAACGGCCGGTCCGAAGCCGCTAAGTACAAAAACAAAATATCTCCTCTGCTGGTCTAACCAAAAGAGGTGGCTTCCCTAGATATTCCTTCAGAGCTTGGAACGCCTGCGAACACTCTGCGGTCCATGAAAATGTCTTGTCTCCTTTGAGAATTTTGAAAAAAGGAAGACATTTCTCCGCTGATTTAGATATGAAGCGGCCCAAGGCGATGCTGCGGACATTAAGTTTTTGAACTTCCTTGATTGTTGTGGGCTCTTGCATGTCGATCAAAGCTTGAATTTTTTCCGGATTAGCCTCGATGCCGCGACGACTAACCATAAACCCAAAGAAACTTGCTGCTGGACACCAAAAGTACATTTGGCCGGATTGAGTTTCATTGAGTGCTTTCGGACATTGCTGAAAGTTTGTTGAAGGTCAGCGGCGTGACCATCCCCAGCAGACTTGACAACCATATCGTCAATGTAAGCTTCCATATTTTTCTATTTGCGAATCAAGACCTTGTTGACCATTCGTTGATAAGTCGAACCCGCATTCTTCACCCGAAGCGTCATCATTTCATAATAATACAAACCTCCAGCGGCTCTGAAAGCCGTTTTCTCTTTGTCGGACTCAGCCATCCGCACTTGATGATACCCATAATATGCATCTAAGAAACTTAGAACTTCAAAACCAGAGATGGAATCTACTAACCGATCAATTCGTGGGAGCTGATAAGGATCTTTGGGACAAGCTTTGTTGATGTCCGTGAAATCGACGCACATTCTCCACTTGCCATTGTGCTTTTTTACCATAACCACATTTGCCAGCCAAGTAGGATAGGCCAGCTCTTTTATTATCCCTGCTTGTAGGAGCTTCCCGATTTCCACTTTCACCGCCGCTTCCTTTTCAGTGGAAAACTGGCATGCTCGTTGTTGTATTGGCTTGAAAGTAGAGTCAACATTAAGATGATGAAGAGCGACGTCGTCCTCGACCCCTCGCATGTCCGTGACTACCCAGGCAAATGCGCTCAAATTTTCTTTGAGTAATGTTATCAATCTTTCCCTCTCGAAAGAACTCAGCCGAGCTCCAATTTTGACTTTCTGGTCAGGGTATTCATCGTTGATGATTACCTCGACTAACTCGTCCTCTGCTGTAAAATCAGGTTCATCTCTAACTTGCAATGTTTCACACTCCACTTTAACTGGCACATGCTCGACAGCGACCCTGATCATGTCGATGTTTTCCATGTTCGGTGGCTGTTCGACTCGTGCTCTTTTATTCCATGTCCTCATTTCATGTATATACGTCAGGACAGCTGCAGGCTCGCTGATCGACGTTCCGATCCTATTCCCAATGTAAAACTTTGCCCGCTGATGTGGAATGGAAGTTACCATATGAAATTGTTTCAAAGCTAGGCGTCCCAATTATCATGTTATAATTGGACTGAAGATCAACTACCAGAAACATCACCTTTTCAGTGCGAAAGGGCGCGTAATCTACCATCTGTACATCCAAGTCGATGGCCCTCTTGACCTGTATTTTGTGGTTGGTGAAGCCCTCAAGGGTGCCATTATACGGCCTCAAATTAGAGTCTCCAAACCCCAATTCTTTGAAACAGTTGTAATATAAGATGTCGCGGAAAGCTCATGTGTGTGAGCATCACTCTCACTATTATCTGAGCCCGATTGATGACCACCAAATGCATAAACACATATCTTACTGTATTGATCGAAGTCACTAGCTCACTTGAGTAAAAGCAAGGGGTTGTTCGTTCCTTGCAAAACAACGAGCTTCTCCACATGTTTGTTAATGGAACCGAAATTTGATTGTTATTGGGAGGAGGCTTTATCATTCTAATGTTCTGTCGACACTTGTTGATTCCTCCCGTCCGGTCCACCAAAGATCTAGTTTGTAGTGATTCACGCGGCGAGTAATTTTTCTATTGCTCGTTTGAGCTGGATACATTAAATCGGAACCATCCTGTGATAGCCGTAATATTTAGATGTATCGCGACGTGTATCTGGAACCATTGGGTAAGGCTCAGGTATTTCAGCTCTCACCTCATTCAGCATCTGAGTGTAAGAGATTCTGAGCGGCGTGAAGTGCTCCTCCTTAAATCTCTCGGGTTTTTTAACATCCCAATCCGTATTTCTACGGGTATCCCTAGGCGGACTACGCTCAGTCCTCTGTTTGCCTTTGTTGGACGAAGACGCTCCTTCGTTTCCCGCTGTGGCAATGTATTTTCTGGTTGAACTCAACATTTCTTGTAAGTTCGCTGGTGGGGATAGAGTGAAGTAAGACTTCAAATATCTTGGTTTTAACCCCGTTTCAAAACTGCTCATGATGACGTTGTCTGCTAAACCCCTCGTTAGCTCATACACCTTATAAAACCGCTCGTAGTAGATGCGAGTACCCTCGTTGTCGCCTTGTCTGACCTCATGCAGGTCAATGTGTGTCTTTTTAGGTCCTCCAACTGACCTGAACTCTGCTATAAACTTGTTGATCAAATCATCCAATAATAAAATCAAGCCCGGAGAAAGACTGCGGATCCACGAAGCTGCCCTGTCTTGCATCGATCCCACAAAAGCTATGCACCAGGCCTCGTCGCTAGATGTACACAAACTGATTCTGCTTTGAAATGCGGATAGCCAATCCAGGGGATCCGTGGCTCCATGGTAATTGATGAAATTAGGGTAGTGAGTTCCCCCTCTTGGCGCCGCTTTCAATATCCTGGGATGAAGTACACTTGTTCCCCAAATTGGAACAACTTTTGTACCAGCCGTGCCTTTTTGCAATTCTTCTATCTGTTTTTTCATTATGCCCATTTCCACTTGATTCGGGGGAATAGGCGGGAAAGCAAAATGCCCTCATTGATCTTGTGAGTCCCCATGTCCTTCTGTGCGGGTACGGACCTGTCGAGGGTTCCTTGGTAGCCACAGGGCACACAGCGATCGTCGACCACGGTCCCCAGCCGACCTAGTACTGATTTCCTATCTCCCATTGGATGTGAAGTTGCATGGCTGCTTCCCTCCATTTCTGATTGTTGGGGTTGAACTGTTTTTGGGGGAATGAAAGTTGGTTGTAGCTCTGTCTGTGCGGGTTGAGGAGGGTTGAATTTGCGGATAGGTTGGGGTGGTAGTTCCTCAGCAATTAGCAATGCATTTCCTACCCGCATTTCCTCTACATATTCCATGTGTGCTTGTAGAGCTATTTTATATGAATCTTGTTGTGGGGACGCTCCCCTGTTTGAAATTGACCTCTTGTTCGTTATTTGGCTTAGATGTCCCAAATGATCCCCTTTCCTTTATTTTTACGATCACTTCTTCGTGTATTTCGCGAGCTCTGGTTCTTTCACGATATATGCCCGCATGTCGGTTGTGAGGCAAAGTCCGGAATCAGCCCCATCGACATAACCCTCCTACTAGCCTATCCACGCGGCGCTGCTCGCTCCATGTGGGGGCCTTGATTGATTTGCCTTAGTCGGTGTTCTTTGGGTTCAAGTTTTCCCCGCCAGCCATGACTTATGATTTTTGTGGGTATTTTTCTGGGAAGGTTTTGGCTATAGGTTTTAGATATTTCTGGCTCAAAATATTAAGGTAAAAAGCGTGTGTTCTCCAGGCGGTTTGCGGCTAAATGACCAAACTTTCTTATTACTTGAAGATCTGAAACCGACAAAAGGGTGTATAAACCAACACAGGTATTTAAGATGGACTCAAGTGTGAGTTTGCAATGATTTTGATGATCTCTTACGTGTAAGTTGTTGAGATGAGGAGAATAGCGGTTCTGGGCTGGATTATCCCGGAAGATCAAAGCATCGGTGACCAATGGAAAGATGATGGTAACCTCGCTTTGAGACACCGTGAAATCGTCTTTATGGTGGAGCAAGTGATCTCCAAAAGCTTATTGATGATGATTTTCCCGTAGCGAGCCAAGCGATGTTGCGTTGAACACCGTTTGCGGCGATAACAGTGTTTATCTTGAGGATAAGAGGCTTAGTATGAGTGATTTCTCCGGCGAGGACACGGTGGTGGACAAGAACATGGGTTTATGAAGAACAATCGAGTGAGTCGACAAATTGGCAGAGTGTATCTGCTTGTATTAGATCTTGGATTTGAGATTAGCTTTCTATTACATTGTGATCCCATATTTATAGGCTAAATACTAGGTTGGTTTACTGTTTATCGACAAGACAGTTAAAGTACATAGCTAAGATAAGTATGCATGCAAAACAAGTGTCCTATCCAATTGTCGAGTGGCCGGTGGGTTTGGCCACCGATTGATAAGTATGGCGGCGGTGGGTAGCGACCGGCGGACTCATCGTGCCTTGTCTATATGGTAGAAACCACACGGGAGGTGCGAGTCCGACTTACGACTAGCGGACAAGATCCGACTATCATTTGGCGAATAGGACCCAGCTTGTATCTAGCGGGTATGAGATGGTTTATAGCAGCGGACATAGGAGATAGAGGCCCAATATCTATGTTGATGGGCCATGATAATAGGCCCAATTTAGATGAACAGGGCCCCATTCCGATCCGGATGTATCAAAGCCGAGTAGAAAACTTAATATACATAATCTACAAATCTGCGAGTTGAGGTCGTTATATCTTGCATCTCGAATCGATCGATTCTTCATAACTTCTTTGCTTTGATGCGGGCTTCGTTTGAGGAGCGGTGCCGTCGATCCACTGGTCTTCGTCTTGCCTGATACTTGGCATATGAAGCTTAATGATGCCCATTTCCTGATCGACTATAGACGTCGTGATGGCATAATATGGGCTTAAGTATTCTCGACTCCACTCGTCTTATCATAACGCAAGTCGACGGGACCAAGGACCTTATACTTGGTGGGTTGACCCAACAAGAATCCACGGGAGCGTTTATGGTTTTGACATATCAATGACCCCCTACTTCCTGAGTTCATCATCGCTCAGATGAGAATCAGGGAGTAGTAGATATTGATATCTTGCCTTAGTTTTAGCGTATCTCGCCTTAGGTAGCAGCACGTATATGGCGTATACGCGACTGCCTGCAAGGTACCGTGCATTGAAGCGTACGGACCAAATACCATACTCTTTCGATGGTCTTCTATCATGAACTTTTGATGGCCTTGATCGGCTTGTTTATGGCATAAACGCGATTGGCCGATGGGTTCCGCGCGTTGAAGCGTATGGATCCAGAGCCGAGGCCTGGGCGACGGACTCGATTTGCCGAACTTGTGCCAGTCTTAGCAGCACGCTTATGGCGTAGACGCGATTGGCTGCGAGATGCCGCGCTTTGAAGCGTACGGACATAAAGTGGCTGCACTTTGAAGCGTACATGCATAATGTCATTCGATTTCGATGGTATTTTTATGCGGTGAGCTCGGTCTTATTGTGTCGAACTTGAAACTTTGATCTTGAGAGTGGGAGTAAAGTCGATTTGCTTTGCGGCGAGATCGAGCCGATGTCGCAACTTTTTCGGTGTTTTCCAACTGTTGTATTTGCCCGACCATCGACAACTGCTCGAAACTGCTAAAAATCGTTGTCGCTTCATGTCCAATTGTCTGTAACTGACGCCGTTATTGCCTCGGTATATGATAACGGTGCCATAATGACGATAGCATTTAAATTTTGAATTTTGAACTCTGAACCGTCTTAGCACGGGATTCAAATCGTTTTCGGGACACCTATAAAAGGGGTAACCGTCCTGCTATTTGTGACTTTCGCGAAACTGAGGTTTATAAGGAGTGGGTATTCCGGCAAGATTTCTGAGGTTTTCGGTGATGCAGTGTAGCTTTCCGGTGAAGGTTTCCATTTGTCTTCCAGGCTTTTTCATCCATTCTTCGATACACATTTAAGGTAACCTCTTCGTTATAGCTTTGATCTAGTACTCGTCTTATCTTTTTGATTGAATAGAGAGCCATGTTTAGGGCTGGAGGTTTGAATATCCACCATGGTTAGTTTGAAGGTTTTCGGAAAATACATGCTCTTCCCGGTAACTTGTTTGAAAACCCGTTGCATGCTCCGTATTTTTGCTTTTGAATGTTGCATCTAGGGGCTTTGTTTACATATCGTTTTCCCGTCTTCTGTTGTTTATGGGCGGAGAAGTTTGAGTGCTGTAGATACGATGATCTCTTCTTCGATGATCCATTGTTGTTTTTCGATAGGGTAGGTTTTAGTTACGGCGAGATGGGAGCGAGGTGTCGAAGTGGGCGAATTCGCCTATCCCGGCTCGATTTCCCAATCAGTGATCTAATCCATCCACCTCGCTCTCTTTTGTAGATTTGGTGACCGAAGATGAGGCGAGTTTCAGGTGGTCGTCCGATTATCTTGGCGAGTTGAAGAGAATATGGGCGCACTTCTTGAGCGAGGATGTTGTAGTTGAAGCGGTCGAATGGCACGGGCTTGGACCCAGTTGGGAGGATGCTCGACAAAGGTTTTTGATAATGGTTCCAAGACCTTGTGGGAGTCTAAGTATGTCGAGCTTAGGCCTACCCCTGCTGAGCTGCTTCATATCATCAACTTCGGCGAAAACTATCGAGCTGTGTATTTTGACCTAGATAAGCCGTAAATATGTTACCGCGATGATCAGGATCGTATAATGATTCATCTTGATTCGATGTTGGGCGGACTAAGACCTCTTTTTTATCAGTGTTTTGTGGAATTTATGAATGCCACCAAGTCGATGCTCGCCGATCTCGGTATGGGACCAGTGAGCTGCGTTCATAGCATTGAATCGAGTGTTAGGATTCGAACCGACTCTTTCGGCCTTAGAACATTACTACATATTTTCCGTATGGAATTTGGGTAGTCTAGGCCAATAGGCCTTTGACTAAGGATAGGCGAGACTGTTTTATAAGTTGCCTTCCAAAGTGAGAAACTGGAGTCATCGTTGTTTGCTCCTAGAGTCCAGAGTTAGGTGGCCATTCTAGAAGCAAGGTCCTAACAAAGCTAAGATTCCGAATAAACTTAAATGGAAGGATGCGAGTCGACTGTCAGAGGTAGTCCTTCTTGTTAGGAAATCACTAGTTTAACGCAGCGGAATATAAAATTTGATTTCCTTTTACTAGATCGTTCTTCGTTTAATGCAATAAACACGTTAAGTAGTTTGACGGTTATACCTTGATGATCTATAAGATCGTCGCTTTGACCGTCAACGAAGAGTAGTACAGTGCGCAAGCCGTCCATGCGTCCGGCCTCTATCGCTAATCCACACGAACTCCTCGCCGGAATCCTCCTTGGATTGCTATTGGAAAACTCCGGTTGCTAGACCGGCATTTTTCCTCCCTCACAAACTCACTATAGGTTGCTCTCTATTTTACACAAGAACTATGAGCTCTTGCAATCGTGATGTACAAAAGAGTTTGACACCCACCAATTATTTATAGTGTAGGTGGCGCCCCATATAGTGTGGAGGAGAAGAAAATTTTTTCCCAATAAAATAAGGAAAATCAATTAGATTGATTATCTCTTTTATTATAATAAATTTTACCAATATCTTATATTGATTATAATTATCTTATTACCATAAATCTATTTTTCCAAAATCAATTAATATCTTATATTAATATTATGGTAATCTTATTAATTAAAGTGCACAATCCAAGTGTATCTTATACACTTAAAAGTGGCGCCCCATTAGTCAACTAATTGACTTCCGGAATAATCTTTAATTAATATAATTTGTATTTTATTTATTCATAATAAATAAATACCTCATATTAATTTACCACTATAACACTTATAGTTTAGAGATAAACTTTCCTTATTTGGTTATCAACTATAACTGCATTTTAATCCGACTTGAAGTTCATATGTGTGTGACCCGATAGGCTTCCGAATATGCTGGCCGTAGACACAAAGTGCAATTTACCAAAATGCCCTTCATGCCTAACGATCACGGGATAGCGTCTAGCAACACACCGTGACCCCCAATCATCGGAAGAGTCAAAAGCAATGACTACTACCTTTCATGTGAAGCAGTTACCGTGTAACTTACAATCCTATCGCTGAAATAATATCCATACGATCGTATCTCGAGTGTCAATACATTAACGATCGTATCTTATAATCTGGATATCAAGCTCTCTCGGAATAACACATTTACTCCCACTTTGCAAAGATTCTCGAGAGCTAGACATTCCTTATAAGAAGAAGGCCATTTCGGATATTCGATCCCAATCATAGGATACGCGATCCCGGACGACCAACCATGTATACTCCGCATGCTTCAATATCATACCCAATCACTACCGCATGATCGCCCCGTGGCTAGGGGAAATCTCAATAATGGCAAAGCATGACAATCCACATCGTGATGCCATGAACTACAGAAGCAGCTTGGTGGTGTTGTACACTGTATGTAGCCGTTGCTGTAGCTGTGGCCACATCAGCTGCCTGTGGAGATGCTAGAGTGAATGCAATTGTGCATGGTTGCGGATATGTGGTAAAAAACTTCAACAGATGTGCATATGCATATATAAATAAACAAATAAAAAATAGGATTTCCCAACATTGGCAAATAGAATTTGGTGTAATTGGCAACATAATCTGTTTTTTCATGTATGCATATGGTCTTAGCCTTTTAGGCTTTGAGTTCGGTTTCTTGTTAGGATTAGAGTCAGGTGCTTGATCAGGTTCTTTGGATTTAGAAGAGCATAACCTAAATTTCAGGAAATGGGGTTAAAGAGAAGGAGCTAAGGCTACAACTCGATGCATAAACTAACATCCTTGTTCCTCAACACTTGTCAAATCTTAGCCCCTAATGCATCACTCAACTGAAACCTCAGCTAACGACCCTTAAGGACATAGGATCCTTTTGTAGGAAAAACAGAAGGATTCACAGAGGAGGTCTACTTTCTCCTCCAACTCACATAGAGCTTAGGCTCATCTATTTTAGTGTCCAAACAAACAATTTCCAAATGAGCCAATTTCTTGCAAAAAGTACAAAACTTACGAAAATCTTAATAAAGAACATGTTGTAGAGAACTTAGGAAAATCAGCATCAATAACCTAATCACTGAATCATCAGAAGTCTCACACACATCATTAAATCTACTTTCAATTTAATGACCTCATTAGTGAACTCTATGTTTTGTTTGAATAAATTTGCCCAAGAAGCAGATTTTGCAGCCAAAACATCAAGAACACAATCAGAAGTTACAGGCAATACAGGTGGATTTTCAGATAAAGGCACATAAGTTCGTTAATTTTAAAGTCCATCAATAGCACAAGAAGCAGGAGATTTTCAACAACACAATCAGTGTGAATAACTTTAGCGGCTGAAGTGCCAATAGCATCAACCATATCAAAATAAAAAACTAAAGCATTCATTTTTTTTAAATTATGTATTGCGGGGAGGATCTTACAAGACTTTAACCTCATGGAATCCAATGAATTGGGGTTACAAGTGTTTAGGGTGATTTTCTATGATTTATATCGTTCTATTTCGTGACAATTTTCCTCTATACTCTAATGTTTTGCATAGAAAGTGAGCGTTTATTTGATTTATTAAGCAAGTGATGTTTGGAATGGTTTAATCGCAAAGTTGGTTGAATTATGAGATTTTATTGTTGATTTTCTATCACTTTGAATGATTTTACACTTTGCAATGTTTTGATGTCTTGTAGATACACGAATTTGGTTTAAAAGAGGTTTAAAAGATGTTCAAGTGAGGGTTTACATCAAAGAAAAAGGATAAAGATGAAGTCGGATAAAGATAGAGATGAAAAACCGGATTCGAAGTGAACTGAACGCACGTCTGAAGTTCCGTCCAGATGGACGGGCGTTTGAGGAACTGAACGAGCGTCCAGGAAGGAACATTGGATTCAGGATGTTAAGATTTTTACTGAACGAGCGTCCAATTTTACATAGGACGGGCGTCTGACATGACTCGGCCCGACTAGAAGATTTTATGCATAATGGACGGGCGTTCAACCCCTTGGACGAGCGTCCAGCCGCCGACTTAGCAAAAACTGACTTAAACTCTTATAAATAGCCACGTTTTTCCATCCATAATAGACCCTAATTACTCTAGGCGGCCACAAGAACCCTAAGGGGCGATTTTTCTGTGTTCTCCACCCTTCATATACAACTTTTATGATTTTTATTTCCTAGATAAACTTCTCCAATTATATGTACTTTCTAGTAGCTATTTCAAGTAATCAAACGATGAATAGAGGCTAGAGCTCATTGGAACAAGCGTTGTGAAGCCGTTCTAGCAACACTTTGATTTCTCTTTGGATTATTTTGTGAGTTTTTATTCAAAGTTGTATCTTTTCTATGTTTAATTCATTGTGTTTATGCAATTTTATCGATGGATGTTTTGCATGTTTGATGTTTAATAGTTGATGAAAGTTTATTGTTAAACCTAGATCACCATAGTCAAGATTAGATTTTTAACCTAAAAAATAACGAGAGTTGTTAGGTTAACTTCTAGATTGGAAATTGAGAAATTTCACACCTCGGATATAAAAGCGTTAATCTTTAGGATCGAAAGATAAGAGATTAATAAACGAATTATCTAAGAGATTAGAAATTCATACCTTTGACAGGTGAATCGCAACTTTTGATTAATTATCACTACATAATCTAAAGGAGAAATTGAATGTTATAGAATTGGTGGATCAATTGCTTGTTCGTTGTTTAAATTATTGATAAATCGTTTGTGCTTGATTTGCTTAGCCAAGTTAGAACTTTTTATTGCATGTTTAGGTTTTAGAATAGATTATTTTAGATAATTTGGTTCGTAATCACGTTTCCTGGCTTTAGATTTCTAATCTTCTGTCCAGTTTACTTTCGTTATTCTCGTTTTTAGTTTGTTACGTGTTAATCGTTTTTATTTTCTTATAATTCTAGTAATAGTAGTTGTGACATCTTTAGGTTAGTTAGGTAAAAACTAGGTAAACAACCCCGATTCCCTGTGGACTCGACTCTGGTATTAACCTCTATACTACGATCCCTGCACTTGGGGTAAACTGGATTTATTTTATTACTTGTTTGTGTTTCATTAGATAAAATCCGAGACAACAAGCTACCTGGGGCAAACCAACAACATTCAATGGCAGATTCTGCAAAATAATTGAAGAACCAACCTCCATTGTTGGTGAAATCGCAATCCGAGCTGAGGGAGCCAACATCTCAGCTGCAGGAACATCATTTTGAGCAGGGAGATCCAAAACGCGAGGTTGTTCATCCGTAAAAGCATGAGAAAACGGAAGTTCAATAGAATCCGGCGGATGAACAGTCCATCTTCATTCTTTTTCCTGTTTCTTCGACCCATGGAGCAAAAGTGTTGTAAAAATAGGGTGTGAAAATGATCAACAATGCTTTAAATTCATGCAAATGTAGAAGACTTGGAACCTCTCCGTTTCACGAATAAATCGATGTCCTTCTTAAATTATTCGACCCTTATACTTTGTCCCGGGTTTCACGAATATTTAAGTGAGATAAAACTGAGAGAACAACCTTTAAACTCTGGACAAAGAAATTAAAGAGCACTTAGAAGTTTTAAGTTATATGGAATGACTAACAAGGATGCTTACATTTGTTGTTGTTATGTTTAACAATGTAAACTTGCTTATATATAGCACTTGGATCTGAAAAAGAGCAAAGGAATTCGTCCCTTAAGTGAAAGACACCAAATGAAAAGGTTCCATTTGGTTGTACCCACTTAAAATGGCCAAGAGACACCAAAAAATCAATTTTTCGGACCCACAAAGCGGGCGCTTTATGAAGACAAAGGGTGCTGTGAACACCGTAAGACTGAATATGATCCTGATCAACTTTTAGCCTTGCTTTGAATCACCACATCACGACGCTTAAGCCCACAGTGGCGCTGTGACAATCGAATTTTGAAAACGAATTTACGCTTGTTTTACTTAACTCCACTTGCTCATTTTACATCCGTACACTTGTAAACACTTATATAAGCATGCACTCCGCACCTCTGTACTTATATTATAGCGTTACGAGTATAGCCATCCTTTTACTAAACCCCGATAACCTCAATGGCTTGTGATTATACTTAAATCACCAACATTCCTCCCCCATTTAAGTGTAATCCTTGGTTTAGTAAAAACAACAGTCATAATATAAACCAACTCATGCTTCAATGAAAATATCACAAAGATTGAATTTCCACCTAGTACTATTACACGCAAATATTCGAGTATCGGGGTGTGTCTAAGCATTGAACCCCTTTACACATTTTGAATACATGTACATAACAGTACACATGAATTGAGACTACTTCAAAGTATTGTTCTTGACACCATTTATTGAAATCCAGCCTTGTGTCCATATCCATTCTTGAGCATATAGAAAGCTAACCCAACTTTTCTTGAAGCGGCCATTCTTCATACTCATATAGGTGAATCTTTAATTTACCGTGCACCTGCATTAGCACTTTCAAAAGACTCATTAAGAAGATAAAACTTCAACCTAACCTCACAGGTTTATAGCACATACCTTCGGGATTAATACATGTGCTCAAGTTCCCAATAACAGGCCTACCACATTGAATTTAGCCTAAGGCATTGTACAAAAAGGAAATTGGGCGTCCTATTATCAGAAACTTATACAGGTTGTAGACCCATCATGACAACCGACTTTTGTAATAAGTCCTTAGCTAATCCTTTCGTCAAATGATCAGCTAAATTCATTTGAGATCTCACATACACAACCGATATCACCCCGTGAGAGATCAACTCACGTACCGCGCTATGTCTAACGCCTAAGTGTCGCGACTTTCCATTATACACATGACTATAAGCTTTAGACAGTGTAGAGGAACTATCACAATGGATAGATATTGGTGATATTGGTTTAGGCCATAAAGGAATTTCATGAATCAAATTCCTAAGCCATTCTGCCTCTTTACCGGCTGCTGCCAAGGCAATAAACTCCGACTCCATAGTCGAGCTAGATATACATGTTTGTTTCTTAGAAGCCCAAGAAATGGCACCTCCACCTAAAACAAACACCCATCCACTAGTAGAAGAATGATCTTCTACATTAGATATCCAACTAGCATCCGAATATCCTTCAATCACCGAAGGATATGCAATATATGTTAAACCAAAGTCTTTGGTAGATTTAAGATATCTCAATACACGAACAACCGCTCTCCAATGACAATTGCCTGGGTTACTCGTATATCTACTTAGTTTCCCAACCGTATAAGCAATATCCGGTCGTGTACTAGTCATTGCATACATCAAACAACCAATGACTCGTGAATATTCAAGTTGGTTCACTGTTTCACCTTTATTAGGTCCAAGTTTCTCATGTGGCTCCATGGGAGAATTTTCCGGAGTACAATTTTCACAATTAAATTTCTTTAACACTTTCTCAATATAATGAGACTGTGTTAGTGAAAATCCTCCTTGATTTCTCTTAATTTTAATACCCAGAATAACATCTGCCTCCCCCATGTCTTTCATAGAGAATCTAGAAGATAAGAGTTCTTTACACTTATCAACCTGATTTTGGTTTGTACCAAAAATCAACATGTCATCGACATATAGACAGATTATCACACCGTTGCTGGTATCATCAAATCTACTATAAATACACCTGTCCAACTGATTGAGTTTAAACCCACTAGCCAAGACAACCTCATCAAACTTTTGATGCCATTGTTTAGGAGCTTGTTTAAGTCCATACAATGATTTTACAAGTTTACATACCTTATGCTCGTTACCGGGCATAATAAAACCTTCCGGTTGCTTCATGTATATTTCTTCATCCAAATCTCCATTTAGAAACGCAGTTTTAACATCCATTTGATGGATCACCAAGTTATGAATTGCGGCTAAGGAAATCAATAACCTGATTGAGGAGATTCTAGCAACGGGAGCATAAGTATCGAAATAATCGATACCTTCCTTTTGCCTAAAGCCTTGTATAACTAACCGGGCTTTATATCGGTCAACAGTACCGTCGACTCTCATTTTCCTTTTGAAAATCCACTTGCAACCTAACGGTTTGCAACCACGTGGTAAATCTATAAGAATCCACGTATTGTTACCCATTATGGAATCCATCTCGTCGTTGATGGCTTCTTTCCAAAATGATACATCCTGAGATCCCATCGCCTCAGAAAATGTTCTTGGATCATCCTCAATATTATAACAATATGAGTATTGATATCCAACTTCATTTCTCGAACCTTCCACCAAATAAGTAACAAAATCCGGTGGAAACGTTTTTGCTATTCTAGCCCTCTTACTTCTTCGGAGTTCAGAAGACTCGACTTGAGAATCATTATTCTCCACATTCTCCACTCCAACTATCGTAGGCGCAATAACCTTTGGTCTAGGAATAGATGTAAATCTATTCACATCAAATATAGCATCACGTGATTCTATAACCGAATGTACAGCCACGGAATCACTAGGTTCTATAACATAAAACATATATGCCTTGGAATGACTAGCATATCCAATGAAAATGCAATCGATGCCTCTTTCTCCTAAAGTTTTAATTTTAGGATCGGGAAGTCTAACCACCGCCCTACAGCCCCAAACTCTTATGTAATTCAAGTTTGGTTTCTTTTTAAACCAAAGATCATATGGGGTAGCCGAATTCTTTTTATTAGGAATTCTGTTTAGTAGATAACAGGCCGTTAACATGGCCTCACCCTAAAATCCATTACTCAATCCCGAGTAGGACAACATGGAATTTACCATCTCTTTTAGAGTACGGTTATTCCTCTCCGCAATGCCATTTTGTTGTGGCGTATACGGTGCAGTAACCTCGTGTATAATACCACACGACCCGAAGTAGGTTGGATCATAGTATTCTCCACCTCTATCGGTACGAAAACGTTTAATACTAGAATTCAATTGTAATTCTACTTCACTTTTATAAATCTTGAATTTATCAAGTGCCTCATCTTTAGTATTAAGTAAATACACATAACAAAAACGAGTATTATCATCTATAAAAGTAATCACATATTTCTTATTTCCCAAAGACGGTGTTGCATTAAAATCACACAAATCACTATGGATAAGTTCCAAGATTGTAGACGATCTTTCAACACCATGAAATGGATGTCTTACAATTTTATTAAGCATACAAGTAGTACAATTATCCACATTGATATCAAACGGGGAAATTAATGCATTTTTAGACATAACTTGCATGCGTTTATAATGCACGTGACCTAACCGAGCATGCCACAACTGTGAGATATTAACATCAGAAATATGCATAACTTGATTAACTTTATTATTTACAATATTAAGCATAAACATATTATTACACAAATAACCAAATCCTACAAACACACCATGTTTAGACAATATATACCTATCGGACTCATACACTTGTTTATAGCCCGATTTACATAAAAGTGCACCGGATACAAGGTTTTCCCGGATGCACGGAACAAATAATACATCAAAGAGTTTTACAAATTTTCCAGAACTAAAGTTTAAAACAACATTTCCAATGCCTTTTACAACAACCATCGACTCGTTTCCCATCTTTAGTATGGAGCCATCATTCACCGGTTCAAAATCTTCAAACCAGCTTTGATCCTTGCATACATGTCGTGTTGCTCCTGAGTCGATCCACCACGATACATCATCATCCTCATCCTCATATAAAATGCTTGAAATAAATGGCTCATAATTCACAACCGAATTAATACCAAAATTAACATTCTGGCCTTGATGCTTGGGTGGTCCTTGGTCTTTCGACCCCTGTGCTCGACCCTTACTCTTTCCGTTCTTTCGCACTTTCGGCAATCACCCTTGTAGTGCCTGTTTTGCCACAAATCCAACAGCACCTTTTGGCCTTTTCCCGGATTCTTTGTCGCCAGCCTTGAATGGTTTATTTTTCTTACCATTACCTTTTCCCTTGTTTGTTTTGGAACACTCCCCGGCCTCCATTACATGAATGGATGTCGATTCATCAATTTCCTTTCCCTTGGATTTCACATTCTCGATCCTGCACCTTGAGGGATTCCTCAATACGCAGATGGCTACCAAGTTCAACCAAGGAGAGTTCTTCCTTTTGTGTTTTAACATATGCGTAAAATCTTTCCATGATGGTGGTAGTTTATCAATGATACTAGAGACAGAAATGGCTTCATCCATTTCCATTTTGTGTTGTGCAAACTGGCCTAAAATGCGTTGAAGTTCATTGAATTGTTCCATTACAGACCGTGTATCTACCATCATGTATTCATTGAAATTTCCAACTAGAAACTTTTAGCAGATACATCTTCATTTAAGTATTTAGTTTCTAGTGCATCCCATAATTCTTTTGCAGATGCAAAGTTTTGATAAATATCAAATAACGAATCAGACATACCATTTACAATATGACCACGACAGATGTAGTCATCATTTTCCCATTTGTTTCGCCTTCGCAATTCCTCCAACGGTGCATCATCATCAACTTCTGGTATATCGGTTGCTAAGAACATATACCACTTTCAATGCCGTGAGAAGGAAATGCATCTTCCTTTGCCACCTCCGGAAATCAACGCCTTCAAACTTGTCTAGTTTCCCGAAATTCATCATCAAGTCCTTTGCATTCACCATTGTGATCAGAACAATAATTTAAGAAGAATGTTGTAAAAATAGGGTGTGAAAATGATCAACAATGCTTTGAATTCCTGCAAATGTAGAAGACTTGGAACCTCTCCGTTTCACGAATAAATCGCTGTCCTTCTTAAATTATTCGACCCTTATACTTTGTCCCGGGTTTCACGAATATTTAAGTGAGATAAAACTGAGAGACCAACCTTTAAACTCTGGACAAAGAGATTAAAGAGCACTTAGAAGTTTTAAGTTATATGGAATGACTAACAATGATGCTTACATTTGTTGTTGTTATGTTTAACAATGAAAACTTGCTTATATATAGCACTTGGATCTGAAAAAGAGCAAAGGAATTCGTCCATTAGCGAGAGACACCAAATGAAAAGGTTCCATTTGGTTGTACCCACTTAAAATGGCCAAGAGACACCAAAAAAAAAATCAGTTTTCGGGCCACATACAGGCGCCTATGAAGACAGGCGGGCGCTTGTGAACACCAGAAGACTGAATATGATCCTAATCAACTTTTAGCCTTGCTGAATCACCACACAGTGTCGCTTAAGCCTGGTGGCGCTGTGACATTGAATTTTGAAAAACGAATTTCTGTTTGTTTTACGAACTCCACTTGCTTATTTTACATCCATACACTCGTAAACACTTATATAAGCGTACACTCCGCACCTCCGTACTTATATTATAGCGTTACGAGTATAACCATCCTTGTACTAAACCCCGATAACCTCAATGACTTGTGATTATACTTAAATCACCAACAAAAAGAACAGTTGTGAGTTCAATGGGGAAAGAAAGGGCAGAAAAACGAGCTAAGGAACCAGGCAAACAACAAAAGAGAGCTCAGATTCATGTAGATTTCCGGCCAGATAGTTGAGACAGCCATGGGAGCCGGTGAGTGGCAAAGTTTGGAAGACGATAGCGGCGGCGGTGATTGAAGAAGATACGCAGAGGTGGAGAAGGTTAGGGTAATTGGTTTTTCTTTTTGCAATTGTTACATTTTGTTTTGGAAATGGATGGTTTAGATAGTTTTTTTTTTTGGAACAATAATGGGGTGGATTGATTTTTATTTTTTATATTTTATTTTTAGCATAGGTTATTTTATTTAAATTGACATAGTAATGAGGAGATTTTTTTTATTGTACCACTAATGAGGAGCAATATGATCAACAATGAGGAGAATTATCATTTTGTCATCAAACAACAATGTAATTTAGTTCTTCTCATTATTACTACCATTTAATTACGAAATTTTAACTCCTCATTAAAGACCATTTTTCTAGTAGTGAAATTTGTCTTTTGTTTTCACTTAAAACTCAAGTATTTGTCTTTTGTTTTCACTTAGTCTTCCTTAGAACTCAGTTATGCCGATTTTATAGGCAGATAAACAATATCCAAGCAATAAATAAACTACCCGTTGCTTTTAAAATTTGTTCAAGCGTAATATCAGCATTTTGACGTAGGAATCTTCCTCCTCTCTTCCTCAGTCTTTCTTCAGTAGATATTTGTTATATAATAAAGCTCAAGGACATAAGGAGCCGTTGGGAGGAGATGATGAAGAGATTTAAAGCAAGTGGTGACAAGACACTTCACCTTACTAACAGAGGCGGAGCTATGTGTATCACAATGGGTCTGCGGACCCCGTTAAAAAAACAAAAACTCTATATTTTACCTATAGAAAAATATTTTGGACCCCGTAAAAAAATTATTTTACTTACAAAAAAATTACTGACTTCTAAAAACATTTTGGATCCGCTATCGCTTACTAATGATAAAAGTAGGTTGCTTATCATGCTATAAGACGTGCTAAGTATTCATACATGAACATGCATGCTTAATCAAATACCTAGTGTTGTTAAGCGAACAGTCATTTCGTGAACAAACTCGTGTTCGGCTCGTTAGTGTTCGTGATCGTTTGTTCGTTAAACAACGAGCCGAGCTCGAACTTGATTGTAGGCTCGTTTGTAACGAACGAACACGAGTTTGGTTCGTGAGCGTTCGATTATGTTCGCGAACGTGCTTATATAAATACGTCAATTTGCGATGCTTGCCGACTCAAAGAGGATAATTCATTCATTCATCTAATAGATATTATAGAATGAATTTATATAATATTTAGATATTTTATAGTAATTTTAGTTGTGTAATATATGTAATTTTAATGTCTAACTTGTTATTTTTACATTTACACTTTATGTTTTATATTTTAACGAACCGAACTCGAGTCGAATTCGAGCCAAACTCGAGCCGAAAGACAAAAAATATGTTTAACGAGCCGAGCTCGAACATTTCATCTTTTAAACGAGCCGATCTCGAATATAATTTTTTGTTTGTTTAACAAACGAACGAGCTCAAACGAGTTCAAGTTCGAGCCACCAATACTCTCGCTCGGCTCAAAGCTACCATCTACTGAATAGAAAAGCTTTTAAGTGATCTATAAGACTTGCCAATGCTCTTCTCCTAATGATGACTTGATGGCTGCTTACTCACATACACACTCTCCCTTCTGAAGTGCAACAAAGTACTTGTATTGTGAGAACTTGATTAAGTGTGAGATGAAATGGAAATGAATAAAAAGTGAGTTAAGGAGTACTTTATGATGCTAAAAATCAATTTTGACAACTGAAGGAACATGGAATGTGTTGTAAAGTAAATACGAACGGCTTCCAAGGGAATGTAAACAACAATGTCAACGAAATCGCAAGAACTTAGATAACTCGATATAACGCAGAATCGTGTAGGAACACTTTCCTACAAAAGTTATTCGACCCTTATTAAATGCCCCGGGTTGCACGAATACTTCTGTGAGATAAGACTACGTTTGCCCTTTTCTTTATGGCACCAAAAGAAAAGTATACTAATGGAGTTTTATTAGAAAGTTCTGACACACAAAGATGATGAAAACTTGAATATGTTTTCAAGTATTCTTACAAATGATCAAGTAAAAAAATGCTCTCTTTCAAAAGTATTTTTCTTAAAATAAGTAAAACTTGTTTTTATACCTTCTAGGCTCAGAAATAGTTAGTTAAAAACGTTTAGTTTAAGAGACACCTTAGTGGAAAGGTGTTGAAAGGAAAAAACTACTGAAAAACCATGAAAAGACACATTAATTCGCATTTTCGGGTCACAGGCGGGCGCCTATGAAACACAGGCGGGCGCCTGTGAGAACCTGAAGGATGAAAAACAACATGTTCAACATTTTGCCTTGACAGAACCTCACAGACGGGCACCTAAGGGTACAGGCGGCCGCCTGTCACTCTGTTTTTCCAAAACCGAATTTTACGTGTCTTTTCGGTTGTTTTACAAACTCTACTTGATCATTTACATCCATAAACTCGTAAACACTTATATGAGCGTGCACTCAAAACCTCCAAACCCACAACAGAGTGTTCGAGTTCACCCATCTTTGTACCAAACCCTGAATTACACTAATGGACATGGTTATACTTAAATCACCAACATTCCTCCCCCATTTAAGTGTAATCTTTGGTTTAGCTAAAGATCAGTCAAAACATAACAATTCATGCATCAATGATAATATCACGAAGATTGAATAACCACCTAGTAATATTACACATTTCAAATATCCGAGTATCGGGGTGTGTCTAAGCATTGAACCCCTTTACACATTTTGAATACATGAAGACAATATACACATGAATTAAGATAACTCCAAAAGTTTATTCTTGACACTAATTAAACAGGCCTTGTGTCCATATCCATTCTTGAGAATATAGAAAGCCAACCCTAGAACTTCCTTGAAGCGGCCAAACTTCATACTCATATAGGTGAGCCTTTTATTGATCGTGCACCTGCAATTGCACTTTGTCAAAAGACTCATTAAGAAGAATACCATCAACCTAATCTTGCAGGTCATAGCACATACCTTCGGGACAATATCATGTGCTCAAATCTAAGACAATAGGCCTCCCACATTGAATTCTCTCTCTAACATTGTATTAGAGGGGAATTGGGTATCCTATTGATGACGGTCAAATTATACCCGTAAAAGTCATCAACGTTGACCTTAAATCGAGATTAATAATGTATATTTCATATTAAATCACTCGTTTATATTTATTATTTAATGTTAAGTGAGTATTAATATGATATTTGGTATTTAATTTGTTTTATTATTAAAAGACCGATTTATTGTGCGATAAATGCTTGATTTAAGTAGATCGTGATAAATCGGGAGGATAAATGTCATTCAATCAATGGATCTCAAGATAATAAGGAAGAAAATCGGAGCATTAATCAAGAGATAAATTAGAGAAATCGATCAACACGAAAGAGTGAAGTGGGGAACAAGATAGACGAGAAAACGTTTAACACGTGCGAGAAAAGGCTCGGTCGACCGAGCCCATCATCGTCGTTTGACCGAGTATGTCGGTTCGGTCACTCATGGATTTTTATGTATATCTTCTAGATCCTCCCTAGGTCGATTCACCTCCTCTATATAAGCAGCAACTACGAAATTTATAATATCATATCATTGAACAATTACATTACACAACAAAATACATAATTTTGATTGAAGGTTTTTCAGCAATTTAGGGGCTTCAATATGTAAGCCTTTATTTTATGTTTCTTTCTTTTAAGTAATTTGTCCCCCCCAATTATGCTTTATCGTTTGAATTAGTTAATCATAGCTAGATGATGTCGATCTAGGCTATGACGTTAGGGATGTGGCGATACCTTGTCTATGAGGATCCCATAACCTACGTCATACACTTAGTATTTATTCATGAATCTACTTGATTTAATTAATGCGTATCTATGTTAGTTTATATGAATACTGTGCGAATTCTTGTTTAATACATTGCGTATGATGAAACGCCGAGAGATATATTCTAAGATGTATTCTGGGTTGAAATCGTTCGGGTGACCGAAAGGTGTCATTCGGTCGACCGAGGCCTTACACTCGGTCGACCGAGCCCTGTTTCATCAGTTATTTCCGCCACGTCTTTATGGTTAGGTTAACCTAGTTGAATTTATTATCTCAGTAGGTATGGCTATGGCTACGTTACTCGCTTAGTTTAATTAAAATGTGTAAAAAGGAAATACCAATATAAAACTCTTAGGTAGGCTTATGAATTGCTCTTCACGGACGTTCAGCGTTATCTAGGTAGGTTTATATTTGGGGATTGCTAGCACCTGATTATACATACGTCGTAGATTAGCATGAGACTATGACTTGGTAATTGCTAGTTGGACGAGAGCTTGAGTAATCGCTTAGGAAGTACGCCTAACCATAGGAATGTTGCCTAGACGAGGTGTACGGTTAATATCGGCATCCTTAGTGTCGTAAGCGTGCAAGTTATATGAGATGGATACCCAAAAGGTGAAGTCACGTAATGTAGCACAGTGATCTAGCAACCTAACCGGTGCTAAGTCAAGTTAAAGAGGATGACTCCCGTAGCCAATCTAAGATAGATACAAACGGATTGATAGTTAATAAGTTCAGTTTATTATATAAATTATCTAGGTCCAAACGATAAAGACTATAATTGGGGAGGTTAATTACGTTGTGTCGAGTCGTGTCTTTACCTTTCTTGTCTTATGTTGGTCGTAGACCGCCTTTATGTCCTTGACATGTATAATTAATTGTTTATATATGAAACGACACACAATTGGTTCCCTGTGGGATCGACCTTGATTCACTATAGCTATACTACGATGGGCCTAGTCCTCTTGCTAGTATTGGTTTATGGTGGTCAAGTATATTATAACCTGATTGACCCCGATCAAGTTTTTGGCGCCGTTGCCGGGGAACCAACGGTCAATTTTATATATAAATAATTTTTTATTCATGTCGAGTTTTCTGTTTTAGAGTCTGTTTTTACGTTTTTGAGTCCCTCTGGTTGTCTGCTCTGTGTAAAAATTCCAGAATCTGGAACAACTGGTTTCGCTCCCAGTGAGACTGCCTCTCGCTGCCAGCGAGCCTGGTTCTATTTTCTGGGACTTCGTGTTTCTGTTTATCCCCGTATGTTTAATCCGTAAGTCTGATAGCGAAGATGTGAGACCATGTTAAAATCGATCTACGGTCTGCTTTGTTTTTCTTGTTTGCGAAAACCAGGAAGCAATAATCTGAGTCGATTAATTTTCAAGGGAAAAATAACCCAAAGAACATGCGGAATTACTACTCTACGATGGGAAAAGTGATGGAAGCAATACCTTCAAAACACCAAGATGGCTCCGAAAAATTTTAAAGGCTTAAATTCTTCGTGGTACAATGTTGAAGGCAAGGTACTACCTTTTTTGCTTATGTTTTACTACCTCTTGTTTTTTTGAGCATAAGTTAGCCTATACATGAACCTTAGTATGAATCTTAGCCCGGAGTTGGTTTGTAAGATTAATTTTATTAGTGTGGAAGGTTCTCCCCCAAATCAGTCTCATCTAGAGGGTGTAGGGAAACATGTAGTCGTTGAAAGGAAGCAAAGTGAATAAAGAGTTCCTCGTAGTTACACAAAATCTCATAGTCCTATGCATGAGATTACTTCTACTGGCCATGGGAGCAACAATTTGTGTAGTTTTTAACAATTCTCAATCTAAAGAAGACGTTGAGTTTTGAGAGAACATAATGAAGCAGCATTATAGAGGATGTGATTAAAATGGGTCCCTAGGACTAAATCTCCTTAGAATTCACTAATTCCTAAAACGAGCCGAGGTAAGAGCTTTGGATAAATGGTATGGATAAATGTCGCTTCCTAGGTCTCACAACCAAGGAAGGGTATTAATCCATAAAGCAACAAGCCCACCTCTTATAGTGTGCGAAGGGTCAAAGTCTCAGCGATCCAAGAATGATAATCGACAAGGATAATTTTTGGAAAGTCGAGCTGATGACTTTAAACTCAGAACTACTTCTTTAAAACCCTTAGGATTTCTTTTTAGGATTTTAGGTTTTGTTTTCTTTGAGTCAAATAAAAGTAACGTGACATATGTTGAGGTTTTTTATTTTGCCGTGTTCCGATGGCCATTGGGCTAAGGATGTGCAAAACCTTTTTACTCAATATAGGCCACGTGAAATAGAGTTCCGTAGGAGAGTCAAGAAATTGCTAAAGAAAAGGAAATTTAGCAAACAACCTTAAGATGGAAGCATTAAGAGAGCTTGAGAATTATTGAAAATGCAACAGAGAATGATTGGTGCGAACAAGAACAATTTTGGTCAACTTCCAAAACCTTTTAGAATGGTGATCCAAGTGAAAATACAAAGTGGTGTGCAATTCATTCTGCAATTATCCTTATCTTTCCCTTTACACCTTTTCACCTCCAAACTTTTCGATCATATCACCGATCTACCCCGACAGTTCACATTTCTAACCATTCTTTCATCGCCTCTCTTTCTTTCCATCCGTTTCACTCTCCCACCCTAACAGAATGCCTTAACCTATTTGAACCCACAATTTCTTGCCCACCCTTTATCTTTTCTTCCCATCCTTATGTGTATCTTTTTCTAAACCCATCATACTCTCAACCTCCATTTTGTTTACACAATGCCCTTGTGTTGCGGAATTTGAAATATTGCTATGTTTTATTGATTATTTATTATCATTTTGATTTTCATGATCCTAGTTGGGGGAAGTGTGGCTCTGACCCTAGCTAGATTTTAAAGGTTTTTGGTTCGATAAAAATACAAAATATCTTTCTACCGGAAGTTTTAAATTTCACACTTTTCCGTCTATTCCGGCATTTCTAGATGATAAGTTTTGTTCTGAACTATCACACCGATCCGACCTTGTTGATGACGGTTATGACTTTTACGTGATACATTGGGTTATTAGTAATTTCGAGGAGTAGTTACATCTCCCTAAAGTTGTTGATATCCAATGCAAGCGAGAAGTTTCTGCGCTAAGTATTCAATTTTATCTTTAGCCTATAGGTCGCATTGCATCTGTTATACCTTACCAAGTTTCTCTTTTATACTTGGATCGGATACATAGTGAGCCATCCGCCTGTGTTTTCCCACACATGGGGTTATGCTTTTGATCTTTGTCTTATCCACCCGGTTTTTAGATGAAGACTACCATCTTTAGTTGCTTGTTTATTTTTCTTTCTATTTAGTATTTTTCTTGCCTTTGGTTGTATAAAATAAAGTGGCTTAAAATGTTTTTCGGTATTCATACCTAATTACTGCCACATTATTTTATCACTTCCATAGACATGGTATTTTACGGTTTCGTGGAGTTTGTTTGCTTATGCAGGATGTGTCTGTCTTTCCACGACGTGCTGAGGATTACTCCGATGTTCTGTATCTACTTGAGAGCCGTTTCCAGAGCTAAGTCTTTTTCTTAAATTCTCATTTTTATTTGTCATTAGGGACAATGCCATGTTTAAGTGGGGGGTAGAAGACTTAGCTATGATGTGATATGTGTTAAAATCGAATGAAACGGTACAAAATTGAAAATTTTGAATAAATACCATATTATTTATCTCGTACCCTTAGAATTGTGAGTTCCTAGCTAAGAATTGATAGGAAATAAACCAAGTTTCATGAGTACGTGATCATTTTATACTTATGTTAAGTAAATTTAAGCATATTCATGCCCGCTTTTATGAGTAGTTATTTATTATTCAATTACTCAACTGTGAATCGAGTATACCGAGCAAATCATAATAACTGAAGAAATTATGTGTACATTGCATAGATGATTGGATTATGTAAACTTAGTATCAATATCTATCTGCTGATGCATTCTTATCTTTTAGCCATTAAAGCAGAGTAATAAGCTTGAGACGTACCTATGTTTTAGCAAAATGTTGAGACATCTGGGCTTGTAGTGACATTACCAAAGTAGCCCCGCTTGTGGTAATATTCGATGCTATACATGATCTAAGATAGGGGGATACTCTAAAAAGTTTTCTTCCTTGAGATTGATAGTATTTGAAAAATATGAAGACTTGAAGAAATTCAACTTTTAAGAGGCTTTGAGTAGTACTCGGTCTCCAAGTCCAAAATCCCTATAGATACGCTCTTGCTTATTGCTCTAGTGCTCTAACCATTGCGAGGCATAAGAAGTATGAATGCTGAGGTTGGTAGGTTGAGACTGTGAAGTTAGCATAAACTCTAATCTTGCCACGAATATATAAAAATAAATGCACATGCACACATCACTTCGATTCATAGAAAGTAGTGAATAATGGATATCTTATGAGAATGACTAGTATGAGTTGACTTGAGTTTCTTGTGTAAGTATGATTTGACCATAGAAAATGTTGTCTTGGGGAATGACTTATTGATGCTTTGTTCGGGACGATCAAAGTCTAAGTGGGGGGTAGTTGATGACGGTCAAATTATACCCGTAAAAGTCATCAACGTTGACCTTAAATCGAGATTAATAATGTATATTTCATATTAAATCACTCGTTTATATTTATTATTTAATGTTAGGTGAGTATTAATATGATATTTGGTATTTAGCTGTTTTTATTATTAAAAGACCGATTTATTGTGCGATAAATGCTGATTTCGTAGATCGTGATAAATCGGGAGGATAAATGTAATTCAATCAATGGCTCTCAAGATAATAAGGAAGAAAATCGGAGCATTAATCAAGAGATAAATTAGAGAAATCAGATCAACACGAAAGCGTGCAGTGGGGAACAAGATAGACGAGAGAAACGTTTAACACGTGCAGAAAAAGGCTCGGTCGACCGAGCCCTATCATTCGGTCGACCGAGTATGTCGGTTCGGTCACTCATGGGATTTTTGCGTGTATATCTTCTAGATCCTCCCTAGGTCGGTTACAGCCTCTATATAAGCAGCAGCTACGAAATTTATAATATCATATCATTGAACTATTACATTACACAACAAAATAAATAATTTTGATTGAAGGTTTTTCAGCAATTTAGGGGCTTCAATATGTAAGCCTTTATTTTCTGTTTCTTTCTTTTAAGTAATTAGTCCCCCCCCAATTATGCTTTATCGTTTGAATTACTTAATCATAGCTAGATGATGTCGATCTAGGCTATGACGTTAGGGATGTGGCGATACCTTGTCTATGAGGATCCCATAACCTACGTCATACACTTAGTATTTATTCATGAATCTACTTGATTTAATTAATGCGTATCTATGTTAGTTTATATGAATACTGTGTGAATTACTGTTTAATCTGTTCTGTATGATGAAACGCTGAGAGATATATTCTAAGATGTATTCTGGGTTGAAATCGTTCGGGTGACCGAAAGGTGTCATTCGGTCGACCGAGGCCTTACACTCGGTCGACCGAGCCCTGTTTCATCAGTTATTTCCGACACGTCTTTTTGGTTAGGTTAACCTAGTTGAATTTATTATCTCAGTAGGTATGGCTATGGCTACGTTACTCGCTTAGTTTAATTAAAATGTGTAAAAAGGAAATACCAATATAAAACTCTTAGGTAGGCTTATGAATTGCTCTTCACGGACGTTCAACGTTATCTAGGTAGGTTTATATTTGGGGATTGCTAGCACCTGATTATACATACGTCGTAGATTAGCATGAGACTATGACTTGGTAATTGCTAGTTGGACGAGAGCTTGAGTAATCGCTTAGGAAGCACGCCTAACCATAGGAATGTTGCCTGCACGAGGTGTACGATTAATATCGGCATCCTTAGTGTCGTAAGCGTGCAAGTTATATGAGATGGATACCCAAAAGGTGAAGTCACGTAATGTATACATGTTGATCTAGCAACCTAACCGGTGCTAAGTCAAGTTAAAGAGGATGACTCCCATAGCAAATCTAAGATAGATACAAACGGATTGATAGTTAATAAGTTCAGTTTATTATATAAATTATCTAGGTCCAAACGATAAAGACTATAATTGGGGAGGTTAATTACGTTGTGTCGAGTCGTGTCTTTACCTTTCTTGTCTTATGTTGGTCGTAGACCGCCTTTATGTCCTTGACATGTATAATTAATTGTTTATATATGAAACGACCCACAATTGGTTCCCTGTGGGATCGACCTTGATTCACTATAGCTATACTACGATGGGCCTAGTCCTCTTGCTAGTATTGGTTTATGGTGGTCAAGTATATTATAACCTGATTGACCCCGATCACCTATCACCAAGATTTATATGGGTTGTAAACCCATCCCGATTACCGAATTTTGTACCAAGTCTCTAGCCAATCCTTTGGTTAAGTGATCAGCTAAATTATGTTGAGATCTCACAAAAACAACCGAAATCACCCCATGAGTAATCAACTCACGTACCGCGCTATGTCTAACGCCCAGGTGTCGCGACTTACCATTATACACTTGACTGTATGCTTTAGACAAGGTAGATGCACTATCACAATGGATAGAAATGGGTGATATTGGTTTAGGCCATAATGGAATTTCATAGATCAAATTCCTAAGCCATTCCGCCTCTTTTCCGGCTGCTGCTAAGGCAACAAATTCCGACTCCATAGTCGAGCCAGTAATGCATGTTTGCTTTTTGGAAGCCCATGAAATGGCACCTCCTCCAAGCAAAAACACCCAACCGCTAGTAGAAGAATGATCCTCTACATTGGATATCCAACTAGCATCTGAGTATCCCTCTATTACTGAAGGATGTCCAATATAAGTCAAGCCAAAATCCTTGGTCGACTTAAGATACCTTAGTACATGTGTTACCGCACGCCAATGATGACTACTTGGATTACTCGTAAACCTGCTTAGCTTTCCAACCGCATAAGCAATATCCGGACGTGTACTAGTCATAGCATACATCAAACATCCTATCACCCAAGAATACTCAATTTGTAATATCGGATTTCCCGTATTAGGCATGAGTTTCTCATTAGGATCCATGTGAGTATTTGCTGGAGTAGAATTTTCACAATTGAATTTCTTTAACACTTTCTCAATATAATGAGATTGTGCCAAAGAGATCCCTTTGTCACTCCGTTTGATCTTGATTCCAAGGATCACATCCGCCTCCCCCATGTCTTTCATAGAAAAACTTGATGACAAAAATGCCTTACAAAGATCAACTTGTTCTTGGTTAGTCCCAAAAATTAACATGTCATCAACATATAAGCAAATTATCACACCATTACCGGTATTGTCAAATTTGCTATATATACACTTATACGATTGGTTAAGCTTAAAACCATTAGACAAGACAACCTCATCAAATTTATGATGCCATTGTTTAGGTGCTTGTTTAAGCCCATACAATGATTTAACAAGCTTACACACCTTATGCTCATTTCCATGCATAACAAATCCCTCCGGTTGTTTCATATATATTTCTTCTTCTAAATCTCCATTTAAGAAATTTGTTTTAACATCCATTTGATGGATTACCAGATTGTTAATAGCTGCTAAGGCAATCAACAATCTAATTGTGGAGATTCTAGCAGCCGGTGCATAGGTATCAAAATAATCAATACCTTCATTTTGCCTAAAGCCTTGAATTACCAATCTGGCTTTATGTCCGCATCGACAGATGCACAAATTTCATCTTTCTTTTAAATATCCACTTGCAACCCAAAGGTTTGCAACCACGCGGAAGATCCGTAAGGATCCACGTGTTGTTTCCCATTATGGAATCCATCCCATCATTGATGGCTTCTTTCCAAAATGACACGTCTCGAGACTCCATAGCCTCCTTAAAAGTCTTAGGATCCTCATCAATATTATAACAATATGAATATTGAAATCCTACTTCATCTCTTGTTCCTTCCACCAAATAAGTTTGATAGTCGGGTCCAAAAGACTTTGGTTTCCTATCCCTTTTGCTTCTACGAAGCTCTAAAGGCTCATCTTGAGAATCAACACCATTGTTGTTCTCTACTTCAACAATAATAGGAGTTATATCTTTCGGCCTCGGTATAGAAGTAAACCGATGTTCATCAAAGATGGCATCCCTTGACTCAATCACAGAATGAACAGCAACTGAATCATTAGGCTCTATAACATAGAACCTTTATGCTTTGGAATGCAAAGCATATCCAATAAAGATACAATCAATGCCTCTTTCACCCAAGGTTTTAATCTTAGGCACGGTAAGTCTTACAACAGCCCTACAACCCCAAACTCGTAGATAATTCAAGTTCGGCTTCCTTTTGAACCAAAGTTCATATGGGGTAATAGATTCCTTTATTTGGAATTTATTCAAAGAAATAACAAGCCGTTAACATGGCTTCTCCCAAAATCCCTCACTCAAACCAGAGTAAGATAACATGGAATTAACCATCTCTTTAAGAGTACGGTTTTTCCTTTCCGCTATGCCATTTTGTTGTAGGCGTATACATGTATTTGTAACCTCATGTATTATAGCACATGACCGAAAAAGGTTGGATCAAAATATTCACCACCTCGATCGGCACGCAACCTTTTATTTTAGTGGTTAATTGTAATTCTACCTCGGTTTTATAGATTTTAAATTTATCTATTGCCTCATCTTTAGAATGAAGTAGAAAAACATAACAAAACCGTGTGCAATCGTCTATAAATGTTACTACATATCTTTTATTACCAAAAGAAGGCGTAGAACATAAATCACAAAGATCACTATGAATAAGTTCTAAAACGGAAGACGACCTTTCAACACTATGAAAAGGTTGTCTCACAATTTTGTTTAACATACAAGTATTACACTTATTCATATTCATGTCAAAAGATGGAATCAACTCATTTTTAGACATCATCAACATACGCTTATAATGAACATGTCCCAACCGAGCATGCCACAAAATGTAACTATTAACATCAAGATTTGTGATAACATTATTTACAACATCATGCCGAATATTCAACATAAACATGCCATTACATAAGTAACCAAATCCAATAAATACACCACACTTACTTAAAATGTACTTATCGACTCATAAACTTGTTTATAACCTTCTTTACATAACAAACTACCAGAAACCAAGTTTTTCCGTATACACGGATCATGCAACACATGTTTTAAAATAATACATTTTCCGAACTAAAAGATAAAACAACACTTCCAATTCCAACTATGGCAGCCCTTGACTCGTTTCCCATAAGTAGCATGGATCAATCGATCACAGTTTCATAGTTTTTAAACCACTTTTCGATCCTTGCAAACGTGTATCGTTGCACCGAGTCAATCCACCAAGCAACATAATCATCCTGCGCATATAAAATGCCTCGTAAATTAGTGGTACAAAATTCACATTGGAATTAAATCCACAAGTAACATTCTCGACCTTGATGTTTAGAGCACCTTGGTCCTTAGACCCTTGCCCCGAATCGTTGTTTGGTCCTTTCTTCCTTACTCGACAATAAACCCCGAAATGTCTAGTTTTTCATAATTCCAACAAGCACCTTTCGGTTTTTGTTGGTATCTTTGCCATTGTTTTTGGAAGACTTTTTCTTATCTTTTCCTTTGTTCTTATTTGAACATTCACCGGCTTCCATCATATTGATAGAGGTCGAATCCATTACCTCTTTACCCTTGGTTTTACCGCCCTCTTGCGCCCTTAGAGATTCCTCTATACGCAAGTGACTACCAAGTTCTACCAGAGATAATTCTTCCTTTTTGTGCTTTAACATATGTTTAAAATCTTTCCAGGATGGTGGTAATTTATCTATAATGCTTGACACCGAAATAAACTCATCCATTTCCATTTTATGTTGTGCAAATTGACCCAAAAAGCGCAGTAATTCATTATAATGTTCCATTACCGACCTTGAATCTACCATGTTATATTTCATGAAATTACCAACCAAGAACTTTTTACTAGAGGCATCTTCATTCATGTATTTAGACTCTAGTGAATCTCAGAGTTCTTTTGCAGACTCAACATTTTGGTAAATGTCAAATAATGAATCAGACATACCGTTTAGAATGTGACCTCTACAGATGTAGTCATCATTCTCCCATTTGTTCTTCCTCCTCAGTTCCTCCAGTGGTCCATCATCCATCACTTCAGGCATCGGTGTACTCAACACATACACCACTTTCAATGTTGTTAGCAGAAAATGCATCTTCCTTTGCCATCTTCTAAAATTGACACCTTCAAAATTTTCCAATTTTCCAAAGTTTGTAGTCATCTCCTTGACACTTGACATTGCAGAAATTCTGAAATAACTTTTGTAGATTGTTGTAAAGTATATACGAACGGCTTCCAAGGGAATGTAAACAACAATGTCAACGAAATCGCAAGAACTTAGATAACTTGATATAACGCAGAATCGTGTAGGAACACTTTCCTACAAAAGTTATTCGACCCTTATTAAATGCCCCGGGTTGCACGAATACTTCTGTGAGATAAGACTACGTTTGCCCTTTTCTTTATGGCACCAAAAGAAAAGTATACTAATGGAGTTATATTAGAAAGTTCTGACACACAAAGATGATGAAAACTTGAATATGTTTTCAAGTATTCTTACAAATGATCAAGTAAAAAAATGCTCTCTTTCAAAAGTATTTTTCTTAAAATAAGTAAAACTTGTTTTATACCTTCTAGGCTCAGAAGTAGTTAGTTAAAAACGTTTAGTTTAAGAGACACATTAGTGGAAAGGTGTTGAAAGGAAAAAACTGCTGAAAAACCATGAAAAGACACACTAATTCGCATTTTCGGGTCACAAAGGGCGCTTATGAAACACAAAGGGGGCCTGTGAGAAACAAAAGGTCAAAAACAACTGCTTCAACATTTTGCCTTGATGTAACCTCACAAAGGGCACTCTTAGAAGCAAAGCGTCCGCTTTGTCACTCTGTTTTTCCAAAACCGAATTTTACGTGTCTTTTCGGTTGTTTTACAAACTCTACTTGATCATTTACATCCGTGAAACTCAGTAAACACTTATATGAGCGTGCACTCCGCACCTCCAAACCCCACAACAGAGTGTTCGAGTTCACCCATCTTTGTACCAAACTCTTAATTACACTAATGGACATGGTTATACTTAAATCACCAACCGAATAACTCATCAAGCATATGTAATGGCTCTTTTTATGAAGGGCCTTTCTGACATCAACATGAAAAATAGAATGTCATAATTAAAGTTGCGGGTAATAGCCCAAAAATTCATGGGGTTTTGGTTAAAGGCTTCTCATTCCCCGTCCATATACCGAAGCCTTTTATACATAAAATAACGGGTGATGATATATCCACTCCTCAATGTGCACTCCAAGTATCACCCCCTCCATTTTTTCACCATTGATCTTGGTGAGGACTATCTTTATCAATGGGTCATGCCTTAGATGAACGGTGATAAGAATAACCACCGTGTGTTCCTTAATGGATTCCCTAAATGACTATAGGGAGAAGGCGTGCAGCGCGCAGCCTCACAATGGTTCCCAATTTAATTCTCTATTCCTATATGAAACTAATGGACTCCCTGACTATAGGGAATCAGTTAAAGATGAATAGGAAACCAATTTGAGTAAAAAAAATTAATATTTTATTCATATCTTGCAAGTCGTGATACTTTTTTTTTTTTGTTTTTTTGTTTTTTTTTTCTTAGCTCCCTGTATCCTAACCCACTAATCCGATTAATCTGGAGTTCGGACCGCCGTCTCTACATAATCTAACTCTTACTCGGTAAGCGCTCACTGAAGCTTCTTACTCGGAGTTCGGCCCAAGTTGTTGTTTTTTTTTTTTTTTTTTGTTGATGCTAATAAAAAAACACCGATAAAAAATTATTAAAAAAAATAAAAGTAAAAAGAAAAAAAAATGTCAGCTTCAATTGATGTACCACATACTAATATGAGACCAAAAAAAAAAAAAAAAAGTTACATGTATTAATAATATAAAGTATGCTTTATTATTTATTTTAGATAAAGTTACCGGAAAAATTAAACATTTTTTCATGCATAAACAACATACGTCGTTATTTTATAAACCCATAATGCATATTAAAATATTCATTTTGTAAATTATGTAATTATTTTCAAAAAATTGTTGTTACACATTCAATAGGATATGTCATACATATAATTATCGGAGACATAAAAAAACGAAGTTACCCATATTTTAATCAAAATTTATCTTTCAGATTGATATAGTTTTAGATTAAAGTACACCTAAATTACAAAAGATACTATTTTTATTACAAAATAACATACGACATTCTTTTTGTAAACTTATACGATACTTTTATAACAAACGTCGGCATTTTTTTTTTTCAAAACGTCATATACGCCATATTAAAATCTAACTTTATAAATATATAATATTTCATTCGATTTTAAGTAAACAAAGTATTAAAAATTAAAAATAAAAAGAGGAAAATGTGTTGGTAGTGTTTTATTTTTTTAAATTCAAATGTGTTGGTAGTTAAATTAGTTAGTTGAGATATGAGAGAAAAATAATTTTGAATGAAAAAATGAATCTGAAACAAAAAATAAGATAAATTGAAAGAATAAGAGTGTCAATCATTGTGGTCACCGTAAACAAGAGAGTGATTGACGGTATAGTAATACTTACGGTGCACATATCATTTTCCAATATGTTTTCTCCATCAACTAAAATATTATTATTTTATTAGTTGCAAAGTCTTTTCATCTACTCTTTTTCGAAAACCGTTAAGCTACTTTTTACATTAGTTGCAAAGTCTTTTCATAAATCTATAGCCACATAGAGTTTTTATGACATTTCACATGCTCTAATAGGACTCTCTTTTTTCTTCTTTTTTCCACTTGTACGAAAGCTTTTCTAATCTACGAGAAAGGGGATTGAAACCGGATCATCTTATTCGAGAGACTGAGTAGACCCTAGTGGCAACCACTAGGGTATGTCACATGCTCTAATAGGACTAATAAGTGGCCTTTTAGTTTTACTGCCACCGGTACATGGGCCACTGGTATGCCGGTGGGGCCAAACTTAAAACTGCAAAAATTCATCCTTTCTCTTTAAAACATGATTAATCTCAAATAAACATCTTATTTTAACGATTTAAAATTAAAATTTTATGTAAAACAAAATATCGGATTCCATCCGGTGTAAACTTGACTCGGTACTTAAAATTGAGTCGAGGTATTCCAATGTCCGAAATATTTACATAATTACCTTGATTTCATAATAATTAAAATAAGTGCGAATAAAAACCAAATTATCATCAAAATTACAATCATTATGAGTTGCTTCAACAAAAGACAATACCATTAGTTTTGCAATGTTAAAGGTCGAGACATTGCATTATTAAAATTCCTAGCCTAAATAATAACTAGTTGCCCTTCCATCCATTTACAAAAATACCAATTTTGAAGAGCAGGCTTAACAAAAGAATCATGATGCAGTTCTCCATTGCAATTCAATCTGAATGCTCCCATTCTTCGAATCAATGAGGTTATATCTTTCGTTGATTCGCTTATTATTGACTACATCCCCGAGATATATATCGACATAGCCAAGCGGATCCTACATAGAAAAAATTTACACTCAAAACGTCACTTTAAGCAACCAGATATGTGGACGGTTAAGAAAAAGATTGGGATAAAAGTCCTAAAGGACACAATATGGAAGATATCTGGGAAAAAGGACTATAAGAAAAGATTTTCGTCAAAAAAAACATTTTATCAATTGAAAATGAAAGTGAAAGTGCACTTTCACTGATGAAATGTCTTTTTTCGACAAAAATATTTTCTTAAAGTCTAAAAATCTGATATCTTTCTAAATGCTATTCTAATTAATGATTAACTTAAAAAGTTATACCTTATTATGAAGTATCCTTTTGGATGAGGTACTAACAACTTCTACATGTATTTTTTCATTACTTGGTGGTTCTTCTAATGTAAACAGAAACTCCTCTTCCCATCTTGGATCTCTATTTTTCTTCACCACCTGAAACAGTTTCCAAACAAACGCAATGAGTTATTATGTATATTGTATACCTTTCTCATGTTTTCAATGCAATGGGGGGAGTCCACGACCAAGAGTGAGAATTTCGGGATAAACATATATATATATATACCTTGGTTCTTCTCTCCTCGCCTCTGTAAAGTAGGCGTACTGAAGGATTCGTATGATGTTTTCCTTCTAAATCTTGAGCATCATGGACAATCACTGCAAGAATGCCACCGCCTTCTGGTGTTCCTTCTGGAGCCTTTTGAACCGAACCGGTATCTTCAAAATCAGTTACCAACTCATCGGCCTTAAATGGTTTGTACAACACTTCAACAACTAGCTGCCCTCGTGACTTCTCGTTCTGGGCATCGTTTGGATCAAGGGTTTTTAATAGATCCAGTGTCATTTCTTTCGGTTCGTTCGGTTCAAGCTCACTTAGTGTTACTACATTTATTCCCATCTTCTCATGTGTGCCAACCTATATATATACACAAGTATAAATGCAATTCAAAACAATAAAAACAAATTATATGTATTGAAACACACGAGGCGAGTGATCAAGAACCTGTTCCCAGTCATAGACACTGAGCTTCAAAACTTGAGATTCGGGATCCTTCACCAAAAATTAAATTCTTCGCTCCATTCCGGGTTCAAGTTCTTTTTCTTTACGCTGCGTTTTCTTGTTAGATAGTTTGTCATCAGAAAGTTTTAACTTCACATAAGGATCTGAAGCCCCTAACAGATCTTTTTTCTTCAGCTTCATTGCCCTTAAAACCTTCACTGAAAGCAATCCAACCGGTCGCCTCATTGCTCTGTGCCCAACTCACAATTAGTTAGTCGAAAAATCACAACCCGAAGTACAAAAATCAAACTGTAAGAAACTAAAGAAAATTCTCACTTTGTGGGATCTAATATCTGTACTTCAAGTGTTTTTGGCCATAAATACATATTTGCAACCTGGTCTTTAATAATTTCCTGGAGTAAAATTAAACCATTGGGAACTATCAGGAGATATATATACACATTTTAATTTGTATCTAAAAGTACATTCACAATTTCCATACAAAACTTTATGTAAGTTTAATACACCTGAACAAGTCTATACAGCCCGGAATCGCCATTGCATCAGCGCCCAGAAGTTTTAGTCCGAAATCAACGTGTGGCTGCATACGGTAAACATTTCCAGATTTTACTAAACAATAAAAAGTTCCAAGTTTATATTCATAGTTCCTGTAACCAGCAAACTTGAAAAATTAAAAAACTTGCCTTCTCCATAAGTGAAACTAATATCTTACAAAAGCAAGGGAAGCTAGGCACGAGCGGTTTCAAAGTAATACGTGGACAAGCAAATACTTGCAAGTCAATCACCTGCAGCTCGAAAAAAGGTAAAGCGAAAAAAAATCAGAAAGTATCAAAACACGAAGATTCAAAACTCCTCTGGTGCATATATCATTTCCTACATTATTGATAGGGTGATTCTGTTGTAGAGACTTCCTATTAAAACGGACCGTCGATGGCATACCACGTGTAAAACTAACAGTCCGTTCTAATAGGAGTCCTGCATCGTGAATTTTCCCATTTTACCTGAACGGTGGCTCGTAAACCAAAAGCCTTGACAGCAACTATTATGTTGGGATTAGCAGCCCATTTCAGGACTAGTTCCATTATTAACTCTTTTTCCTCTGTAGTATAAACTTTCATGCCTGGACTGATTCAACAAGTCCATGAGGAAATGAGTGATTCAATTTGCAATGCAATAACGAGAAACAGAAACCGGAAGCTAAACCTTGGAATGTTGGAGGAAGGGAGCCTAATGTAAGAGAATCGAACTCCACGGACTCGATTTTGTATTTTGGGATTTGCTCAGCTATGATAGGATCCGCAATCGTCTTTACTGTCTTGCAAATGGCCTGAACAAATTAATATATATATCATCAATACTAAATCAAAAACCAAACATTTGAATGTTGGAGGCAAAGGAAGTACTAACCTTGTCAAGATAAGGCCACATAATCTGAATAAACTTGTTAAGCCAATCAAGCTGTAATAATAATACATTTAAGTTACAGGACGAAAAACACACACACAATCAGATGCTAACTCCATGGAAAATATTTAAAGGAAGAACAAGTATAGCATACGCGATCGTAATCTGGACATTTCACCCAGCTAGGTATCTCAGGTAGAAGTCTTTGAAGATCTGCAGTATCTTGTTCAGCCAAAGGTCGAATATCCGGATCCTAAAGCAAAATGAGCTGATTAATTAATTAAGCAGACATAAACCTTAGCTGCCTGTAGGCTTATGAAGCAGTGTAAACCAGTGGCGGACCCAGAATGTTTTTTCAGCGGGGTCCGTAAATATTTAACACACTAAATAATTTTTTTCACCGGGTCCGAATATTTTTCTATAGATAAAATGTAGAGTATTTTTATTTTTAGCAGTGTCCGTGGACCCCCTTAAGTTAAACGTAGATCCGCCCCTGGTGTAAACACACATATACACACAAAAATATATTCTTCAAGCAGTTAGTGACGTGGAAAACCTAAACAAATTGGCAATGTCCGGGTATATATACACAGTGACGGACCTACATACAACCAAAGGGGCTTGATCCGAAAAACATACACTAATATTTGTACTATGCATATAATTTACTCCGCTTACCCGAGATCCTACGTCCACCCTTGTATATACACTACTTCAAATCCATCTCATTCATCACATATCTTCGTCTACAAGACTACAACTAATGCATGAGTATTGCCACTATTTTGGTTTAATGTATTCAAATCTTAATGGGAAGTGATTCTGATTGAATTTCAAGATAATGCATTAATCGAAAAAGAAGTTGAAACAGACCATGAAATACTACAAGATTTGAAGCTTCCATATTGTTTCATCATTAAAGGCAATGGCATGAAAAATTTCTTTGTTTTCGAGACCGAGGAAACAAAACATGCAGAACATGTAAGGAAAACAAGACATGATTTGAATGAATCCAAAACAAACCTTAACATCTGTTGGTTGGGTATAGATGAAGAGGAAATAGCCGATCAATAGTCCCAATGTGAATCCGAATCCAAACCCGAAAACACCCAAAACAGTGCTTACAATCCCCATCTTCAATTTTACAACACTTTCACATCCTAAACATGGTATCTGATCGAAAGCCTCAATTCTCCATTAGATGTAAGAATAGCATTGAGATTTCAAAAAAAAAAAAAAAAGGATATGAATTAAGGTAAGGAAGCCAGAAGGCTTGGCATAATTTGGATTTTTACGTTAGATTAGGAGGCAAAACGTTAGTGTATCCAGGGATGAGGAAAGTAATTATTAATAAAAACAAAAAAAAATGCATGTTGCATTTGATCCACGTATAACGGTTTCAGATGAATATGAATAGTTCATCAAACGATCGAGTCTAGAGGGCCGATTACATACTTGTCGGGAAAGATTTCCATCGGCTTTTTACTACTACTACTTGGGTTACGGACGTAATCCCTCCGTTCTATAATAACTGAGGCAGTTGTTAAAATGTTTTGTTCCATTTTATATGAGACACTATAAATTTTTTTTTTTTTTTTTTTTTTTTGTAAGGAGAGACAGTATAATTTTCAATACAACATTTATTGTGTTTTTACTTGATTTACCTTTATTTATTACGATAGAAGATATAAAAATGAATGTCACATTAATTATATTCAAGGATATTTTAGTTATTTTATTGTAAAAGTTAATGCATTAATTTACCTCTTTAATATGCGTGATTTTTGTCAACTGCTTCATATAAATTGGAACAGAGGGAGTATGTTGGCTCTGTTTCGGAAAAAATACCTTGAGATTAATGGTTTTTAATGTTCGTTTTCAAATTGTTCAAAAAGTTAAATTTATATATAATGTTCGGTTTCAATTGTTTTATATTACTTTAAGAAAATCTTGCGTCGTTCAGACGTGTTTTGGTTAAATGAAGTTCATACAATTGCAAAATTAACCAATAAAATTTAATATTACTATTATCAAGCACTATTAATGCATTAATTTTAAACACGCTAAATAATATTATTATAAAAAAATACCTTTTGCATTTTGTTTCTGCCTTGAAATTGTGGATACATTTACTTGATATATTTATCATTCTTTTAAAGATAATAATCAGTCATAAATGTATTATTGTAATGCCCTCAGACCTGTGTCTGGTAGCGCTAAATGAGTCATAAATGTCCAGTCAACTGTTTCAACCGTCGTCCTCGCTTGGTCTAAAAAGACTAACCTGAGTTGACAAGACCTTAATATCTCACACTTATATTGGGGTGAGCATTCACTTATTTTACCGATGTGAGACTTTACATTCTCCTCCCTTATAAGGGATTGGTGTCCTCGCCACGACGGCCAAGACTGTTCCTGGATTCGTCCTTACTAGAGGTAAATTGAGAGCCATCCTTACACCGTCTTCTATGGTGCAAAACCAGTATAGTTCTTTTGTTGTTAGGAAATCACTAGTTTAACGCAAATGAAATTTAAATTTTGATTTCTTTTTTAGATCGTTCTTCGTTTAATGCAATAAACACGTTAAGTAGTTTGACGGAATATACCTTTGATGATCTATAAGATCGTTGCTTTGACCGTCAACGGAGAGTAGTGCAGAGCGCAAGCCGCCCACGCCGCGTCCGGCCTCTATCGATAATCCACACGAACTCCTCGCGGATCCTCCTTGGATTGCTATTGGAAAACTCCGGTTCTGGGACCGGCCTTTTCCTCCTCACAAACTCTCTATTTTACACAAGAACTATTAGCTCTTTTGCAATTGTGATGTACAAAATAAATTTGACATCCACCTCTTATTTATAGTCAAAAGTGGCGCTCCAATAGAGTGGAGGAGAAGAAAAACCTTTTCCCAATAAAATAAGAAAAATCTCCTAGATTGATTTATCTCTTTTATTATAATATCTCATATTAAATAAAATCTGCCAATATCTTATATTGAATATATTTATCTTATTACCATAAATCTATTTTTCCAAAATCAATTAATATCCAATATTAATATTATGGTAATCTTATTAATTAAAGTGTACAATCCAAGTGTATCTTATGTACACTTCAATGTGGCGCCTTATATTGCCAAATATTGGCTTCGAAATATTTTTAATTAATATAATTTTATGTATAATTAATATCTTGTATTTTATTTATTCATAATAAATAAATACCACCATATTAATTTACCACTATAACATTTATAGTCTAGAGATAAATTTTCCTTATTTGGTTATCAACTATGACCGCATTTTAATCCGACTCGATGTTCATATGTGTGTGACCCGATAGGCTTCCGAATATGTTGGCCGTAGACACAAAGTGCAAATTACGAAAATGCCCTCATGCCTAACGATCACGGGATAGCGCGTCCAGCAACACACCGTGACCCCAATCATCGGAAGAGTCAAAAGCAATGACTACTACCTTTCATGTGAAGCGATTACCATGTAACTTACAATCCTATCATTTGTAATAATATCCATATGATCGTATCTCGAGTGTCAATACATTAACGATCGTATCTTATAAGATATCATGCCCTCTAGGAATAACATATTTACTCCCACTTTGCAAATATTCTCGAGAGCTAGACATTCCTTATAAGAAGGCCATTTCGGATATTCGATCTCAATCATAGGATACGCAATTCCCGGACGACCAATCATGTATACTCCGTATGCTTCAATATCACACCCAATCACTATCACATGATCGCCCCGTGGCTAGGAGAAATCTCAATAATGTCAAAGCATGACAATCCACACCGTGATGCCATGAAGACTCCGGTCTAAAGGATAATTACACAACCGCCACATAGTGTGACACTTAATGTAAGTGGGTCAGTCTAACGTACGCATTCTCTAATACACATACACGTACAGTCCAAGTGTTTCTACACTTCGATAGACGAGATCTATCCCTACCTTTTATAAGATAGAAGACATCCAATATGTGCTGATTATACTACCAATGTCCCGTTTGACAGTACATAAGACTGAGACATTTAAGTACCAAACTTGTTAGAGTGATTAGAGATCTCATCAACCATAATCACTATCATGGTTTCTCTATCACAGTTTGACACTAAGGACGTTACTATATATATACAACAAATAATATGAAGATAAACAATATATAATAACATAAGTGCTTTTATTAATCATAATAAAGTTATTACATTAACTAAATAGACTGTAAACGACCAACCCGGTCGGATCCAGTCCTACCCGGTTGGGTTTAGGACACCTTTTCAACAATCTTCCACTTGGACTAAAGCCAATCACCCATATGCCTAAGCTCGTGCATGTGAACATGTTTCTCATGCTTTGCTTGGGACAACGCTTTGGTTAACGGATCTGTTATGTGTTGGATAGATTTTGCATCACTAAACAAAAAGAAAATTTATAAACCCTAACCTAATTGCAAAACTAACTCCTAACCGGCCGAATACCGGGTTGTTGATAGTAGAGCGAGATAAGTAAGGAGTCGATCCACAGGGAATTGGGATGTTGAATCTAATTTCATTAACTCTCTCAATTGTTACTCAAAGAATGAATAAACAAAAGAAACGAAAGAACAAAACATAAAAACAGAAAAACATAAACGAACAATCAAAATAAATCTAACCTAAGAAACATGGGAACAACCAAAGTACAAACCTAAGTGATTTCAATTCTAGTTAATCTCATGATTCTAATTCAGTTTGTGGTTTCACCCTTTCACGAGACACAAATCCCTAATCTCTTAGTGAACTTATCTCTCAAGCTATGAAAGCCTACTTTAAGTAGTGAATTCAATTATCTATCTCTCATCTTTCGAGTGTTGAGACTGATTTACCAAACAAAACTCGGGTGTAGATTCAATTAACTCTCGTTTTTAAAGAACCTAACAACCTAGGAATCTAACTCATTAACTTGTCATCATTAATGGCTAAAAACCCTATCTTTCTATGGTGATCTAGCGTTTACGCAACTTCCGTATTATAAACATCAATCGTGAACTAATCTTTCGATTCTAATTCACATGGCATACAAATCGCATAGAAAAATACAAACTAAATCAAACGTCATGAAGAAAAACTGGAATTAAATTAATCATAAGAGAACTCACATAGTCTTGGATACAATGGTTGAAACACCATGGAAACGAAAAAAAAGCTACATAATCTACTCCTAATCTAACCTCGGTTCACCCGAGCACAAGGCTCGGGTGACCGCCTTCAACTCTCCAAGATGCGGCCAGTGCTCTCTTTTTGATGTGAAAAAAATGGATGCCCTTAGGGTTGGGCGGCGACGCCGTTTAAATAGGAGATTAAGTCGGTTTAGGCAAAGCGGCGGCGGACGCCGCTTGAATACATGGACGCCCCGCCCATTTGCCTTGGACGGAGAGTCAACGCTGTTCGGCTTGCGTCTGGAGACTCGAATGTAAAATCTCTTCTAGGGCGCTGTTCACTTCACCAAACGCCCGTCCACTATTGAACGCTGTCGTGCGCTTGGATGGACGCTCGTCCATATTGACTTGAAATCGAATTTCTTGATTTTTCCATCTTTATCTTGATTTATTTCTTTCCTTATCTCTTTTATTCTTCCATATCTTTAATTGATCCTCTTCCATCTCGAATTTAGCCTTTTAGGATCATCTTTTCCATCATTAATTGGGTATCTACAAATATCAAAACATACCAAAACGTAATAATTTCCAAAATAATATAAAACATCAAATAAACATAAAAATCGATACGTTTTCATATTTAATCATTAAAACCTCATTTACTCAATATTTGACTATAAGGCCCGATATCTATGAAAATAATCCATATATGGGGAAATTGATTCATAAAATATATATATGAAAATCACTATAATTTGGCCCTAAACAACACCCCCACACTTATCTTTTTTGCTCGTCCCGAGCAAAACAAAACAAAACCAACTCGAGATAAATAAACATCTATGCAAATATGAAGCATATTTATTAACTTAGAAGTTCACCCAAGTGAGTGTGTGCATAGCCATAATAAACTTCCACTAAGTTCCACAATTTGAAAGTTATTCAAACCAAAACTAGCCCGGTTTCCCATCTAAGTTAGAATTATTCAAAAATTATAACAGGCACTTTACAAAACATACATATCCCAAAAAGAAATAGTAGAGAATATCTAAAACATTTACGATGGACTCGTGGATAATCCCTACAACATATCCTTCGGCTTTATACTGGGTATAAGATTAACGATAACTAAGTCCTTACTTATTCATAATAATATATTTCAATATTTTCACTTTTTCACACTTTTCTAACACACATCGAGAATAAGCTTTTGCCCTCATAGCGAGAATAGGACATTTCAAGATAATCCCTACCTTACTCCAATCATAAGGCAAATATAAACTGATCGTCGTGAGCTTTTGGTCATCATAGTGGAATAGGACATACGTGGTACACCCTACCTCACCCAAATCATAAACCAACTTCACACACACACAATTACAATTATGTTTACTTAGAGATTTACAGTCGCAAGTGGAAAAGATTATTTTCTAGTAGCACGCACCACTGAGCATAACACCTCAAGTAAACAATTTATTACTATTGCAAAGACTTAATCACGCTTTCACTTATCACATTCAAACTTACAGATATTCACATGATGTCGACTTTAATCCTAGAATACAAACTACTAAACTTTTCAAGAATTGTACATAAGCAAAGAAACATGCTATAATCATCAAAAATCTCCAACTAAAATGGGGTAGGCTTTCAACATTTAGCTCATCATTTACTATGGCATGTGAAAAAGAGTGTCGGGTGAAACAACTAAAATTACTAAATATACAGAATATAGCAAAAATGATATAAACTCAAGCAAAGATATGCCTTTGTCTACTCGGGATATAACAAAAAATTTGAAAATTAAGCACTTTTCATAGAAATACTAAAAATATGAGCAAACGAAAGTAGACACATAAATCATCTATCCCTTCCCCCACACTTAGATTGCAACTTGTCCTCAAGTTATACAGAAATAATAAATTAGAGAACTTAGCTGATTGGATGCTGGCAATTCCGGAAAAATCGGTAAAAACCAAAATTGCTGCATAGCTCAGTAGACTGTGGAGCATCACAGGAAAACTGAATTCATCGTGAAAGTGCACAATAGCTATCAAAAATATCCTGCACCACTTGATCAGTGCAAAAAGAGTCTACGGGGAAAAAGAAAAGATTACATATATAAAGCACATGGAAAAGGAGATATAGAGATATTTCAAATTTAAGCTCATATAACGATGGAATACATATACATGGAACATTACACAACAAAGAGCTAGGTGCAACTACATGAAAATATACTACAATGCAAAACTACATGATATGCAATCCTAAAAATAAAATAAATAAAAATAAATTCGACAGGGCTCAGTGAGCAAGTTGACCCTGACAACTCTACGGTGACTACGGCCTATCAAAACTAAAATAAAAGCGAGGTAGTATTACGAAACCGATGCTAACTACACTCAAGAAAAATAAAAGAAAAATAGAAAAACAATGCAACTAGATGACATGCAACTAAATGATATGCATCTCGAATGATATGCAAAAATAAAAGAAAATAAAAGAAAGAAAACTAGCCCACTCATTTGCAACATGACATGTATATAATAAACGTCTACCGGATAATGACAAAGTTACGATAAACGCAAGATCTTTATTCATTACATGTAGTGTGAAGACGCGCCTTAAGACTCATAAAAGGTGATAGCATTATGGAAAACCAACAATTAGCTATAAAAGCAGATATAACTCATAAGGTTTCCATCGTAGCAACGGAAAACCGACGATTACTACCCAAATGAGTTATAAAAATAACAAGGAAGCACATAAGTCTCAAAGCTCACAAGATTCATCACAAATGTATGTGTAGCATACGAAAACCGACATTAGCTACTAATTAACACGAAGACCGCTTATAGCATACGAGAACCGACAAGTAATTATAACTTGCATAGATGAATCATGTATAAGGAATAAGATCATTTACTTAGCATGAATTCATAGATGGAAAGGTATAACATTCATATTCGTGACATCTATGTAAAAATAAATAGGCCACAGATGCTCGAATGTAAGCAATCCATACTAAATAAAAGCATTAGGAATGAGATCAAGAAAAACCTGGACTACTGAACTAGCGTTCAGCACAACAGACGGGCGTTCACCTCAAAATACAGCTTTGGACGAAGCGTTCAAAGAAAACAAACGCTCGTTTGACTTGAAAACCCACCGACGGACGTTCGAAAGCATAGACGCCGTCTGGTCCTTTAAACTGCAATGTAGTCGAAAATATTTGAACGGACGAAAGCGTCAATACTTTCAAACGCTCGTTTACTGCAGCTTAAAGAATCGGGGCGGGCGTTCACTAACTTGAACGCTCGTCCATACAACGAATACACAAAGCAGAGCAGAAAACGCAGACAAACCTAAAAACTTAAAACACATATTAACACGAGATCACAAGACCACTTTCAATTAAAGCACAAAGAGGTTAGATCGAAAACACATAAACACATACTTCACGTTTAAACAAATCGAGTAAAAAACTTTTGCACATTCTTAACCTTATGGTCATCGAAACACGGCAAAATAAAAACTCTCGATTTGGTAAACGCAACTTTTATTAAAACGAAAAATAAACGTAACAAAATCGAGAAAGAACAAGATCAGATTCAACATGACACCTATTCCCCGGCAACGGCGCCACTTTTGTTGGATAGATTTTGCATCACTAAACAAAAAGAAAATTTATAAACCCTAACCTAATTGCAAAACTAACTCCTAACCGGCCGAATACCGGGTTGTTGATAGTAGAGCGAGATAAGTAAGGGGTCGATCCACAGGGAATTGGGATGTTGAATCTAATTTCATTAACTCTCTCAATTGTTACTCAAAGAATGAATAAACAAAAGAAACGAAAGAACAAAACATAAAAACAGAAAAACATAAACGAACAATCAAAATAAATCTAACCTAAGAAACATGGGAACAACCAAAGTACAAACCTAAGTGATTTCAATTCTAGTTAATCTCATGATTCTAATTCGGTTTGTGGTTTCACCCTTTCACGAGACACAAATCCCTAATCTCTTAGTGAACTTATCTCTCAAGCTATGAAAGCCTACTTTAGTAGTGAATTCAATTATCTATCTCTCATCTTTCGAGTGTTGAGACCGATTTACCAAACAAAACTCGGGTGTAGATTCAATTAACTCTCGCTTTTAAAGAACCTAACAACCTAGGAATCTAACTCATTAACTTGTCATCATTAATGGCTAAAAACCCTATCTTTCTATGGTGATCTAGCGTTTACGCAACTTCCGTATTATAAACATCAATCGTGAACTAATCTTTCGATTCTAATTCACATGGCATACAAATCGCATAGAAAAATACAAACTAAATCAAACGTCATGAAGAAAAAGCTGAATTAAATTAATCATAAGAGAACTCACATAGTCTTGGATACAATGGTTGAAACACCATGGAAACGAAAAGAAAAGCTACATAATCTACTCCTAATCTAACCTCGGTTCACCCGAGCACAAGGCTCGGGTGACCGGCCTTCAAATCTCCAAGATGCGGCTGTGCTCTCTTTTGATGTGAAAAAAATATGGATGCCCTTAGGGTTGGGGCGACGGTTGTTTAAATAGGAGATTAAGTCGGTTTAGGCAAAGCGGCGGCGGACGCTCGTTTGAATACATGGGCGCCCGTCCATTTGCCTTGGACGGAGAGTCAACGCTCGTTCGACTTGCGTCTGGAGACTCGAATGTAAAATCTCTTCAGGGCGCTCGTTCACTTCACCAAACGCCCGTCCACTATTGAACGCTGTCATTTGGATGGACGCTTCGTCCATATTGACTTGAAATCGAATTTCTTGATTTTTCCATCTTTATCTTGATTTATTTCTTTCCTTATCTCTTTTATTCTTCCATATCTTTAATTGATCCTCTTCCATCTCGAATTTAGCCTTTTAGGATCATCTTTTCCATCATTAATTGGGTATCTACAAATATCAAAACATACCAAAACGTAATAATTTCCAAAATAATATAAAAACATCAAATAAACATAAAAATCGATACGTTTTCATATTTAATCATTAAAAACCTCATTTACTCAATATTTGACTATAAGGCCCGATATCTATGAAAATAATCCATATATGGGGGAAATTGATTCATAAAATATATATATGAAAATCACTATAATTTGGCCCTAAACAACACCCCACACTTCTCTTTTTGCTCGTCCCCGAGCAAAACAAAACAAAACCAACTCGAGATAAATAAACATCTATGCAAATATGAAGCATATTTATTAACTTAGAAGTTCACCCAAGTGAGTGTGTGCATAGCCATAATAAACTTCCACTAAGTTCCACAATTTGAAAGTTATTCAAACCAAAACTAGCCCGGTTTCCCATCTAAGTTAGAATTATTCAAAAATTATAACAGCACTTTACAAAATATACATATCCCAAAAAGAAATAGTAGAGAATATCTAAAACATTTCTCGATGGACTCGAGGGGATAATCCCTACAACATATCCTTCAGCTTATATACTGGGTATAAGATTAACGATAACTAAGTCCTTACTTATTCATAATAATATATTTCAATATTTTCACTTTTTCACACTTTTCTAACACACATCGTAATAAGCTTTTGCCTCATAGCGAATAGGACATTTCAAGATAATCCCTACCTTACTCCAATCATAAGGCGACTATAAACCGATCGTCGTGAGCTTTGGTCATCATAGTGGAATAGGACATACGTGGTACACCCTACCTCACCCAAATCATAAACCAAATCTTCTTCGACACACACAATTACAATTATGTTTACTTAGAGATTTACATTTGGCGGTGGGAAAAGATTATTTTCTAGTAGCACGCACCACCGAGCATAACACCTCAAGTAAACAATTTATTACTATTGCAAAGACTTAATCACGTTTCACTTATCACATTCAAACTTACAGATATTCATAGTATGTCGTACTTTAATCCTAGAATACAAACTACTAAACTTTTCAAGAATTGTACATAAGCAAAGAAACATGATATAATCATCAAAAATCTCCAACTAAAATGGGGTAGGCTTTCAACATTTAGCTCATCATTTATTATGGCATGTGAAAAGAGTGTCGGGTGAAACAACTAAAATTACTAAATATACAAAATATAGCAAAATGATATAAACTCAAGCAAAGATATGCCTTTGTCTACTCGGGATATAACAAAAATTTGAAAATTAAGCACTTTTCATAGAAATACTAAAAATATGAGCAAACGAAAGTAGACACATAAATCATCTATCCCTTCCCACACTTAGATTGCAACTTGTCCTCAAGTTGTACGAAATAATAAATTAGAGAACTTAGTGATTGGATCTTTGGCAATTCGGAAAAATCGGTAAAACCAAAATTGCTTTGCATAGCTCAGGTGAGGACGTGGAGCATCACAGAAAACTGAATTCATCGTGAAAGTGCACAATAGCTATCAAAAATATCCTGCACCACTTGATCAGTGCAAAAAGAGTCTACGGGGAAAAAGAAAAGATTACATATATAAAGCACATGGAAAAGGAGATATAGAGATATTTCAAATTTAAGCTCATATAACGATGGAATACATATACATGGAACATTACACAACAATGAGGCTAGGTGCAACTACATGAAAATATACTACAATGCAAATTACATGATATGCAATCCTAAAAATAAAATAAATAAAAATAAATTCAAGACAGGCTCAGTGAGCAAGTTGACCCTCGACAACTCTACGGTGACTACGGCCTATCACAGAAACTAAAATAAAACGAGGTAGTATTACGAAAACCGACGATTAACTACACTCAAGAAAAATAAAAGAAAAATAGAAAAACAATGCAACTAGATGACATGCAACTAAATGATATGCATCTGAATGATATGCAAAAATAAAAGAAAATAAAAGAAAGAAAACTAGCCCACTCATTTGCAACATGACATGTATATAATAAACGCGTCACCAGATAATGACAAAGTTACGATAAACGATCTTGTTCATTACATGTAGTGTGAGACGCGCTTAAAAGACTCATAAAAGGTGATAGCATTATGGAAAACCAACGATTAGATATACTAAATGATATAACTCATAAGGTTTCCATCGTAGCAACGGAAAACCGACGCTTACTACCCAAATGAGTTATAAAAATAACAAGGAAGCACATAAGTCTCAAAGCTCACAAGATTCATCACAAATGTATGTAGCATACTTAAAACCGACATTAGCTACTAATTAACACGAAGACCGCTTATAGCATACGAGAACCGACAAGAACTATAACTTGCATAGATGAATCATGTATAAGAATAAGATCATTTACTTAGCATGAATTCATAGATGGAAAGGTATAACATTCATATTCGTGACATCTATGTAAAAATAAATAGGCCACAGATGCTCGAATGTAAGCAATCCATACTAAATAAAAGCATTAGGAATGAGATCAAGAAAAACCTGGACTACTGAATCGGCGTTTCAAAAAGACAACAGGCGTTCACCTCAAAATACAGCTTTGGACGAAGCGTTCAAAAAACAAACGCTCATTTGACTTGAAAACCAACCGGACGGACGTTCGAAAGCATAGACGCTAAATGCTGGTCCTTTAAACGAATGCAGTCGAAAATATTTGAACGGACGAGCGTCCCAATACTTTCAAACGCTCGTTTACTGCAGCTTAAAGAAGCTGACGGGCGTTCACTAACTTGCTCGCCGTCCACACAACGAATACACAATGAGAGAGAGCAGAAACGCAGACAAACCCTAAAAACTTAAAACACATATTAACACGAGATCACAGCGAATACTTTCAATTAAAGCACAAAGAGGTTAGATCGAAAACACATAAACACATACTTCACGTTTAAACAAATCGAGTAAAAACTTTTGCACATTCTTAACCTTATGGTCATCGAAACACGGCAAAATAAAAACTCGATTTGGTAAACGCAACTTTTATTAAAACGAAAAATAAACGTAACAAAATCGAGAAAGAACAAGATCAGATTCAACATGACACCTATTCCCCGGCAACGGCGCCACTTTTGTTGGATAGATTTTGCATCACTAAACAAAAAGAAAATTTATAAACCCTAACCTAATTGCAAAACTAACTCCTAACCGGCCGAATACCGGGTTGTTGATAGTAGAGCGAGATAAGTAAGGGGTCGATCCACAGGGAATTGGGATGTTGAATCTAATTTCATTAACTCTCTCAATTGTTACTCAAAGAATGAATAAACAAAAGAAACGAAAGAACAAAACATAAAAAACAGAAAAAACATAAACGAACAATCAAAATAAATCTAACCTAAGAAACATGGGAACAACCAAAGTACAAACCTAAGTGATTTCAATTCTAGTTAATCTCATGATTCTAATTCAGTTTGTGGTTTCACCCTTTCACGAGACACAAATCCCTAATCTCTTAGTGAACTTATCTCTCAAGCTATGAAAGCCTACTTTCGTAGTGAATTCAATTATCTATCTCTCATCTTTCGAGTGTTGAGACTGATTTACCAAACAAAACTCGGGTGTAGATTCAATTAACTCTCGTTTTTAAAGAACCTAACAACCTAGGAATCTAACTCATTAACTTGTCATCATTAATGGCTAAAACCCTATCTTTCTATGGTGATCTAGCGTTTACTCAACTTCCGTATTATAAACATCAATCGTGAACTAATCTTTCGATTCTAATTCACATGGCATACAAATCGCATAGAAAAATACAAACTAAATCAAACGTCATGAAGAAAAAGCTGGAATTAAATTAATCATAAGAGAACTCACATAGTCTTGGATACAATGGTTGAAACACCATGGAAACGAAAAGAAAAGCTACATAATCTACTCCTAATCTAACCTCAGTTCACCCGAGCACAAGGCTCGGGTGACCGCCTTCAACTCTCCAAGATGCGGCCGTGCTTCTTTTTGATGTGAAAAAAATATGGATGCCCTTAGGGTTGGGCGACGGTGTTTAAATAGGAGATTAAGTCGGTTTAGGCAAAGCGGCGGCGGGCGCTTCGTTGAATACATGGGCGCCCGTCCATTTGCCTTGGACGGAGAGTCAACGCTGTTCGACTTTGCGTCTGGAGACTCGAATGTAAAATCTCTTCTAGGGCGCTGTTCACTTCACCAAACGCCCGTCCCACTATTGAACGCTGCTCGCTTGGATGGGCGCTCGTCCATATTGACTTGAAATCAATTTCTTGATTTTTCCATCTTTATCTTGATTTATTTCTTTCCTTATCTCTTTTATTCTTCCATATCTTTAATTGATCCTCTTCCATCTCGAATTTAGCCTTTTAGGATCATCTTTTCCATCATTAATTGGGTATCTACAAATATAAAAAACATACCAAAATGTAATAATTTCCAAAATAATATAAAACATCAAATAAACATAAAAATCGATACGTTTTCATATTTAATCATTAAAAACCTCATTTACTCAATATTTGACTATAAGGCCCGATATCTATGAAAATAATCCATATATGGGGAAATTGATTCATAAAATATATATGAAAATCACTATAATTTGGCCCTAAAACATTATGTTATCATCCGTGTGGACTTTCTCTATCTTTACATCTTCTCTCCTACTATCTCTCTAATCAAGTGATAGCCCCAGTAGCACATGTTTGGACTTCTGATGAGACTTTGGTTCCTTTGACTGAGATATCGCCCCATTGTTATCACAGTACAATGGCACTGGACATTCAATGGAGGGAACCATACCAAGTTCAGTAGTGAACTTCTTCATCCAAAATGCTTCTTTTGCCGCCTCCGAGGCTACTATGTATTCGGCTTCCGTTGTAGAGTGTGCAGTAATCTCCTGCTTGGAACTCTTCCAGCTCACTGCTCCGCCGTTAAGCGTGAAAACAAATCCAGACTGTGACTTAAAGTCATCCTTGTCAGTTTGGAAACTGACATCTATTTAACCTCGTAATACTAAATCATCATTCAAAACCAGGAACATATCCTAGTGCGTCTTAAGTACTTGAGGATATTCTTGACAGCAATCCAGTGACCATCACCTGGATTGGACTGGTACCTACTAGTCATACTAAGAGGGTACGAGACATCTGGTCTAGTGCACAACATGGCATACATGATAGACTGATTGCCGAGCGTAAGGGGATCTTACTCGTTTGTGTCATGTCCTCCTCTGTCTTAGGACTCATTCATTTTGACAGGTAGACCCCATGTGACATGGGCAGCAATCCTTTCTTGGACTACTCTATGCTGAATCTCTTCAGCATCTTGTCTATATATGTGGATTGCGACAGACCAAGCAACCTCTTAGATCTATCTCTATAGATCTTTATTCCTAGAATATAGGTTGCTTCACCCAAGTCCTTCATTGAGAAGTTCTTGGATATCCATGCTTTGAATGATTGTAACATAGGCACATCATTCCCTCTGAGCAATATGTCGTCTACATAAAGCATTAAGAACACAATGGCACTCCCATTAACCTTCTTATAAACATAGGGCTTATCTCCGTTCTTGATGAAATCAAACTGTTTGATTATCTCATCAAAGTGAAGATTCCAACTCCGAGAAGCTTGCTTTAATCCACAAATGGATCTTTGCAGTTTACACACCATCCTGGCGTCATTGGTTGTGAAAGCCTCAGGCTGTGTCATATACACTTCCTCAGACAGGTTCCCGTTAAGAAAAGCTGTTTTCACATCCATCTGCCAGATTTCGTAATCATGGTATGCTGCAATAGCGAGAAGAATTCTAATGGATTTTAACATGGCAACAGGCGAAAAGGTTTCGTCATAGTCAACTCCTTGTTTTTGCTTGTAGCCTTTTGCCACTAACCTAGCCTTGTAGGTAGTCACGTTACCGTCCATGTCAGTCTTTCTCTTAAAGACCCATTTACACCCTATAGGAACTATTCCTTCAGGTGGATCAACTAAGTTCCAAACTTGGTTGTCTTTCATGGATTCCATTTCAGAATTCATGGCTTCTAGCCATTTCTCTTTGTCATGCCTTAATAGCACTTCCTCATAAGTTCTAGGGTCCTCAACTTCAATGAGATATACGCCTGTGTACCTTTAGGGTTCACGGAGTTCCCTGGTGGATCTTCGAGGTGCTAGTGTGTCTACTGTAGAGATTGGCATCACATTTGTGTGCGGCGTCTCCTCTACTTCCATCAACTAACTGTTGTCGTAAATGGTTCTCAAATTTCTTCGAGATCAATCTTACTCCCACTGACCCTATCCAGAATAAACTATTTCTCCAGAAAGTGGCCAGTCCTGGAAACAAACACCTTTTGTTCCTCAGCATGGTAAAATGGGTATCCTCTAGTTTCTCTATGATAGCCCACAAATAGACATTTTTCAGATCTAGCCTTTAGTTTGTCAGGCATCATCCGCTTCACGTAAGTCGGACAACCCCAAGGTTTAAGATATGCTAGACTCGGTTTCCTCTTAGCCATATCTCGTATAGTGTGGATTCAACCGTCTTTGATGGAACTCGGTTCGAGTGTATAGGATGCGGTTTCTAGAGCATACCCCAAAATGATTTTGGGAGAAGCTGTAGCTCATCATGGATCGCACCATGTCTAACAAGGTGCGCTTCCTCCTTTCGTGACACGCCATTCATCCGAGGCATCCCGGAGGGGTCCATTCAGGTAGAATCCCATTCTCCTTCAAATAGTCTTGAAACTATCCATCTAGGTATTCTCCGCCTCGATCAGATCGAAGTGTTTTGATTTCTTTACCTAGTTGTTTCTCCACTTCACTTCTGAATTCTTTGAACTTTTCAAAGGCCTCAGACTTATACTTCATTAAGTATATATAACCACAGTGAGAATGGTCATCAGTGAAAGTGATAAAATAAGAGTATCCTCCTTTGGCTTGAATTGACAATGGGCCGTATACATCAATATGTATGAGCTCAAGAAATTCATTGGATCTTATCCCTTTTCCACTAAAAGTTGACTTTTTCATCTTACCAAGTAAACAAGCTTCGCATGTATCAAACGATTCGTAATCGAATTGATCCAACATTCCATCTTTATGGAGTTTGGAAATACGATTCTTATTTATATGGCCAAGTCTACAATGCCATTAGTAGGATTCATTCAAGTCATTTGTCTTGGATTTCTTGTTATTTATATTAAGTAAATCTACATTCATATCTAATATGTAGAGACCATTGCTAAGTATGCCGATTACCATAAAAATTCCATCACATGAAAAAGAACAACATTTATTCTCAAACGTAAATGAAAATTCATCAACATCTAATGAGGAAATAGAAATAATTCTCTTCGTAAGAGCAGGAACAAAATAACAGTTATTAAGTTCAAGTACTAGCCCACTGGGCAATGAAAGAAATAAACTCCTACGCCTAGTGCAGCAACACTTGCTCCATTCCCAACGCGAAGGTCCACCTCTCATTTCCTTAGCTCTCTAGTTCTTCTTAGTGCCTGCATATTCATACAAATATGAGAACCACGACCAGTATCTAATACCCAGTGGTTAGACTTAGAAGAAGTAATGTTGATCTCAATCATAAATGTACACGAAGTCGAAGCATCGAATGCTTCTTCTTGGTACTCAAGAAGCCTTTGCGCTTTCTCCTCCAATGTCCGGTCTCACCGATGGAAGCAAGCATCCTTGGATTTGTCTTTTGCTATCTTAGGCATTGGCTTAGGTGCAGCCTTCGACTTCTTGGACTTCTTTTGGGCTTTTGACTTGCCCTTGCTAGAAGTGACCAGCAACACTTATTTTCCCCTTTCCCACAATGCCCTCAACAGTTTTCAACATGTTCAATAACTCCGCAAGGGAGCAATCTATCTTGTTCATGTGATAATTCATCACGAACTGTGAGAATGAATCAGGTAGAGATTGCAGAATCAAGTCAATAATCAATTCTCGTTCCAACTTATGGCCCAGCTTCCCAAGCCTCTCTATGTACCCCATCATTTTAAGCACGTGTGACCCCACAGCAGTCCCAGAAGCCATCTTACAACCAAACAGGGCCTTTGAGACCTCGTACCTCTCAGTGCGAGATTGAGAAGCATAGAGTTCCTTTAGGTGGGCCATGATTGTGTAGGCGTCCATAGACTCATGTTGTTTCTGCAGTTCAAGTGTCATAGAAGCAAGCATGATACATGTAGCATCGATCTCTGCCGAATGAAAGTGCTTGTTATACTTCTCGACAGCATCCGCAGCCAAACCCTCAGCAGGCTCTTCCGGTAGGGCCTCGTCCAAGACATAGCCAATCTTCTCGTGCCTCAAAACGATTTTGAGGTTTCTTTCCCAATCAAGAAAATTAGTTTCGTCAAGCTTATTGTCGATAATAAAACGAAGGTTCAATTTGTTTGACATTTTCTACAACAATAAATAAAGATAGAATAAGTAAAAGCTCATGTATTTAAAAATACCCTAAATTTACACTTAAAATTGTATAAGGTTTTCCTCTCACTAGCCAACTATTCCCAATTGGCTTTCAAGAATTTAATTAATTCTATAGTGGCCAGGATCCCATCTAGTTATCTCGATTCCCGACGAGGGCCGATCAACCGAGATAATTTCGAAAGGTAGGTACTCCTACCAGTCGCATCGTATGCGGCTCCTAGTGGCGGACTAGTCAACTTTTTGACGTTTCACATCTCTATGTGATAGTCAACCTATTGTCTCTAAAATCAGACGGTCCTAACGAGGGCCAATCACCGCAAGATTCTAGTCGAGTCGTAACCCAAATATTCATGAGATCTCGTAACGATCATATCTCGATAATAACGATATACCCGTGGTAGGTCAACTCCCGACGAGGGCCGATCAGTTGGATCCGAACAAGGGCTCTTCACCGTCATTATAATATTGGGAGACAATTTTGGCTCGATTTTTATCGTGGGAATAATTTTAAATTTCACTTAATTAATTTTGTTTGATTATGGTCTCATCTACTATGTGCATATTACTACGATATCATATAAAGTAAAACATACACAACATTCCGCGCACAAAATAACCGGGATGATCATGGACTTTTTCCTAGAGTGCGGTTTGAATACAAATCGATTTAAAACCGCGGGTCACAAATTAAGGGTATCTGCAACCGCCAATAGGATCTTTATTGCTGTACGCCAATGGGTTCTTTATCTCTCTTTGGTCTTCGTCTTCTCGCTCCATTTTTGTTACATTATAATCTATCTAATAAATAATTACACCCGCCACACACGGGGGAGCTAACGGGAATGAGATAAATGCAAAAAGTAAACTATGCCATGTTCTTCATAACGGCCTAGGACAATTTCAAAAACCAACATAAAGAAAACATTCTCATCTATCCTATTGGTCGAGTCCATGATCAATCGGGGTCCATATAATCACATTATATCTACATATCTAATCCATACAATTTTATCTTATGAAAAAGATCAGATTCTAATTTTAACTACTTAGGCGTCTTATTTTATCACATCAAATAATTAAATAAATTTTAATTAATTCTATGACTTAATCGAAAATAAAATTAACATTTAATTTTAAATCGATTCTAATTTTAATTTTATAAAATTTGAACTTATTCAAAATTAAAATCAAAATTATAAGGTCTCATATCGTTTCTTTTCCTTTTGGTTCTTAACAAAAAAGGATGCATTTGGTTTCCTAAACCAAAAGTCATCTTCCTAAACCAAATTTGGTTTAGGCCTGACCACTTTCCAAAATTAAAATTTTAGAAGTGTCCTAGGCCTAGGTCTTTTGCAAATCAAATATTTGAAAATGGCATAGGCCTATTTCAAATCAAAATTTGGAAAGACCAATACCTTGGTTAATATGCCATTATGGTTTCCCAATGACCCAAACTATTCGAACCATTGATTGGCCACATGACACAACTAAACAAAAGAGATATCTAAGCACAATAAATATCACAAAACGAAAAAGTCGATCTCCCCTTTTGGAGGAGGACAGCCGACGACGGCAGCCCTAGAGCCGCCACCGCCACCGCAGAGGAGGGGGGCCGCCGCCAGTCGGCCGAGCGCCCAAATCTTCCCTTTTTTTGTTTTAAGTGTCTCGTGATTTAAATCTTACATCTATCGATTAATTACTACGCAATTAAATTGTGCTTATTGCTTAAGCTCGAAGTCTGTCTCTGATACCACTGTTAGGAAATCACTAGTTTAACGTAGCAGAATTTAAAATTTGATTTTCTTTTCTAGATAGTTCTTCGTTTAATGCAATACACACGTTAAGTAGTTTGACGGAATATACCTTTGATGATCTATAAGATCGTCGGTTTGACCGTCAACGGAGTAATCTGATGTGAAAGCCGTCCACGCATCCAAATCTCATCGATAATCCACACGAACTCCTCACCGAATCCTCCTTGATTGCTATTGGAAAACTCCGGTTACTAGACCGGCCTTTTTCCTCCTCACAAACTCTCTATTGAAGCTCTCTATTTTACACAAGAACTATTAGCTCTTGCAATTTTAATGTACAAAAGAGCTTGACACACACCTCTTATTTATAGTCAAAAGTGGTTCTCCAATAGAGTGGATTTAGAAAAAACATTTTCCCAATAAAATAAGGAAAATCCCTAGATTGATTTATCTCTTTTATTATATCTCATATTAAATAAAATCTAATTATTGTCAATATCTAATATTGAATATATTTATCTTATTACCATAAATCTACTTTTCCAAAATCAATTAATATCAAATATTAATATTATGGTAATCTTATTAATTAAAGTGCACAATCCAAGTGTATCTTGTACACTTCAATGTGGCACCCATATTGCCAAATATTGGCTTCCAAAATATTCTTTAATTAATATAATTTTATGTATAATTAATGTCTTGTATTTTATTTATTCATAATAAATAAATACCACCATATTAATTTACCACTATAACCTTTACAGTCTAGAGATAAACTTTCCTTATTTAGTGATCAAATATGACCGCATTTTAATCCGACTCGATGTTCATATGTGTGTGACCCGATAGGCTTCCAAATATGTTGGCCGTAGAGACAAAGTGCAAATTACGAAAATGCCCCTCATGCCTAACAATCACGGGATAGCGTCTAGCAACACACCATGACCCTCAATCAATGGAAAAGTCAAAAACAATGACTACTACCTTTCATGTGAAGCAGTTACCGTGTAACTTACAATCCTATCGCTGTAATAATATCCATACGATCGTATCTCGAGTGTCAATACATTAACGATCGTATCTTATAATTTGGATATCATGCCCTCCTAGAATAATACATTTACTCCCACTTTGCAAAGATTCTCGAGAGCTATACATTCCTTATAAGAAGGCCATTTCGGATATTCGATCCCATCATAGGATCACGCGATTCCCGGACGACCAATCATGTATACTCCACATGCTTCAATATCACACCCAATCACTACCGCATGATCGTCCCGTGGCTAGGGGAAATCTCAATAGTGTCAAAGCATGACAATCCACACCGTGATGCCATGAAGACTCTGGTCTAAAGGATAATTACACAACCGCCACATTGTGTGACACTTAATGTAAATGGGTCATTTAACGTCGCATTCTCTAATACACGTACCGCATCACAAAGACAATTGTCTATACACTTCGATAGACGAGATCTATCCCTACCTTCTATAAGATAGAAGACATCCAATACGTGCTGGTCTGATTATACTATCAATGTCCCGTTTGACAGTACATAAGACTAGAGAAATTTAAGTACCAAACTTGTTAAAGTGATTAGAGATCTCATCAACCATAATCACTATCATGGTTTCTCTATCACAGTTTGACACTAGGGACGTTACTATATATATACAACAAATAATATGAAGATAAACAATAAATAATAACATAAGTGCTTTTATTAATCATAATAAAGTTATTACATGAACTAAATAGACTGTAAACGACCCGACCCGGTCGGATCCGGTCCTACCCTGTTGGATTTAGGACACCTTTTCAACACTTTTTGGTAGTTGGCTTTGAATACCACTCTGTAACGCCCCTAGACCTGTGTCTGGTAGCGCTAAATGAGTCATAAATGTCCGGTCAACTGCTTAGACCATCGTCCTCGCTTGGTCTAAAAGGGCTAACCCGAGTTGACAAGATATTTATGTCTCACACTTATATGAGGGTGTGCATTCACTTAATTTATCGATTTGAGGCTTTACAATTACTCTTGTTTATTACAAATTGATCTTTTGCACGACAATATATTATTTACTACATACATTTATATTTGATAAATGTGTTTCATGATGCTTTTATGAGTATTGATGTTAATGAAATGCATAGATGTTATAAAAGAAAAACATTGATATGAGCATCAATATATATGAAATCAAATGTAGTTCTTATATCGAAAACCTAATTTATAATGTAAATATCTCATGTGGAGTAGAATAAAATAACATCATTTTCCACATAGAAATGTGATATGTAAATATCTATGTAATCCGAGGCATGTTTTGGGCCCATCTATGAAGGGACTTCGGGGGCTTGTCAGAGGGCCGATTTGCTAGAACTACTATTTCGTGGCCTACATTTCACATGGTCCAACTATGTACATAATACTCATGCGATTGAACAATGGTTGGATCAAGGTTTGTGCAACTCTAAGTGGTGGCATTAATATCCTAGCTTCTCTGTGTACCATATACGTCATGTGCATTCCGATCACCACCCCATCCTTTTAGCTCTAGAGAGTATACATGTCATAGACTATATTGACATGCCCTTTTGATTCCAAGCTTGCTGGATGAAACACAATGACTTTTATAATTTTCTTCTTCATGCTTGGAATGTTACTCACAATATTTTGCAGGGGGCTCTTGGTACATTTGCTTCAAAAGCCAAAGAATGGAATAAAAGGGTCTCCGGAATGTATTCTATCGTGAAGAATAAATGTAAAGCTAGAATTGAGGTAGTCCAAAATTCTCACTCAAAAGATCCTTGATTTCTAGACTAATCTAGACAAGAAATTACAACAGATTACTGAGACATTTTATCGCAAGAAAATTTTATCGGCACCAGAAATCACATCTTAGTTGGATTGAGGACGGTGAACGTAACACACGATATTTCCACCTCTCTACCAAACGAAGAAGAGGCATGAATAATATTTTCTTTATCTAAAATATGCCAATAGGACATGGATCAATGGAAATGAATCTTTTCATGCTATGGTTTCACAATACTTCATGGATCCTCATATTGAAGAACCAGTGACCTCAATCAAAAGAATTGGGATACAGTTTACCCCTTTATCACATCTTGGATCACCAACGTATTCCTAGAAAATAGCTTTCCCCATGATATGAACCGACATTCATCACCTTAATTCGAAATTTAAGCCCCATGAATTGCCTCTCTCATTTCATACGCCACATAGCTCCTACAAAGGTCACCACCAAGACTATCATAAAAATTGTTGCAAATCGGATGTGTTTGATCATCGACAACAACCAAAATGTCTTCATTCCTGGCAAGCAGACTTCAGACAACATCATTATGACTCAAGAGGTTTTATGCACTATAAAGAAAAATCTGGCAACAAAGGGTTCATGGTGGTCAAAGTCGAGCTTGAAAAGGCCTAAGACAGGGTCAGTTGGTCCTTCCTTCATCAGATTCTAAATATAGTGGGATTTAGTGACAGTCTTGTCAATCTAATCACGCTACATTATTTAGCTCTTTATTACCCCTCCAAGGATTCTCGACCTCATCATGGACTAAACAAGGCAATCCTATAGCTTTGTATCTCTTCTTACTCGGTATGCAAGTGATGAGTAGCTTAATCAATCAATCCGTGCTTCGGTGGGAAATGGAAACCGATTTATTTTTCAAGTGGAGAAATGAGAATTTCCCATATCTTCTTTATGGACAACTTTATTCTCTTCTCGGAAGCAAGCATAGATCAAAGCGCATGAAATTGATTGCGTCCCTATCCTTTTGTGAAATGTCATACCGTAAAATCAAGATCTCTAAATCAAGATTCACGCCATCCAACACGAATACTCAAGTAGTACACAACATCGTAGAAGAACTCGGCATGTCCTACTCTCTATTTTGAAAAATATCTTTGGTCCCATTGCATCATGGTCGGGTTAAGAAGGATTTTCAAGGAATTATAGATAAAGTAAGCCTCCGCTCTCTCCAAAGCAAAAGCCGAGTCATCTTAACTCAAAGGATTATCACCACTCTTATTACCACATGCAAATTGTTTGCCAACCTCCTTCATCATGATCAATGAATACGCCAACCTCCACAACCTCTTGTAGCAACGGAAATCCATATGTCGACCTAAACTTAGTGGTGACCTGAGAATACATACTTCCAGAGACATGAATACCGCATTTTTGGCAAAACTTGTATGGCAATTGCTTACTGGGCATAATAAATCATGGGTGCGGATCTTAAGACACATATATGGTTCACCTCTCGGCGCACCCAAATCCACCTCATTCTTAATATGGCATCACATCTACTTTTCTCGCAAACACTCTCCGGAATGCTTTCGATCTCGATGATCACGGCAATATCATATAGGAACCGACCCTCTCCAAAGAAATTTTCAAAGAAGCTTTGCATACTTTGAACTTCGTGAGTCAACAAGACCCCTTCTCGACAGCTGGTACATGTGTTTAGAAACAAACGCCATCTATTATAAGCCCCCTTAGAGGCGATGTTTTGCTATGGCGGATACAACGGGGTGCTCTTCCTACGGATGACCGCTTATCTTCAAGGCATATCATTGACGCTGGAATGTGCTATAAATGTTGTGTGGTCCTTGAATCCATCATGCACGGCTTGATGGATTGCCCATAGGTAAACAGTATATGGAGATATGTTATTCATCAGCAACATTGGACCTATTTTACCTCGACTATTGAGATTCTTGAGTGGCTCAAGAGGTGTCTTAAAGTGAATAGATACAAGCATGATACCATTGAATTCTGGAGATATTTACTTTGTGAACTCTTTCAAAGTATCTAGTATTAGCGTAACTCAAGAAAGGCATGGTATTGACACACAAACCGACCCTCGAAGATGATTTTTATTCCTGAAGTTGTTCGTAGCTTAACTTAGATTAGCTTGGACTTGATTAGTTTAGTTTTGCTAGCCTACAAATTTTGTAGTATTTTTACGCTAGCTTTTGTATAGCTTGTACAATTTCGTAGTTTTCTTAATAAAATATCCGGTTTCGGCCACAAAAAAAATTCTCCACTGTATTCTTCATTTCATCGCATACTCAAACATTTTTCTCTCTTACACCATTAAGAGTAATTAAACAACCATGTCTTTTCATTTACATTTTTAAAAATATGTTTTAATACATTTTCATTACGTCCATTAGTTTCCATTTTTTTGGTTTTCGTAAATAAACAACATAGCAACTTGTATATAGTAGTAATAAGTAGCAAAGATTTTTATTATCACAACATCGTGTTATAATGGCACATAGCAATACATAACTTAAATAGAGGGTTTATGAAGGATGAGTCTCACTTGATGTAATTTTGGTCATTCGGTTATTTAATTTACATGTCTCATTCAACAATTTAGATAAAATTTGAAATGATGGTATTAAAATGACTGACAATCTCAATCTATATGCAAGACTAATCTTGACAAGCAATGGAGCCGTAAAACTTGATGGCCAAAATAAATGACGGTCCAACTTTAGCCGGCGATGTAGATTGAGTCGGATGCACTATAAGAGCGAAAAGGTCGTATCCCACGAGGAATTTATCGAATACCAAAGTCGCTGGATTTAGTTTATATTAACCAAAATGTTTCAAGTATTCAGCTATGCTAAAACGATATGTAGATTAAAGATAATAAGAGAGAAAAGAGGACATAGCCAAATCATGATCCAATTGATTACTTTACCAGAAATCGATTATTCAGAATGGGATTAACCAACCTACCAACCTAACACTTATATCGACTCATTCACAAAGTGCAAACTCTAAGCTAGTTGAAGATGTCATGCAACAATCAAACACCCTTTGCCCGGTTCAACAGTCCGCCTTTAAAAATTTAACTGACCGAAACAAGATTAACGCGCTAGAGTTGTGAAAGTGATTGTGATAATCATTGTGATATGTTAATAATGTGTCATTGTGTGTTCTTGTCGTTATTATTATTATTATTATTATTATTATTATTATTATTATTATTATTATTATTTGATTCGGAATCTGTTTACCCAAAGTTAACTTCAAAAGCCCGTATATGAAAGCCCATGTACATTGTTTTTGAGTCAAAAAGCCTATGTACATTTGAACGTTGTTATTTAAATTGTGTAAATATGTGTTGATAAATGATTGCATATCACAATTGTAATTATTATAATTAATACATAGGGGAAAACACTTATTGTGTTATAAACTTGTAATTATTATAATTAATAAATAGGAAGAATATAATTAATAAATAGGAAGAAACACTTTTGGGTGGAAACAAACTCACATTTTTAATATAGTAGAGATAGAGATAGAGATTTTATTTTATTTTATTTCCTTACTCAAATTGGGGATAACCATTATATCGCAACATGTGACACAATCAAATTTTTTTATCTTGAATCATGATGTATGACACCTTGTTATAGTGTACTTTATCATAATCATGGGTAGGAAATTTAATTATATCTGTTCATGTATTACAAATGATTGAACTTGTATTATTACTCTTAACATTCCGGTCGGACGAGCATGTAGTCCAACTTCTTGAGCAGCCGAGATATTGAACAATAGCCATG